>MPNW01000028.1:147119-279880 GCA_011800805.1 Hirudo medicinalis
ACGGGTGTCCCTGCCGGTATTGTATCGGTACCAATCCATATCGACGAGTCGACGAGCAGTATCAAACCAAGTCCTACACGCACCAGCCAACACCTTCAACGAACGACGAAACGCACGATAACCACCAAATATATATATTCATATTTAAATGTATTTCAGTGATTCACCGCTACAAATCAAAATTTTCGTTGTCAAATCAATTATGCCGCCCAAACAACAAGCTATTGGTCGATCTACACCTACATCAAGAAAAAGAAAGGCATCAGAAATAGACGAGCAACTGGAAGCAAGGCTGAAAAAAGCTCGAGTACGCACTGCTCAAGCCCGTTTGTCAGAAACAATAGAGAAACGACGGAAGGCAAGACTGGAAGCCAATTGGTTACGCACTGCTCAAGCACGGTCGTCTGAAACAGTCGAGCAACGAGAAGTAAGACTGAAAAAAAGCTCTATTACGCAATACTCAAGCACTGTCGTCTGAAACAGTCTAGCAACGGGAAGCAAGACTGGAAACCGTTCGAGTACGCACTGCTCGATCTAGACCAGGGGTGTCCAACCTTTTTTTACCGGAGGGCCAAGTGTAAAAATTTTAGACCAGCAATTTCACAATCAAAAAAACAATAAAACACAAAATACCTCTTTATGCTACAGTTAAGCTAGAAGAGAGTCTAATATGTTTATGCGTATGATCAGCTTAACGTGAAATCTGGCACTGCTTTTGTTTGCACAAGTAGTCTATGTCTGCTCCAACAGTAGAAGTCGCAATGATGTTGCCAAATGTTCTCTGTAAGCAGAGATCTTACCTTCGATTTCGTGTTTTTCATTCTAGAAAACAGTTGTTCGCAACAGTAGGTGCTTCCGAACACAGCAGTGAACTTCCTGGCGTCCTGTGAGAGATTAGTATACTTGTCTGATGACACATAGTGGCTATAAAAGTTCAGCAGATCAGGGTCAGAGAAAGCTGTTTTCAAGTCACTGTCATTCTGAATGTCAAGTTCAGTTGGTATTTATCAGCAGCGTCCGTGGGGTCAATTGAAAACGGATTACTGATTAGCTTCATGGTGCCAATGTGCCTTCTGAAATCCTGGAACCTTTGCTCGAAATCATCAGCAAGTTTGGTAACTAAGTCAGAATAGTTCTCATGTTGTAGTGTATCAGTAGGTCTCGACGAAAGGACTGGGAAATGAAAAAACCTTCTTCAGAACCAGCTGTGACTGAATTAGCTTCAACTTCTGAATGAACGTCACAACGTGTTCATACAACTTGTGCACCAGCTGGTCCTTTCCTTGAAGTCTGACGTTCAGCTCGGCCAAGAATTTCGTCATGTCGACTAGAAACGCCAAGTCGTTCAACCATGTGTCATCATTCAGGAAACATACATCCTTTCCTTTGTTTATCATGAATGTCTTTATTTCATCACGTAGACTCTAGAATCTGAATAATGTCGATGATTTTCTAAGCCAGCGAACTTGGCAGAAATAAACCACATCATCGTGATATGAGCCCACTTCCTCCAGAAGGATTTAGACTCCCTGTGATTGAGACCTCTGGACCTGATGAAGTTCACAGCTGATACAACTTTTTCCTTCACGTGCTTCATTTCAAAGGTCTTGGCACGCAGGTTTTCTTGGTGAATAATGCAATAGTGTGTAATGTTTTCGTGAGGCACCGATTTTGCCAACGTTACAAATCCGTTCTGCTTCCCTGTCTTGGCAGGGTCCCCATCTGTTGTAATTCCAATCAGTTTGTTCATAGAAAACTTGAATTTCTTAATTACCTGATTTACTTTTGCAAAGACGTCCTTTCCTGTTGTGGTGCCCTTCAGTGGACAAATATCCAACAATTCCCCGACGACATCAAACGTTTTCTCAACCCCTCTTACAAATATAGCCAGTTGAGCGGTGTCACTTATGTCCGTGCTCTCATCAAGCGCTAAGTTGTAGAACTCGCAACCGCTAAATCTCTTCACCAATGTGTCTTCAATATTTGCTGCCATGTCATCAACTCTTCTAGCAACAGTTTGGTGAGAAAGACTGACATTTTCCACGAAAGACTTTTTATCTGGAAAGACCACATCAGTAAATATTTGCAAGCAATCCTTCACTAACTGCCCATCTGAAACGGTTTTCTTTTCTTGGCAATAGTCTCTGCTATTAAAAAGCTAACCTTTGTTGCCGCTTCGGAAATCTGACTGGCTAGTTTGAAGTCTGCTAGTTTGCTGACCAGCGATACTTTGTTTCAACTTTGTTGATCCGATCAGTCCTGGCTTGACCAACCTCGCTATCAAATTTAATTGTATGTTTCGTACTGTTATTGATGTTGTATTCCTTCTGAACAGCGATAGTTTCTTGGCAAATCAAGCACAAAACGCTACCAAGATGTTCCATCGCGAAAAAATCTTCCGTCCACGAACATTTGAATGAACGATTTTCAACATCAATTTTCTGTTTTTATGTGCCGGCGCCGCCATTACAATGTTTACGTTTAAAGTTCAAAGCGCGCTTATTTAGCAGCACAAGCATATATGTGTAAAAGAAAAATCAAAAACTGGAAATATTTAAAAAAATTAATTTAAAATTATTTTTTTATTATTTAAATATGCAAATTTTTACAAAATCAGAGAAGCTTCGCGGGCCGAATAGAAACGTGTGGCGGGACGTGTGTTGGACACCCCTGTCTTAGATGAATCAATAAACAATCTCCAACCGCCGGCATTGTAGTCGAATCCAGAGTTCAGGAACGTTACATAAAAAAATAAAGTCATCATCTGCTGCAAAATAAGGTAGAAATTCTTCTTCACGATGTCGGTACCATGAGTATGTTGTGCCTGGAGCCAGTAAATTGTTTGCATTTAATCTCGAACCAAGAAGCTCTGCAATGTCTTTTGTAAGTTTCAATTCTCTCACCATGTCATTCAGTTCGCTCTGATTAAAAAGCAGTGGTTCATTCGAATTCTTTTCAGGGTGGTATTCGCATTCATATTCTCCACAACTGTTTTTATCTTCTGCATCTGAAGAATTTGCTTCAAAGAATGTAGGAGGAACTGGAACAGGTAGATGAGGCACAGGTCTTGCAGAGGGAAGATCCTTATACGAGATGTTGTTTGTTTCTGCAATTATATCCTTTCAAATTACATGAGCAAAAGTAGCAATCATTGCTGTGATCTCTAGACTCACGCCAAACCATAGGAATGGCAAAACCGCTTTTTTCCCTTTGCTCCAAAATCTTAACGATTCAACTCAAGTCCGACAGACTTTATGCGGAGCCCATAATTTGTTCTCCAATTTTAATTCCAAAATACGCTTTATATGCTTGTTTAACGAAGCCAGTAATGTTTGTAGCTGCTTTTTAATAACATAGCTGCCACATATACATATGTATAGCAGAAGAGGTCAACAATATTTTACAACCTCTCGAAGCCATTCAAATTAAAAATTATACTTGTATCTAGTGACAGGTACCACAAGACCATAATTGGACAAATCAATGCTTATAATCCAAACCGCTTATTTGTATACACTGTTAAAATTTAGCTGACGTCAGCATGCTTACTTCAGAAATTTATGTGCCGAAAATTATAATTCTAAGCCTACAAATACTAAATTTACAGCCTTAAAAATGCAATTTTTGTCATAAATTGTTAGTTTGTGAAAATAATGGACGTGATATGCAAAAACTATTGTCATTTTCGGAATCAGCTTACGTGAAAACATGAAGAACAGTCACAATTCTTCAAACATCGAAAAGGGTGCAGCACTACGTTAGACAATGTTACTATTCCATTGACTCAAGAATGATGGTTACATTCAAGAAGTGGAGTTGATTGAAATGAAAGCACATTCACCTCAACTAAATATTCGCTTATATTATGTAAATGTAGTTCATTTATATAGCGCCATATGCACAACGTCATAGGCGCTTTTTGCTAACCATTTATATGGCGCTCCTTCCCAAGGGCGCTTGTGGCAGGGTAGGCTGGTTTGCGAACACATTGCGACTGTTGCCATTACCGCCGTTTGCAGGAACGCAACCCATTCGGCCATCCTGCACGCCAAACGTCTCATTATGTCTCTTCCAAGAGCGCAAGAGAAATTCATATCGCATTTATTACTTATTATTTATTACTCTTTGGTTCGCGAAGTAATAAACAATCGAAGAAGCTAATTTAAAATTTCTCAGAAATTCTAAAAAATTACCCAAGACTTTTATTGATTGTAAATTGTTAACAGCCTTAATTATCTGTTTAAAATGCTTAACACATTTTCACGCCTGGAAAAGGTATGAGTAGTTGCAATCACAAAGGAAAGAAAAATATATAAAATAATGGCAAGCATGTGCAGGTGGCTGAGTAGAAGACATTTTTCAAATCCATTTGTATCGTGGGATCCGTTCCACTGGCAATAGCTGCTAAATAAAATTCAATGTTGATCACATCAATACACTTTGCACCTAGATATCGTTGAAATTTTAAACAAGTAAATTTAAATAGGGATCATATTCGACAAGTCCATTATTATTAATTATTTAATAACGATATAACAAATAAGAATTTATCAATAATTGGTTTCCTCATAATTTTCTCAATAAGTATAATGCTTCTACTCGATTAACACTGAAGTCTAAATTTAATCTCCTGGCAAGAGTCTAGATTCGGTAAGATGAAGTCGCGCAGGCACATTGATTGGAATTAAATCGAACAATTCGGTGACACATTGTATAAGAAGACTAATTTGTCTGATGTTTTGTAAAGTTCTGCTGACTAATCCAGTGGAATTTTTATTTTGTTGAAATCTCCTAAATATCGAACATATTATAACTGCAAAAGTAGCTACTGAATATTCATCACATACAAGTGTCAATTGCTTTATTTTTTAAGCAATAAGGACTTTAAAAAAGTTCTCAGGCTTCAGAAAGATTTTTTAAGATAAATGTTATATTTTAAAAGCTGCAAAAAACGAATGATACCATTCCTTTTACATCGTCTTTGCGTTCGACTTAACTTAATTATAATGAATTGAGAGCTTAAACCACCTTGAATAACACCGCATTGGCATCCAACGTCCTTATCATGAGTGCAGTTAACCTTCCCCCAGTGCGAATGTGGACAATCCTCGAACTGTTTTTCTGTACCACTGCAGTTTACATTGGTCAACCATACACGACCAGAACCGTATTCAAAGTCGCCTGCAAGTGATTATATTTATGACGTCATTCAACAATTAACATTTAACGTGGCAGGTAATTAAATTACAAAAATGAAATAGCCCACCGCCGGCTTTCTTCAAACAATCCGGGTTGCCGACAGCTAAGCACCTTCCTGACCTTGAAACCATAAAAAAAATGTTTATCCATCAAAAAAGGTGTAAATTCACTTTAAATAAAAATATGTGCAATTTTTGAGAGCATTGACAAACAAAAGTGTTGAAAATAAAAACGGTTTTAAAAACTCCCTCAACACAGTCTCGTGAAATGTTTTTCAAAAATCAGAAATAATTTGTATTGAAATTGTACAAATTTTTTATGTTTCACAATCACATAAAGCTAAAACGTGATTTGCATTTCCGAATTCATCCATGTCCTTAAAACAACCAAATAAATTACTGGCAGCATTTGGATTGATAAGTTGGAATATTAACGAGTTCCTTAAAATTATAGGATGTACAAGCAGTGGAGTCCTGTGTACTACAAATTTTGGCATCCAACAGACTTAATGACAAAGCATATGATAACCTATATGAACTTTATAAAGTCGTACGAAAGCTATCAGTTATCCAAGTGCAATGTAAGAGAACATTTTCAAAGCTAAAGATCATAAAGACCAGGCTAAGAAATTCATTCTCTGAGGAGAACTTGAAATCCTACATGTTGCTATCTATTAAAAAGGAATTGTCAGATGATTTGGATGCAGAAGCAATTATTGACAGAATTGCACAATCACCTGGTGAACTCAAACGTCTGCTAACTTGCCGTAAATGTAGTGGACTGCAGCCAAGAGTAAGACACTTCTAATTATTTTTTTAACATTTTGGTTAAAAATTCTCAAACTATTAGTGTAGTAGTACACAACATAATAACAGATAAGAGAATAACAGTATACTATACATCAACCAAAAGTTATTTCAAATTCAAATGAAATGTTGTATCTACACAGACACTTTGTATTTCTGTATGTCAGTGGCATGCAGTATTCGGTAGGGTGGGTCGATCAACCATCGTTTCAACCAGACGATATTAAATTGATGCTCCCTGATCTACTGATCAATAAAATATATTACTTTCATATTTTTTGTTTAAGGGTCGCAACTTTGAAAAAACCGAGGTTGTTACATACTGTAGTTCCCCATGCACCTTCATTTTTGGGAACCGAAATTTTGAGAAAAAAAATGATTGCATAACGTTATTGTAATCACCGCTGTTTAACATGACAAAATACGGTAGTTAACTTAAGTAGAAAATAATGCATTTATTTAAAAAATTACTAAGCGTATTGTATTTACTATATTATGTTATTACTTTAATATGTTTGCAAATAATTAATGTATAGTTAGCTTGAACGTTTGTGCAAGATACTTGTAATTGATAACCCAGAAAATCACACAAAAAACAGTTTCAACAACTTTAAAAACCGCGTAAAACCCGGTTTCATTCCTTTCGCTTTCCGTATTTCCTTTGTAAACAATTGATAAGTTGTGGCTAGTTCTGGTACGTGAAGCAAAAGCCGACATCCGGTGTTTGGTTTTCCAAAGGAACTAGCAACAAATGTGTTGCCAACTTTTGTCGATATTATCAGGGTTGTTTTTATCAGCAAAAGGAGAAAACAACTAATGACATTGCAAAAGTTGTTGCAAATGATATTATTGAATTATATGACAGCGCCAGCATTTCATTCGATAGCATAATGAAAAAAGTCAAGAGACTAATTGAGAAAGGGAAGTACTTGCGAAAATATCCAAATAACAAAAAGAATGTCAGGGACATATCAAGAAGCCTTATCAAGTTTTGGCAGTCTGTTTGTAAGAAGCCATCGTTAAAAGCTTATTAAATTTTCGATAGTCGATTGAACTTCTTGCCTAAAAGAATCGGGTTCTGCAGGACCAAATATAAAAAAAGTGCATTTGATTAATCACAAGACATTCAGCAACATCTCCAATGTTTCAAATTTTTTATTTTTGTTTCATATACTTGTTTTTAGCCAACCTCTAAAGAGATCTCCATGAGATTTATAAATTGCAGATTTATAAAAAAAAAAATAATTCGGACTTATGTTTAAATAAAAGTTGCTAGAAAATAATGATTTGTATAAAAAATCTATTTTTGGTTAATTATTAGCTCTAATATAGATCACTGACTTTTGGTTGTCTGGGATCTGAAATCCAAAATGTTTTACTTTGCGTCGCACCATACTTTGTATAACGTGTGTTATGTATACTGTAATTAGTCAGAAATTATAATGCCAAAAAATATAATTCCACCTTTTGGTTTACATTCATGTATTATTTGAAAATTTTATTTATTCGATATCAAAATAGGGTGGGCCTGTCTTGTCTCCTGGCAATCGATATTTTCCGACCCTGTCCGCCACTGTGTATAAGCCATATTATATAATCCTACATAAGCCACACGTAAACCATACATAAGCCATACATCAGCCACATATAAGCCATACATTATACAAGCAGCACAAACATGCAGCACTGGCGTCTCTTAAATCAGCCAGTTTAACTTCACCGATTAAATTGCGATGAATCAGTTGAAAATGTCCTGTGAACCATTACAACTGTTATTCTGTAATTTCTATTCTTTGCAAACCATACATAATTAACCCAACGACAAGGAATCTTCCTCAACGACAAGATGGTGGCAATGAATATTACTAACATAAAGCCCAAGTGGTTGCAGACCAAGGAGCATCCATGATGATTGAAATCGTCCTCACAAATTGTGCCCCATTCATTTCTATGATAAATTTCCAATCGGCCTTGATAAGGTGTCGTGCCAACAAGACGAAGAGCGTGTTTCAAGCGACCATAAAAATCTTTTAACAAATACGAGTCTCAGAAAACATTTAGAATTTCAAATACTTTAAACTACAAGTATCCAAATTGGACTAGTTTAAATTTAAGTCTTAAATTAATCTTATGTTTCCCAGTACATAATTTGTTCAATTTCAAAGAAGGCTTTGAAGATAATTATATTACATTAAATGTATTTATCAATAAGTCTATGCTTGTCGATTAAAGCTTGAGGTTCGAGATGCATGTTGATGAAATATTGAAAATATTAGTAAAATATTAAGTTAGCTAAGTAAAATTGTGTTACATATAAGCAGAGTATAAAAGCTTCCCTCAGCTCCAACAATAATTATAACAGGCATCTATATTACAGGCAATCATTGTAAAAAAAAAAACAGATTCACTATCAACTATCGGAAGTTTTCTAATATTAACGAAGAAGACTTCAAAAGCCTCTAACGCCGGTGCGCTCTCTAAAAATGTCGGTAATTTTTTTTTTGGCGTTAAAGTTATTAATGTATGACTAATAAACGATTACCTTGATGAGGTGCGCACACACATCCAACGCTCTGATCTTTTGAGCATTTGGCATTCCCCCAGGGAGAATGTCGACATTCAGAAAATTTTAATTCGTATCCAGTACAATTCATATCGTCTACCCATACGGGACCCGCGCCAATTTCAAAATCAGCTATAATTTCAATAATAATATTATTTTATGCAAGACGGTTTTATGTTAAGGGATGATTTATAAATATTCTACGCAATTTAAACTTTCTATTCTGAAACATGCGATTTAATTACAAATTAATAACAAAATGCTACTAAAAGTTCGAAGTAAAGTTGAATTTCATTTAGTAACAAAAGACATGGCGTTGATCTTGCATGCTTATTTGATTTGTAATGATGATGTGGAAGTTGAAAACGATTAAATTAATAAAAATTGTACATTTAAATTTAAATATCAAAATATGACTCGCAATTGCTAAATTCTGTTAAAAAATATCATACCATCCTGTTTTTCCAAGCATTTTGAAGGCAAAGTGCTTATGCAGGTTCCGTTCCTGCAATGCGCAACAATTATATCTTAAAGTAAATGTCAACTATTTATCTACAAAATATTCCTTCGCATTTCTGATCCACTTCCTCATAACAACACTTAACTCATGACAAAGCCTCTGTAGACTTGAAAATAATTTCATGTTGCTGATATCCTAACCTGAAGCCTTATTGTAATTGATAAATTTGTAGTTATCAACAATCACCCAGGTATGTTGCAGTCTTTATCTTCTCATAGTTTGACATTGAATTATGCGGGGAAAAATATTTTCAAATAGATAACTAAAGTGATTAAATTCTGACCTATAACCCAGTTGCTTGCATACAAGAAAACATGCGAAGGGTGTGAAACCGTCGCTACAAATACTCCCCCATTCATTTTTGTGAATTACTTCTAATCGACCTTTGAATGGACTGTGGCCGACAAGACGAATTTTGTGATCTTCGGAGTAGAAATCTTTTAGGAAATAATAAAATTAATGAAACTAAATACTAAAATAAAATAGTAAACAAATTGTAAATGCATCGAAAGCGTAATCAGCAATGTTGTCAAACAAGTAATAAGTAATTACTCTTTGAGGCGACTGTTGAATTAACTACAAACCATCAATGAAAAGTTATGTTTACTTCAACAATGTAAAAATGAAAGATCGATAGACGTTAACAATTAATGGAAATAAGTGAATTGGTTAAAAAAAAAAACCAAGACTGCAAGCAAGAAGTGAATCATCACATAACATGTTGAAAGATGGTAAATATGACTGGAAATATAATTTAAAAACATTATGTATTTAAACTAGATAATTTGAACTCCAAGAATATGAGACTTCATGATGTCCTTAACTTTGATTTACCATTCAATAAGTGCATAATACCTCCTAATATAGGCTATCGAAAAAAAAACCCAACTTTCTAAAAGGTATTTACAAATTTAAACCAAATATAATTTTCTTTAAAGGAGTCATTTTAAAGACATCATTTAGCTTTTGAAACCAATATAAAAACCAATTATCGTCTTAGTGACTAATAATTAACTACAATCAATCAAACAAACCAAACCACCTTGGTGAGGGGCGCAAACGCATCCAATATCCTCGAAATTGGTGCAATCGACGTCATCCCACTTAGAATGTTCACACTGATCAAATTGTTCTTCTTTCCCGGAACATCTTACTTCATCGAGCCACATGGTACCAGACCCGACATCAAAGTCACCTTGAGATCCCGCAACACAACTTTTTAATACATACTCATCAAATAGCATTTTTTTAATCAAATTCCTACAAGACGACCGAGAAAATCCGCAGTTGTAGAATTTTATTCATATTTATGGACTTAAGCTAAGTCAAATAAGACTTTGGAGAAAAACAAGTAGACAACTAAGGAAGGTCATTTGATGCTTCAGCACAATGGCTAGCCAGACAATAGGTGCGAATGCAGGCATTCGGATTTATTTGTATTTGAGATCGAAAAGACACTTAAAGCTGTAAAGCCAAAATATGATGTGAGGCATCGAGAGAGAAGGATGTGGCTCCTGACAGACTTCATATAATTCGGAACGGCGTCCCTCATCCAAACATTGTTCCAGAGCCAGGATCCTACTCTCCCTAGATATCAACTAGAGAGGATAGTCATAATCCTTCCCATTGCCCTTGAAAGTGGTGTAGGAACTAAACCTTTGTAGCACAACAATTTGCCTTCGAGGACTTACAACTCTGATAGGAATCGAGGATAGAAAATGCTCGCAAATTTAGCGCAAACGAAACCATTTCTGCCTAAAAAACAATTTGGATTGATGCTACATCTAACAGAATTCCAATAATCACTTCGTTAAAGTTAAAACAAGGAGATTATCCCGACTTCAGCAATCTTTAAAGAACATAAAGTAAGTCAAATTCAGTAGTGATAGGTGCAGATGGATCATTTAATTCCACTATTAATAGTTTTAATTGAAGTCAATTAAGGAAATTTTCTTTCCGGGAGAAAGTCTCAATAAATTAGTCGTCAGGAGCAGATCTAGAATACTTTGGGCCGCATAAATACGGGGCACTCTGGAACCTAGACCCCGTAGGGGTGATGCAAATATAAGCCGGCCGATATTTTGTAGCCATTTTGCTTATTTTTTTTAATCTCTAAAAAATTAATTATAAAATGGTTTCAGGTCTTTTATATTCAAATTTATTCAAAGTTACAGTTTTATAAAAATGCAAGACGACCTAATCTACCAAAATTATCAACTGTTGTCTCTACTGGTACAGTGATCGGCATATCTTTAAGAGCACTCTGATTTTTTACGATAACTTTTGACTGAACTATTTTTTCAAACCCAAATTTCGATATGTTATTTGATAGTAAATGTTTAACAAATTCGGAAATTTTTGTGTGATCTGATGATACATTCCAGAAAAATCTTTAAGTTTCCTGTAATGTAAGACAATAATAAGGATTCCAAATCATGTTATTAATTCAAATAAAGTGTCATTATGATGTCGTCTGTCCCTTCATTTCTATTATATGACTGCATCTTGACTTCGTTGATGCCACCAATTGTTCCAGATATTCTTTTCGCAAGATTTTCCAGGCCTCAATTAGCGCCTCTTTCGACTCCTTAACAGTTAAATATTGTTTTTCATTGTAGTATACCTGTCTTACCAGAGTCCCAAAAACTGTTTATATATCTATCTATAGGTTATAGGGTTTAAGTCCGCAGCCCATTCCATGATACTCAGGAAGAAAAAATGCCATCGCCTCCTTTGAGGTTATTGATGGAAATCAAAGTCATTATCATGGTGAATCTTAGCAAAGAGAGTGAGAATAGTGAAGTTGGTCTTGATAGTCTTTGGAAGCCTATTTTCCTCTCAGAAAAGCTAATTCCGTCTGACCTTTCCATACCATCACGGAATCTCTCCGAATTTTCTACTGCAATAAACCTCTTAGTCCATCTCTAAATCATTCCAGTAAGAGCGGCACCCATCAGGATCATAGATGTTTTTTTTTTGTTTCGTCTAGAATAATTACTGCCTTCCGCAAAGTCCCCATCAACCATATGTTTTGCCCATTCCGGCCGTCTATCCTCTTTCTTGAGATATGGGAGTTTTTAATCCTCACAATCTTGAGGCACAATTTGTTGATTCCATGCATTGATATTAATTATGCAAATACGTGAAACCGCTCTTAAATATATGACGAACAAATTGGCACATAAATTTGCATTTCCTGTTAAAGCATGTAATAAATAAATTCGTTTTTAACATTATTAAAAGATTTCATAATGATATTTAGATTTTATAACCAAATTTGAGGTTAAAAAATTCATATTTAAGAAACTTATGCGAAAAAATGCGGCTCTCTTAAAGATATGACGACCACTGCATTGCATTTCAATATCTTGATGTAAATACATGAGGGATAGTCCATTCAGTCTGTCAGCTAGCATCGTAGACCGAAGATAAGTTTTTAAACTTTCGAGAGTCGAAAAGCTTTTCATTGCTAGCTGTTGTGGATGGTCATATAGCCAAAATGAATAGAATCATTCTAACATTCGAATATAAATCATTGCCTGCCCAATATATAGAATCTACAAAATTTGAGATTGCTCGCCCAACATCTTTAATTTCATGCCATTTTAGCCACCATTACCTATTTAATGATAACGATTTTTGAAAAGTTACAAGACTACAACAATGGATCAACAACGACAATTCTAGTAGCTTTACCACAGCTACTAATATTTTCGTCCAAAGTCGTAAATTATTGAAATAAAATAATTTTTTTTTAAATTAAAGTTATCTTAGATTTAAAAAATCACGGTGGCCGGGGCCGGGGAGGGCCATGGCCCCCTAAATCCGCCACTGTTAGCCATGACGTGACTTTTGCTAATATTAAAGCATAAAATGCGACTCAGTATTCATGAAAAACTTTGCCTATTCGACCATGCAAATTACTTCCTTAAGAATCTTCTTAATTTTTGAATTAGACAAAGTTTAAGTTACTAGTTAAGTTGTATTTATTCAAAAGAATTGTATTGTCTCACAACTACATTTTAATAAAACAACATACCAATTTGTTTTGCCAAACAATTCGGAGCCACGATACTTAGGCAGGTTCCGTTTCTGAGATTGGAATATATTTTTAAATGAATTAAATGGAGACCTAAATCACGTAATCTCAAATGTTCCAAATGAAAAAGAAAACAATTATGGCTTTTGACCTCAAACATGGCCAGCATAATTTAATCAAAATTTGGAGCAGGTAAGAGGATGACATCATCAAGACATCATCCCTCGATATCTTTAATAAGATGATTTGTGAATCAAAAAATCCATTCATAAAATTAATTCTGGATATACATTAACAAATTGCACCCAAATAATGGAAATCACAGAAATGTCGAACGAAACATCGTAGACATACCCATGGCCTAACTGCTTGCAGACAAGATAACAACCGTAGGATGTGAAATTGTCACTACATATTGTTCCCCACTCACCATTATGAGAAACTTCTAACCTACCCTTAAGCGGACTAATACCAACTAGACGGACTTCGTATTTCCCGCCTCAAAATGAAACAACTTTCAATAAATGTTGGCGTTAATTAAAATGCATTGAATTGAAAATAACCAGAATCAGCAGTGAGTGGCAGTATTAAAACCAAAATATGTATCAGAAAACCAGCGAGAAAGCCCCAATAAATGTCATTCATGTCTTTAGCACTAAGACCACGAAGCCTAAAAATCAACACGCCGGCTAATTTGACAATTTGAAGCGCTAATCACGAAAACCCAACAAAGACTCGGCACACAGCTGCACAAACAAACGATTTCATTTGAAAATTCAGACAGGAAATTTCAAAATGCCACAAAATTTTTATATTTTTGCAAACATTATTTTTTTAATGTCATTTAAATATATTATATAATAATATTTTATTAATTTTTTATTTTTTCAACATTTTTCAAAGAGGTGTTGTTACCATGGTAATAGCGATCCCTCCGAATGTATTGAATGGCTTCCTATGATTGGCTTCCCCCTTCCCTGTAATTTGATTTGTAAAGCGTATTTTAGACTACGCTGTTTTTATTCAGTTTTCGACTTTCTTGAAGTTGAATGGTAACCATTTTAAACTTGATTTTGATTGATTTTATTTTTTATAGATATATATTTTCTCATATTTCAGTCGTCAATCCCTTACCAAATTGTTCTCTATTTTAATGCATGGTACCTTGCATTATTTTTTTGCCTAGAAATTGGTTGCATGATATACAAAGGTAAATTTGAGACTTTACATATGGTCATATTTCTAAGATTCTTATTGCTCTAGGTATACTGTTGCCTTATCCTGAAGTTGTCCTAGCTTCAGATATTACACTCCTAGCTATTTTGTTGTGCTTGTCCTTTATACAAACATATTTTGGTAAGATTCTAAAATATTATATTTAGACAAAATTGTTCTTTCTTTCCATCTATTATTGGTTCACAGGTTACAAAGGAAATCAGTTGGAAAATGTCTTGTTGATGATTCTCTTCGTGCTAATGTCCCTCCCAGTATTGGGAGGTTTATTGTATTTTTTATTGTGGCAAACATATGTTCTATGGCTCGAAGTAATCACAGCTTTAATTGAAATTGGTATTATAGCCATTGAAATGCTCTTTGCTGTCATCTCACTGATCACTTTTTCAAGGTAAGCTATCTCTACAAAAGCTTAAAACATTTGCATTTATTTTGTAATGCTATTTCTATTTATTATAATTTGACACCAACAAAATTGTGCTACCACTATTGATAGATGCAGCAGTTACTATGGTTTTGCACCCTAATGTAAAATTCTATGGTTTTAAATCTTTTTGCTTATAATTACTCCTTAATTCTGAAACCAGGTAATTATAAACTTATTATACTATAATTATTATATTAAAATTATTATATTATAACCCTTGAGTTATTTTTAGTGTAAAAGTGTTAGAAAGCAATCCATATAAAGTTTCAATAAATGTCTTAATCTAAAAATATTCCTATTAGTAGATAAACATACCAACCTTTGTCCCCATAGCAATTTTCAAATTTGTATAAAACAACAATATCACATCTAAACCTAACCTATGAAATTTAAATTTTATTTTGGTAGACTGACCCACCTCTGCATTTAATTTTTCAGAGTCAAGAAATCTTAGAACAAATGCTGGAAAACCAAGAGCCAAGACTATACTTTGTCATTTATTTATTATCATCTCCATAAAACTGGTCAAAATGAAATCTAAAAGTAAGAACTTAGGACATAGTTGAATTTCATCCTCTTGACAGCTTTATTGATGACAACGAAGGGCATGATTCCAACCACATCAGGTTGTATTGTGCAATATTCTGCAGTCATTGCACAACAAGTACCGATAATCACAACAACACATAATATAATATTTACAAGTAACACATCTAACAAAAAAGGTTAATAAACTCTGGATGGTACAATGGAAACAACAAGCATCTTTAAAAATTCTTAGAAAACATCCCTTCAAGTACTTCATAAGAATTGTTAAAAATCTGTAATTGCTGAAGCAATCCACCATTCAAAGATTGCAACACTAGCCAGTGATCTCGAACAAATGTCAAGGTGTCGGTATCAGAGGCTCTTTCGTATGTAGCTATTTTATCTGTATTACATGCAGCAGATGATGCGAAGCAAATTAATTGTTATGTCTGCAAATAATGTGATATGTACACATACATGTCTGAGGAGGTCATGACCACAACATAAAATTACATGGCCAAATAATTTGGAAGAGTTGAAATTGCAATCTTGAATGGTCGCAACGACATGATTGACTCAATGTACTAAAACACCTTACCATTCACAAAAATGCAAATTAAATCTTCAAATCAGCAATCTAAATATCTTGCCAACTGTTTTCCTGATTATCAGAAACAATCTAGAACCAGTTACAGTCTCATAAATTACACATAAAAATACCTCGCAACAAAACCAAACATTTTAACTGTTAAACTTAGATGTTGAATAAAACTCTCAAATTCATTGGATTGGGTTATAAATTCCCTTTGCAGAGTCTTTATTTATCAAGTCCCACTTAGAGCTAGAGAAGAAGTAGATGTTTAATTGACCACCTTTTAAAGTAGATCCGTGCCGAAGGTCCCGATGGCTCCGCAGCCGTCCGTGAACACGCTCGCCGTTTCTAGTCATTAAATGTATTTGAAAAATCTCATGACCGATCATGCTGGCTAATGCTGCAATTCTATCTTCTTGCTAGGAGGCTCCTCATCATCAGTCTCTTTGACACTATTCTTGCTGGCAGGGGCAACATTTGAAACATCACAACTAACTTCCTGACAACCTGAGTCCACTGGATGACTTCTTTTACCAAGAATGCTCTGCATTGGTGAATTCCTGTCTTTCTTTGTGGTGGACTTACTGGTGGAGTCGGCGGACGGATCGTTTTCATTGGCCACTTTGGAAGCTTCGGCCTGCGGAGAAGTTGATCGTTTGGCCGCCTCTGGGCTTCCCATTGACTTTTTTGAGTCTGTGATGTCTTTTAATAGAACCGCACTGCTGGCCTTATCACTGGAATCAACAAGCAACTGATGAGAATCTTGGTCTGCTTTGTGTTCAACTGATGCATTGGAGTCAGTAGATGTTCTGGAAGATGCACCAACTTTGTTGTTTTTGGAGCAAGTGGGGCTGTCTACTTTAGCGGGAACTGGATCAAAAGCTATGGAATCAAAAATTTTTAACCTCTCTGTGGGTCCAACAGGACTGCTCTCTCTGAATGAATGAGTTATTATTTCATCACAAATGTCTCTGACGCACTTCGACCTTGGCTGGCTTGAATTCAACTTGGTCTCTGTGCCAAGGGTGATGTGTGATTTTGGGTTGATTTGAAGCAGCATATCTTTGAGAAGAGGTTGTTTTGGGGGATGATCAGATGATGAGCTGGAGAGAAGAAACTCAGGAGATTGAGCACCCTCTGAATGTTTTGATGGATCTACAAATGGGGGCATCTTGGAAAATCCTACGAAACTCGTAGTTTTTGTGAGGCTCTCTGTTACCAAACTGTCTATGATACTTCGAGCTGTAACAATTTTTGGATATGATATGGGTGATGTTTTGTCACTTGATTTGGTTTGGTCAGAGAAGTTGATTTTATCTGTAAAAAAATGTATAAGAATCAAGTGTAATATTCTTATATCACATTCATTCAAGGAGCCACAATCAAGACTGCAGTGATGGCAGCAAGTAATGCAAAACACTAATACACTAAATAACATATAGAATTATAAATTGCAATAAATTCTGAATTAGAGCTATAACAATTCTTAAAATTGGCAGCATTCCTGTAAAAGAATAACAAAGAGAGAAACCTGATCACAGTTTTAAGTTTGTCAAGTAAAGATTATCAATATTTTTAGTTCATTGAAGTCAAAACAAATTAGAAATACTGTTGCATTAGATACAGACATAACATTGTGCAAACGTCTTAGATCAAATGTATAGATAATGGATAGTTAGATAATGGTTGGACTTTGTCAAATGATAATCAAGTCCACAGTCATTTCAATTAAAAAACTTATGACAACCAAATAACAAAAACTTACTTTTACCAGCCTCAGTGTTGGTTGACATATTCTTTTCTTCAAGCTGAAATTTCTTTAAAAAGAAGCTTTTCTTTGAAGATGGAGTCTTTTCATGATCACCTTCCAATGGTCCTTTCAGAATCTCGAGTGATTTTATTTCCTCTGCTTTTGAAGGTTTTTCCTGATCGCAATCTGAAGTTGGACTAATGGTTGATGCTGCATCACAGACATCATTCAAGGTTTTCTGATCAGATTCTGGACAAGTTGTATCAGGCACTGCTTTCTGTATTTCTATCTCTCCTTTTGATGTCAATTTACTTTCTGACCTTGAAATGGAAAGAGTTCTTTCATGCTCTCTCGTATGTATGTAAAGAACTTCTTCATCAGTAAAGGCCTTCCTGCAGTACAGGCATCTGTATTCAACATCCACCTGCCTGTGCTCAGGATGAACACCCTGGAGATGCTTGTTCAGCTCCTCGGCATTGGCAAACCACTTGTTGCAAGTCCTGCAAGCACATGACCTGACCATATGCATGGAAGAGATGTGAGTCCTCCAGTCTGTAATGTCCTGGAACCCCTCCATACAAGTAGTGCAGTTCATTTCAGAATCTATGATGACTTGAGGTCTACAATCCCAAGAAAGAACTTGTTTGGCATCATCAAATCCTTCTCTGTTCAATCCTGCCTTAATGTCACCTTTACTTTTCTCAGGAATCTTGTTCTTGACATCTCCATGGTCAATTCCAGACATTCCACTCTGTGCTGTGTAAGAGGGAGGTACC
This sequence comes from Hirudo medicinalis, assembly GCA_011800805.1. Taxonomy (NCBI): domain Eukaryota; kingdom Metazoa; phylum Annelida; class Clitellata; order Hirudinida; family Hirudinidae; genus Hirudo; species Hirudo medicinalis. Next base: position 165,553 of record MPNW01000028.1, read on the forward strand.
TTAGAAATGATGGGATAGACTTCAGCAACTTGTTTCTGAACAGAATGATAACCATCACCATCCACTCTCATCTTGTGAGTTGGAAAAGCCCGATCTTGGCCGTAGTTCAGAGGAACTTTTACATCAGCCACAGAAAGTGAGCAATGTTCAGGGTGAGGCTCCATGTTATGATCTTTGACGATGTGCATTCTGAAGCTTCGATAACTGCTGTGAACAGAACTACAGAGTTTACACTGAAAACTTTGAGTGTCATGGGATGGAAAATAGTTGAGAGGCTGGTTATTGCGAGAGTGATTCATTGGAGAAATTGGAAGGAGTTGAGGAATAAGACGTGGACTCGAAGACTTCGGATCTTGATTTCTATTGACTTCAAAATATTTTAGGTAATGACTTCCCATTAAATCATGCTCATATCCTTCGTGCTGCCTTCGAGAAATGGATCGAGACTGATCACCACTTCTTGGAATGCTTCTGTCCCATTTTTCAAGCATTTGAGACTTGTTTAAATTCTCCTCCGGGGCTTTGGAAGTGCCGTAGCTCTCTCGGTAGGGGTAAGCATCTGATCGAACCTGTTTTGGCTTGGACATTGCTACCTCAGAATTTCTTGAGCTGAATGAATGGTTGTATTGATCAGAAAGGTAAGTTTTGAGGGTTTCAGCTTCCCCAGTTTTCAGGAATGCTGGACTAAATGATGACAATGATGATGACGATGCCAACGAACCGTGAAGACCTTTTTCTGAGTCTGCAGGCAAATAGTAATACTGGCCACTAGTTTTGATTGACTGGTCATGAGAAAAACCATGAAACTTGAGTCTTTTGCTTTCTGGTGGGTCGTACGAAATCGTGCCACCGTAACCCAAAGGCTTTTCTTTTTTCTTAATGCGCAAGTCAATTGGCGTCTCGTCGTGAGCCATCCTCATTTGAGGAGAGGATTGTGAAGAAGGATGTGCATATTTCTCACTAGACAGATTTTGATACAATCGAGGATCAATTCCCCTAACATATCCTTGAATGTCATCTCTGCTGTAACTCACCAAATTATCACTGGTCATCATTTCCCTTGGGGGTTGTTGCTTTGAATACTTTGGAGAAAATTGCACTTCCGTTCTTCTAAAACTCGGATCACTCGGTGTTTTAAAGTGAACGTTGCTTTGAGACTTTACATCCTTCAAGAATTTAAGATCATGGTACTGTTTCATCCCATAAGGTAAATTATGTTGGGAATAATTGCTTTTCTCAGAAGTGGGCAAATTCTTCCATTCGTCCAGATATTGACTGACTTGTGGGAAGTTGGTCATCGGCAATGAACTCTGCTGGGCATTCATAGGAGAGCATTTTGGAGAGCATGATTTAACTGTGCCAGTTTCATATGGAGTTGGTTCTCTTGATTTCGAAGAAAATCTGGCTCTTTCTGTTTCTGTTAATTTTACTTTGTCATGCCTTTGTTGACTTGGAATTTCAGGAGAACATGCAATTATTTCAACATCACATTTTGCACTATTTGGTGAGTCAGTGCTTTTCCTTGAATTTCTTTCATAAAATTTGTCCTTTGTCAGAGTTGGCATTAATTGACTCCTTTGATTATACTTATCATCCATGGTATCAGATGTTTGATCGGAATAAGGTGTAAAAAGAAGAGGTAGCACGGACTTTTCATTAGGTCGAGGGGTGTCTGAATTCTCTTTGCACATTTCATATTTCGTTAATTCAGATTCAACAATGACACCTATGCAGCTTGAAATGTTTAATGTCTCCAAAGATGACTTGACAACATTGGCATTGTTTACATCCCGCTTTGAAACAACATTTGACAACAAACTAACCTTGTCGTTCATGGTCAATCTTTTTGAAGCATCACTGCCTGACAAGGATCCCTCAGTTTGATAATCTTTTAAAAATCTTTTTTTCGGAGCACATGCAGCAGATGCTTTATCGGGTGCTTTGTCTATTTCACTTGCTTCCACAGTGCCACCATCAATTTTGTTTGGTGACACCTTTTCCATATGGGCTCCTTGGAATGTGGCTATGTCCGAAGATGACGGATGTATGGATGGTTTAGCACCTGCGCTGTCGTCGGTGGTACTTGCTTGATCTCCACTGACTAAGAGATCATTTAAGTTTCCCATTTCTCTCAAGCTCAATTACAAGTGTTATAAATAACAACATTCTACAAAGTTCAATTGAGTCCTGCAAACAATAAACGAGTTTCTCTTAATGACGATTTCATTTAAATTTCACATCCAATCTTAAATTCGATAATAATCCAAAGACGAACGATTACCGAGTTATCTAGTCCCATAAATGAAAAGTGAGCGCGTTAAACAAATTGTTATCCACCCCGTTTTCTTCGGCTGAAGTTTTTATTCGTCTAAGTGAGAGAGGCTAACATCTGCCTTTCAACCTAAAACTTGGCAATCGCCAATCTCGAGATACACTACCGTTTGAATAATTAATTGCAACAGTCTGCCATTACGAGCAAAAAATTCCGGACCAAGACTGAAATATTATAATAACTGACCTAAGCGAAGGTCGTATCGCTGGCTGTTGCAAGAGAGCGTGCGCTCAACGGTATATACGGCTTGATTTATTGCCTCTCTAAATAAAAACTCTCAAATACCTTCGTTTGATTTCGTTAGAGTGGTTGTTAGAACTCTATTTGGTTCACTGCCAGATTCTGACTCGTCTGCAGGCTCATCTATTTTAGGTCGTCAATTTAACGCGCCTTTTAACATCATAACCAGACGAACCTATTTTGCAGCAATTGCCAATAGAGGAATCGCAGATAAAAACTCAGCTATTTATCTGACACGAACTCTTTTCGGGTCAATATGAATGTCGAGATGCTACATAAATAGTAGATCTCCTTTAATGTTTGCCGCAGTTTCGCAACTGACGTGTCTGAAATCACACCATCTTCCTCATAAATTGAATACATGATGGCGATGAATTACTATAAATCTTACTGAGTTCCATCCGTGAGTTTCATTCGTTAAGGTGTCAAAAGGTTTTAGCTTTGAAGGACGACTAATGGACAACTATCAAATTGTTGACAAACTGAGTCCGAGATTGATTTAACCAACCAAGTAAAGCCCACTCTTTATGACAATGACTTGTGGGCGTTTTACTTTGATAAAATTAATTTCAAGCTTGAATAAACTATAATAATTTAACGATAATGTTCCAATAACTATTTATGTCTTGCCATAAGTGATGAGTTGTGAGCATTGAGTTATTTTAGTGAAAGGTGGCGTGGGAAGACATAGTTTGATAATGCGTAATGACTCTATTCTGGAGATCAGCCAAGTGCCGGATTTAGACAAGGTCGGGATGTGCCACCGCACAGGGCCCCCAACAACCAAAGAAACCTTTTTTTTGCTTGTCAAAGGGGCAACAGGTAAACACCATCACACTGCATCGGATAAATCCAGCGCTGCAACAGCCTCATTTCATATGTTAATCGTTATGGAAGTCTTTATACTTAAACTAATCATCCCAATGTAAGCGTATTTAATAAAATTATATTATCAGGTAGGAAATTCTGAAAGCATGGGTTAACACTTTGTCTTCGAGTCCAGATTTATTGTGACAAAAAATAGCGACCGAAGAATTCAAAAAAGAGAACAGAAAACAGAAACTGTTAAATTTTGTTTATGTATTTGGGGTTAGTCTGCTAGCGGAAGTAATCACTTCCTTAAATCAGCCCCTTGTCTTGTGTATGTCACGCTTTCGGTCATTTGGTTTGTTTTATAAAGGCTTTTAATTAAGAAATCATAAAAAGAAGCCTGCTCCGGTTGTTATAAGACATGTTAAGTTAATAATGTTTGTTGCCAAAAAACTTAAAAAGATTTCCAAACATAGTATAAATTTATAGTATAAATCCCGCAAGAAGCAAGATCATAGCATCTATCTGAGGCTGATAGCTTTAGTGGACTTAAGAACTTAAGCATCCTTATGTTTGGAAGCTTTGCGATGGTGAATTAATTGATTGCATTCTTTTATTGGATGCAAATGACATAAAATAAAATAAAAAATTTCAGAATAAACAATCGTCCAAAAGGACGATACGTATTCCCGCTAGTGGATGACCTATAATATATGTAAAACAACCAACTAAACATAATAATAAACCGATTAAATCAACCAACGAACTCAAAACCTAAGTGTCGCAGTGAAAATCATTGATTTCAAAACATAAGAGACCCCTGGTAAACATTCAGTCAAAATGTCTTACTACAATGGCATATTCGATAACAATTCTGAAGTCAGGGTAGAGTAAAACGTGGACCATTTACATTTTAGAGAATGTTTTCAGTCTTATATGAGCGAAGTCTGGTCACTGTTCCAGCCGGATTTCACTCCGCCCTCAAAACCTTCCTCTTCATAGAAAGCTTCCCTCTACATTAGTGGTCTTGAAGTTCTGTTGAACATACTCCACTCTAATCAAACTCTGTATCGTTATCGTTAAAGCGCTGAGATGATCTTAGATTATACTTGTGAATGTCCGATGTTCTCACAAAATATCAATTGAATTGTGGTGTTGAGAATTGATTAACATGTTTGAACATGAACACACCAATCTGGAAGATTTAATTGATACCAATGGGAGCTATCCTATTTTTTCGATGTAATACCTAAATAATCGACCTTAAATTAACTATAAAAGATTAATTTAATATTAATTTAAACTAACCACATCTTTGGCCTTTATAACCCCCACCCTCCCAATTTGTCACGTTTCGTCACAAAAAAAAAACTATCCCCTCTCCACCAATATGACGTCACAAAGTTTTGATCTAAAAAAGTCTTCTCAAAAAATAAAAAATAAAATAATGTTTAGTGAGTCAGCAATGTGATATAAAGTTTGTTCCTGCTTCTCCCACAGTGACGATAAATGTTCATTCAATGAATAAATGGGCAGAGCATGATTTTTGTGTCTGGTGGTTTCACTTGATGTTTCATTTAGTCTAAACAGTCCTCATCAATCCACTCTGCACATTCTCCATTTTCTTCATTTGCTATTATTGCCATAATTTGTCTTTGCCAACAAGTTTGATACATTTGGGCAAAGAAATTGCTTCCTGCTTGTATCTCATAAGATGGTTGCACAACATCGCTAAGGAAGCAAAATACAAATGATATTTCTTGCAAATCCTTTCACTAAGTATGGATTGCACAATACAACTTGTATATGGAAGAAAACGATAAGGGTTTGATGTCTGAGGAAAGGGATCATCCAATTTCATGCATTAGGCAGCAAATAATAGCAGCCCATCAGCAGATGTACATCCCTTCAGGCTGTCCTTTTGTAGAAATTATAGCAATGAAATGACTAAAGAATATTAAATAAAGTTGCTCAAAAAATAAAGAGGAAATTTATGAGACTATCCATCTGTTGATCATTCTGAAATGTTAAGGCCTACATTTCTCTGGGTAATTGGTATAGGTCAAGGAAGAAGTATAGCCATTATTACTTTAAAATATTAGATTCTTGGTTTCATAAAACATGTGTTGTCAGTACATTTTACAAACTGTGTTAATAAATAATATATTAATAATAATAAAGATTTGATCGTATATATGGACATCATACAATTTCTGATCTACATGAGAGTTTGTTCTTGGAGCTCAGCATCTGTTGGCTTTATATACTCATTAACTGTGGAAAAATTATCAGTGATCATCTGCCACCAAATTTCAGTAAGTGTTGTTCCTGCAAACTCAAAATTTATGTTTTCCAATTCAGTATCAATAGTGAGACCCCTCATTCATCAATCATTCAAATTATTACCACAGCAGTCATGGGGTAAAATCAACCTAATGAGTTGCTTACTGAGTGGGGCCATCTTTCTTTTGATTCTATCGAAGGCACTTTTTTCTGGAGCATTGATTGCAAGAAATACAGCATCAAAATCATGATGCAAAAATTGATTAACTGAAGTTTTGATTACTTGTTGATACCTAGGGTTTTCATCTGGATGTCATCTACTGTCATAATTAAAACTGGTTTAATCAATCTATCAATGCCACACTTTGTAATGGTATCAAACTCTTTAAGACTGAGTACTTTTGCAAAACCAAGTCCATGACTGAATGAGTTGATGATGAATGTTTACCAGCACTGATTGCTATATATGTTGGTCCTGAATAACCAATAACTACTCAGTTTCCTAAATTGTTTGACTGAATTCTCAACTGAATTTTGAACTCAATTCCAGTATATACTGAAGGAATTAGCTTATGTCACCATCAGGCAATCTACCTAATCTACCTAACCCTGTATTCAACATGTATTAACAAAGTTTTATTTTGTTTATTTTTTTTTGTATATCTTCAATTGATGTGACGTCACAATTTTTAGCTTCCCCTCGTCACTTATCGTCACAATGCATGACATCACTTAGTGATGGTCCCTTAATTTAAGTTATGCAAACAAGATGCATTCGATTTTAGGCTTTTCTGTGGTTTATTACACAAAGGCCTGGTTAAGCAGTTTAATAGAGTTTTCTCTGTTATTCAGACACATAGAGTCACGAACGTTGATTGTAATGTGTAAATTTAAGATTTTTAAGGATGTCAAACTCATGAAGATGTTCTCCACGAGCATGTTATGGCGAAACGTTCATCTTTTTTCCTGAATCCTCAGGAACCAAGTCAAAACTCTGACTACACACGGGGGAAATATTTGTACAGTTAAAATTATTACAATAATGGACACTCAATGAAGAGAAACAAACTGAGAAGGCAACGAATTCGAGCGGTCACCCTGAAATATCGGAAAATCCAGCACGGTGAGCAGCTTGAAAATACAACGTGAGAAAGAAAACATTCTCGACAAACATTGGCTGGGGTGAGAGACATGCAAGGGCGTTGCTCGGATTGAGACAGAAAATCAGCAACTCCCCTCATTAGCATGCAATCCTGAAACACCAAGGAATTAAAGCGGGAACAGTACAAGGGTCGAAAATTCACATATTTGCTTGAGTGAAGGGAGTTGTTTCATTATTTTGGTGTTGTTGAAGGTGTTCCAACGTGTTTCGATCAACGAAGGTGCGTACGTGATAATCAACATGTCCTCGATGTCTTATAACTAGGAAAATGTTGTCGATAATGATGATGATGAAGATGAGCCAATGCACCGAAGGAAACCTCCTCTGCCGTTTAGTCCTGTTTTCAATTCAATTTATTCACGGACTCGATTTGGGAGAGAAAGAGTCTGATGATGAGGAAGAAGTTGAGGACATTCCGATAAATGTTAACAACTTCGCGTTGAACCTTTTGTCAGCCACATTTTCATATTTATGGCAACTTCAACTTCAAGGAATTTGATGACATTTCTTTTTGAGCTTTAAGATCTCAGGATTAAATCTAAAAGTCCCAAATCCTCTACAGTGTAGAGTCTACACATTTAGATTTCTGATCAACAATGTATGGGTCTTGAAATTTCAATTTGTTACAAGCGAAGACAATCTCTTAAAAAAAATACGAAATTTAAAAAAAAGAAATTTCTTTTTAACCTTATCCATGCCTCTTTTCCTGATATCGTTCTCACAATGTTCAACATCTAAATTGGCGATCAAAAGCTTAAATCTGATGGGTGGATGGTGAAAGTTTTGTTTTATTTCAAGAGATTCTCATCACAACAGTCAAAATGGGAAAACTCGAAAGAGAATCAGAGATGTTTGTTGAATTCTCTTCAAAGGAAAAAGATCCCATCTAGGTCAGGTTAAAAATCGGTTAAAGTTTAATCGCTGTTTCTTTGTACAGATAGCGTCATCATCATCGTCGGCGCCGGTGCCATCATCATCACCTTCATTATCATCACCACCATCATCAAATTTAACCTAGACAAGCAAACGAGACATCGAAACTGGCCAAGTAGATGAAAGAATACTCAGGTCAATGTCGAACGACAGGTCTTAAGGACTATGAGTGAACTCTGGCACACTTTTGAGGCAACAAGGAGAGCTCGGCAGTGATAAATGATGAAATATTTTAAGTTACGTCACCATTTGCCTGCTTTAATGAAATGAAATGGTGGAAATGTGCCGGTTCTTTCCAAAAGATTGCATTCTTGAGCGTTGATGTTGAAGATATTCTTATAGAATAGCGTTGGATTATGAGGCCGACATTACGATAGCTTGAGATCGTTTGATCTCCATCTTTAAAATATTGATCAGTAACCATCATCTATCTACCTGAACGATTTAGAATAAGTTATCATCGGATATTGATCGTGATGCTGAGTTGTTTGAGGAAACATGTGCTCCCCGAGTAGCGACTAAATGTGATCTAAACTTAGATTGCCTTTTAATTATTGACATAATTTCAGTGGAGATGGTCATGGTTATCGTGATGTCTCATAATGGTTATTGAAGTAACTTCATAACTAATGAAATGGATCGGTAAGATTTTGCGGACTAATTAAGCTAGTGAAATAGTTTAACTTTATTACAATTCATTTCAACATTGGTGATTAAAATCCATTTCATGACGAAATAAGACCACTTAACAGGCACTTCTCGGAGTAAGACTGGCAACAGAGTATAAGTACTTGTGAATTGCTAGCGGATGAAGTAGCGTGAAGCACTTGTTTTAGACATTTAAAATCTGAAATCTTAGCCAATTAAAATAAAATAAATTTAAAAAACTCCACTTTAGAATGAAGTCACAACTTGTAGAATTGCTTCAATTGCAATAAGAACAACAATAATAAAATGTGTAGGGATTCTCAGGGATGAAGATAATTTCGCTTGAAAAAATTGTATGGTGGATTATCTTATGCCAAATGAAAGTCAAAGGAAATAATCTCATGAATAGGCAACAAAACTCATGAACAATTACCAAAGCTAAAATACCATCCTAGCAGATGTCAGCGCTCTATCTCCAGTCAAGGTTGACGTATTTGTGGGCGTGTCTTTATAAATTTGCAAAACATTGTAAATTGTCTAAGCGAAAACAGATAAGTGACGTCGTTGTTAGAGTGATTACAAACAATTAAGCAATGAAGTAGCAATGAACTACTCGAGGACAAAAATGATTCTTCAAAAACTACTAACTCATCGTCCTGAGTACCCGAGAGGTGCTCGCAATCATCCGATACAAGTCCGAAGATGTTGAAATGTCTGTGAAATCAGAAATTGCAACCGAATGAAACCAATGCCCGCTTGTGAGGCGATATAAAGGTCGAATAAGAATAAATAGGAGTTACTAGAAGCATGAGACGAGAGAGAAGGCGCCGTAAACATAAAACTTTTTTAAACCTTGAGCCAGGGACGATTCGGTGCTTGCTGCATCGCTAGTTTCTCTGTCTGCTTGCGTGTTGGCTTCCCTCCAATTGCTTCTCTGTGCGCATTATTCTGCCTTTTGAGGTTCTAATGAGCTTGATGAATTCGTGATTAGTAGCATTCCATCAAATCCTCCCCCACATTCCCGTCGGATATATTGGGTAGAAAATCAGTTTAGAACCTAAGAAATGCTCAGAACTGACTGGCTGAGGAAGAAGTCGAGCCAGTTAACGGTTCAAATGACCATGTCCTCTTTTCAGAGTGGGTCTGTTGGTGGCGAATTGATCGACTTCCATATTTTTATTTATTTTTTGAACACAATCGTTCAGCAACTTGGACATCACTCCCTTGTTTATGATGCAAAGCATTCATCTGCTTCTTAAACAAGTTTATTTATAGAATAACAAAATAATACGCCCATTTACAACCGAGAGAATAGTAAAGAATAGCAATGGTTCTCTATCAATCGGCCTTTAATAACCTTCTTCAAGTGAAACCTACGCTAAAAAATTTTCGGTAGACTCCTTAATTCGTTGTAAAGTCAAAATAGAGACAAGAATCTGGTTGTTTTAAATTCTCAGGACTGTTGGGAGAAACACGTTTCAACGTTTCGTTATAGTAACTGGATCGTTATCATCGTCATCGTCATCATCATTAATATATTCTTGTTATCATCCTCATGTGGCTCAAATCATCATATCACATACGAGGGATTTCACGTTTCGACTAAAAACTATCGTCTCCGAATGCATACGAAGTATTTTTCAATGTTTTTGAATTTTAAAAGGTTCCTTTATTCCTCGTCCTGAAAATAGGCGATGCATTTATTAAATTTTTGTTGCGCATTTTTAAGCATTCATTTTCAATGTTGTTGTCACCATAGAAATTATCGAGTTGTACTCTCAAGGAATTCTGGCTGAAATCGAGTATGTCTGGCAGGCATATTCTTAAATGCAAGGGAAGTTCCTAAAAAAAAATCAGTCATTTTTAAGTCGAGGTTCGCGAGCGTTAGTCAAATTCAAGGCTGAATTTTTACCTTCCATGTTTGTTGACGCCGATTGGCTGATTAAAAATTCAATAGTTCGTTCAATCAAATCATCTCCTTTTAGGACTTCACGTCGCATTTGTCAAATTCCTTCACTACCTTTCGACATGCCCAAAATAAACATTTTTACCTTATCCAAAAATTCTGAAGAATCCTTTTTTAGAATGCATGTGATATGCGTCTTGGAAAGGGCGCAGTGTCAAGTTAAAAGAAATACTTGGTAGAAAAACAGAAGCGAGCCGTAGGCAAATCGCGAGAAGTAAAAATCGTTGAGATTTTTTTTGGTTCTGAATTACTTTTTAAAGAATGGTTTTTCGAGACAATTGATGCTTTCCCTTCTTGTTACATTTAATCTCTTTTCGTCCGAAAGTATTTTTCATCCTAATTGAGAGCAGCTTTCGGATAAAAAAAAAAGTTAAAAATCACCACAAACGACCTTCAAGTTATTTAAAAAAAATGCTTTTTTTTTAAGTTGATCGTTCCAAAACACATCTCCGACAGGGCGGTGCAAGTTTGATTGGGTCGTCTCAGTAGCTTGAATTGAATATCTTAATTAGCTCCTTATCATGCGAGATAATCTATGCACGAAGCTGTATTTCACTCGATCAAGTGACTTTTTATTACCATTTTGTCGTGTTTACATTTCGTAGAATATTATTATTTTTAATTTTTTTATTTTATTAAATTACTAACATTATTATTGATAACATATATAAATAAATAACTTGTTCATCAAATTAAATTTGATATACTATATTCTACATCGTCACTAACATCATTACCCCCATCATCATCATCAGCCTCAAAACGAAAGTAAGCACACAACATAGCGAAGAGGATTATAAAGGCTCTCCTTGAGAATTGCAGGTCAGATGTGATTCATAAACAGCCTCAGATAGATGCTATGATCTTGCTTCCAAATTGCTTGCGTCACGTGCTAACGTTTGGAAGGAGATTGTTATCATCATCGTCGTCACATGTACACCTCATCGATATTCACTGATAACCAGGTATGTCGCATGAGTTCGAACACTGGATTAGAAAGAAACAAAGAGAGAGATGGTAGGAGAGAAAGAAAGAGATAAAGCATTAAATTGAGATGTGCCCGAACACGTGAGCCATCCTTGACCGAGCTAGGCCGATGTTCAGCAATCGAATTATGTTCGGCTGCCTGGTCTATAGTCCTCGACGGAATGAATGATCTAGATCACTCGGATTGATTGAGTCTTCTCTTCTTTTATAATGTGCTTCTCTGTGGTTATTCTGTGGTAGAATATTCGCCAATCGATCTGGGCACCTGTTTTAAATGCATTTAGAATGTCTTTAAGAATCGCTACATTATAGCTTAGGATACATTCAATACTTAATTCGTTGATGTTGAGGCTGGATCGTGACAAGTTTCAGTAATCCAAGCGCACACGTGAATCGATCAAATAATAAGTACCTTTTTATTTTATTTTTGCTACTGTTATTACCGCACAGCTGTCGTTGATCAATAACATTGTTTGCAATCCAGACCTGCTTATTGTTTTAAAATGCCAACTATCGCGTTTAGAAAGAAAAATGTTTGCAGGAAAATTGCATTTTCTCTTAGTTATTAAGCAGGAAAGAGGTTAATAAGTCACTTGAGGGTAAAGCATGAACGAATGAAGTTAACAGCCCCAGATAACGCCTCGTCTAAGACATGGCCCGTTTATTCAGAAACAATAAGCAAGATAATCCTGTTGTCCTTATTTTTGCTATTATTAACATTCGATGATGTTGGTCTCCTTTTTAATTCAATTAACTTTTGGTATAATTCCGAAGTGTAATAGAAATAAAAACATATCTGAATACTTTAAATAATTAATAGTAATAAATTTATTGAGAATATTTTCTTGCTTACAATTTTTTAACTCAGTCATTTCTTCTCTTATCATTTACTAGTTCTCGTGTTTTTTGATGGCATGTTTACAAGATTCTAAAATTTATTAGGAAATGTCTTCATTCTTGTACCATGGCACGCATAAAAACTCAAAAATAATCCTGTATCAGAGAATGTGGAAAATCCAATTTCAGCAGCAACTACTCGATCTCATTTCCAGATAATTTTCGAGAAAAAGTTATCCAACATGAGTTTGCTACTTAAAAATCTCATCAGCAACATTTTGTTTTGATTAGGAAAGCTGTTTATGCTCTCAAATCGTGGAACTAGTTCGGAGACAACGCCACAAAAAGCCAACAACAAACTATGCAGTTGATGCATTTTTAAGGTCCATATATTTCTTTTAATGTCTCGAAATAATAGCAAGCAAATCTCAGACCTTTGTTCAGTATTTTTTGCTCTGGAAGTTTACTTTTTTGAGTCAAACGTGTGTCAATGCATGCTCCATCTCAGTGAATTATCTTAAGTATCTGGTTAATTCTGGCTGTTACTCATTAATCATATTTGACCCATTTCATAATTCGAGTAACTAAGGCTTATGCGTTTGTTTAACTGTAACAAAATACTGCTCCGTTTGGACTTCACAGTATACATTTGTCTGAAGTTGCCTTGATGATAAGCCTTTTACGATAACATTTACTTCTTGATTCTTTTAAACGCCTAATAATGTCGCTCAATGGCAGTCGAATGGATGCCGTTCAATCGATGCCACGAATCGTTTTTTTCTTTTATAAAAGTTTTTCTTTCATTGAAGGAAATCCAAATTTGGACATGTCCTATAATATTCTGCTGTAGGGAAATAAAACTATCTTGTTCCGGAAGTTTACTTTTTTCTGCTCTTCTTTCGAGGACCTCATTTGAGCAGTTGAATGTTCAGCGTAGTAGAATGAAAGACACTGACAACAAAACATAAATTGACTGCTAATTTTATGGAACTTCTTGGGAGGTTGCCTCCAGGAAATGGTTAAAATTGGGGTTGCTGGTCGAAGACGTACTAGTTGGATGGGGCTCTTTGTCCCGGATTTATTTATTTATTTATTTGATTAAAGTCCGTTGCATAACTAAGATGATTTGGACTTACCTTTGTCCCGGATGATTTCTACACTTAATATTCACGAGGGAGGAGCTGTATTTTGTCACAAAAGTGATGTGCCGCAAACGTTCATTAATTTTATTTATTATTAGCTTTTTTAAACCAGCTTCGCCTGTTGTATATTCAAACTCATTTTTATTTGTGGCAAGAAGTCCAGGATTAACCATGCTTCACTTCTGTTTGGACATTTTAATTAATAATCCTAGATATGATTTACTTTGCAATAACTGTAAACCATACTCCATCATAAACGAATAAAACAAAAGTTTTAAGTCAATTCATTTTTATTTTTACAAATTTTATATAATCAATTTTATTAAATCGTTAATTAAGTTAAAAATTTATGCATGTTATTCTGCAGAATTAATTTTATTTACTTATTTTTACATTCATTTATTTGGTAGAAAAATGAAAATAGCATAGTTGACCTAGACAGATAATGGCAGATGTGTGCAAACGTCACGCTGCTACTATTCACCGTGTGGGAGTTCTTGCGAGTTCAAAAAGTTAAAGAAAAAGTTTAAAATAGTTTAGTAGACCTAGAAAAAGGTGAAAGTTGAAAATTGAAAATAGCACGGTTTCGAGTCTCTACTTAAGTTCTAGGGACGGAGAGACACACATGTATTTTTTGTTTTATATTACAGAAGATTAATTAACCCTTTTAAAACTCTGACTAAATTTGAATTTTATAATAAATATGTGATGCGATTTATTTTTGCATTATTATATTGAATGTTTATCATTTATCTAATAGGAATCATTCATTCTCCATTTTCATTCTTTATTGCCAGGAAATATTTGTATCAAATTCCCAAAAACAGATAGTGATATTGGTAATGAAATATTTGGTCACAAATTTACAGCTCTCGGATGGCTTGGCACAATTTTGCCTGTGTTGGGGGCATACATTTTTCACATTGCAAATGCATCAAATCTTGTTAAAGTAAAATTGCTTATTTTAAATAAAAGGCTTGAAAAATAAGAATTTCTTTTTTATAACCTCAGAGAAAGAGATCAAAACTGTAGCATTTGAATTTTGTCGTAAAAGCTAAAATTTTCATTTCTCAAAACTAATGATTACTAAATATTACTAATTAATTTAATAATTACTAAAATATCCACAAAAAATCTTGTTAGGTACGAGAATAATTAGATCAGGAGGCATTTCTTAAAGCATATTGAAAATTTATTGAAAAACACAAATGACATTATGATTGAGTAATATCTAAAATCCAAAATAATATTTATTTTAATTTCCGGAATAACATTGTAGGAATAAAAATAAGTGACAAAAGTCAAATATAGATGAATCGAGATCCACTGCTATTCCAGAAGTTAGTCCCAAGGAAGTTACCTCCCGTTTAAAGAGACTACGATATGCGATTATTTAACAAATAAGTTTTGTATGACAATATGAGAGTCAAAAGTCCAAAAAGATAACGTAAAATAGAATAAATATGGAGCTAAAATAAGAATAAATAGCAAAGAAGAGGGAGTTTGTAATAGGTAAGAATTGAGAGAGGTCAAGTTTATTGACATAGCAACGCGACCTAGGGAAGGTGGTAGAGGTTACAATGTCGTCTGGTAGTCTGTTCCAGAAACGGACTATTCTATTGGAGAAGAAGTAATTGGTTGCGTTTATAGAACATGAAATTGGTCTTATTTTATAGGTATGGCCTCTCGTACCAGAATAGGAGGCCTGGTGGATGTTATTTATAAGGTTCATTTTTCTAGGCGCTGAACGTACGGCCACCTCTCTTTTTTCTCGCTGTTCCTAGAGTTTTTCCTCGGTTTTAGTGCTATTTCCGGCAGTAATTACACCATTGGATATGTGATTTCTGTGTTGGATTTCTCGTAACTAATAACGAAATAGTTTTATCAAGAGTTTCACATTTTGCCGGTCTGTTTTCAATTGTCTGTTGTGAGTGTGCTGCTCGACGTGGACCAATAGGATACGATATGCTAATGAGTTTGAATTTGTCCATGAAACCCGATCGCAGGCTTGCGCAATCACTCCGAAGAGCTGGAGTCTGCAAGGATTTTCGATTTCATCAATGTTGTGGTAAGAGATCTGGCAGTCGTCCTCGGCGCGCCGCTCCTTCTCATTTCTCTGGAAATCTCAAGAAATATTAGTGGTCTTAAAGTTCCGTTTGAACATACGCCACTCTAATCATGCTCTGATTTGTTATCGTTCGTCGTCATGTACCCATGTGGTAACAATTTAATGATTTTAAATTATTAAATGTGAAGCATTCGTTCTGTGGTATCAGGATAACTCCTAAAAAACAATGAGATTGCTGACGAAATCTTTAGATACATTAATCTTTAAATGCCTTGCTTGAAAGTATTTAGTAGGGAAGTCAGGCCAAATCCGGCCCGATAATATTCCTAGATTTCCCTTTTCCCGTAAATAAACCTTAATGATGGACACTTTTTCTGAAAAATTTTATAAAAATGGATGATAAGCTACAATTATTTTGTTCGCTATGAAGGCACGGTGATACAGCCAACGCTAGCAGTTCATTTTTTAAAGTTTGTTTACAAAACTTAACTCCTCCTCTTATTAAGTAAATGAATATTAAGTGTGGAAATCATCAGGGACAAGATTTTTTTTTTCCCCAGATTTGTTTCTTTGTTCAAAAATATTGTACATTGTTTAATGCTACTTGTTGCCCAAAAATCCCATGCTAAATAAAATTAGTTTTTATTTAACTAATATGACTAATTATTTTTTGAAAGCAATTTTAATTATTAAAAAAATTAGTAAATTAAATAATTCTATAATATTCAGAAAGGTTATCATCACCCCTTTCGAAATATGTGCCATTTAAAAACTTTCTGTTCACAGTCCTCAAATTTTGCAAAAAAAAACCAGACCCCCTGCTTGAGTAACCAGGCTCATTTTTTGGATCAAGCAATTAGGGGCTCATTCAATGCGAGGTCCAAATGCTTAAAGGAACTGACAGCTAAGCATGCAAATTGCATTGCCTGTATTAATTTTATAAAACCATTACAAAAATCATTTGAGAAAAAATCTTTCCCCAACAACTAAGTCCAATTGGCTTGCCAAGAATCCAAATGACTTGCACACTAGAGTTCAAACATATCGTGTGTCCAAAACTTTCAGAATTTAGCGAAAGATAAATTGAACAAATTACGGAGTGATAACCCCAAGAAATTTTGAACTAGTAAAAAAAGAACAGAAACCAACATACCAATGAAAACTGCAAAATCCAGCCAAAAGAACAAAATCATCCAAAAATATTTGTTCTAATGCCAGATAATACAAGGATGAGCAATCCCTCCAAACATGGACTAAAACCAACCACACATGCAAAAGCATTTGATCACATCTTGGATTCATCTGAGACAGTGATCATCAATTTGTAAAGTTTTCCTTGTCTGATGCAGTATTATGGCTCAACCGCTCTGCCACTTTTCGGAGTTGCTTCCTCTTCACAATTTCTACTGGTTGATCAGGGTAGCAGTTCCTGGTGGTAAGCGGAGACCTTGTTGCAATGGCTGGAAATCTAGAAGATGGTGGAGTCGAGTCAAACTGCAGCTTCAGCTTAATGCTTTCTTTTGAATCTGCTGCTTCTGGCTCGGGGATTGGAACAATTGTATCTAAAAAAAATATATAATGTTTCGGAACGGCAAATACTTATACGTATGTTTGAAAATTTCAAAGTCCTATCAAATTAAAAAAGTGAATTAAGATAGATGCCATCAACTCAATTTGTCTCTAATTAGGATTTCAGCTAAATACCTTGTTGTAATACTCCAGGCTCCACATTTTTTGATTTTGTCAAAATGCTATCACACTCAAGCTCATTTTTAGCATCTGATGAATCAGCAAGAACTTGCTTCTTTGTAAAATCAGTGCTGCTGCTGCTAACATTCCCTAAGTGAAAATAAATATTAATAATTTTATTTTTAAGCAAGCAAATGCAGCTAACCATAAACTATTGGTGTCCTAGTAACATGAAGTGATGGAGATCGAGGGTCTTCTAGAACAACAGCTGTGTTGTGGGGATGTTGAATGGGAGTCCTGTCTATGCCAATACTTGGCGATCTTGGATCAAATTGTGTTTGATGAACACTCCTTCTAACAGGAGTTGACAATTCACACTCCTCATCAAAATCGTTTTCTTTGCCAAGAGATATTCCCATTTTGTTGCTTTGAGAGCTATTCTTCACAAACGCACCGTAACGAGCTAAGTTCGAACAAGTGAAATAAAATTATAATTAGAAACATTTTATTATGCAACACTTTATTTCTATCTTATGCGTATTTAAAGTTCTGGGGTGTTAATCACATTTTCATGCACCATTCTAGCGAACATAATTGCAGGGCAACATAATTAGAAATAAGTCCAACCTGGAAGTAAGTAGTCCAAAAGGCTCCTGTTCGAAAGAAGCCCAATAAACGAAAACCTCAATTCGAAATTGCCACCCAAAAACACCGCCGGTAGAATTTCGCAACAATAACCCTCTGAATTTTGTACGAACCAATAAGGTTGTCCCAATGTTGCAACTTAAATATTCACTAAATTGTGTACAAAAAAGAAAAAAGTTAAAGTTATTGCTTTAAAAAAATTAAATATGTATTTTTTTAATTATTAACGTATAAATGATCTATATACATGCTGTCACCATTTATAATCTGAAAAATTCAGTCAGTTGTTGCGAAAGGTGCAATGCAATTTATTTACTTTTCCATTTATTTTCTAATCTTTCTTTTCAATCCAAGCAATTTTCAGCAGATATGACGCCTGGCCAGGGACGTCTTTGAGGGGGGGGGGGGGAACGTCCCTGTGCCTGGCTCTATACCAGATGCAAGCTTTCGCACAACTTGATATTACCTTTTTATTTTTGCTTCTCGCAAAAAGGGGGGAGCAACATGATTCGTGGATGAGGGTGGGGTGCGTTTAGTTATCACTTGAAAAGTTAAAAAGTCCAATGTCCCGAACAATACAAATCTCTTTGAAGAACATTAGCGTACAGGTTAGCTTAGTTGAGGTTGCGTTCCTGACAAATCGCGGTTTTATCTTCATATCCTATTCGGATGCATAAGACAATCAAAAGATCGGCTAAATACAATAACAACTGATCAACATTTTTTAAATATTGTTTTCTGCGCACCTGCAGGTATATCGATCGTTCCACATCAATCTATGTATGAGTTTCGTATCCAAATGCGTAAAAAATACATAGGAATAATATATTATTATATAATTAAAATGCATTTAAATATCAAGTGTCAAAGTACCGAAGAATAATATATTATTATGTAATTAAAAATTAGCGTTCCTTTGTAGCGACTTACTTCAAGCTTGATAAAAACATTTTAAAATATGTTTCTTTGAATTACATTTAAAATGCCTACTTGAAGAAATAAATATCACTCTCTTTTGATTGGATTATTCGCACTTATTAATTCTTCGAGTTATTATGTTAATTCGCTAGTGCCGATGTTTATTATGAACACTTTCGCGATGGAATTAATGTAACGTTGGGTTTTTGTTAAGGCATAATATATTGTGCCATGGGCGAACTAATAAGCTTGTATTACGGATCTATTTCCTTTTTTGTTGTTATTTTACATAATGTATTCTTATTATATCATGTTGACGTGTTTGTCAACATTTACAAGATCGATAAGTTCTCTTTTTGGATTGCCGAAATAATTTTTCTTTTATGGAACTCTTTCAACGATCCATTGTTTGGATGGATTAGCGACAGGAAATACCTACAAGGGGTTGCGCATATGAGTCAAAATGAAGTTGTTGATAGAAGAATTAAAGCTCTGTTATGGAATGGTCCACTTCTCTCTTGTGGGTTCCTCCTATTTTGGTTTTCATGGGAGAGCCCTTTCATTCAATTTATGGTGTGCTTATGCGCTTATGATGGTTTCCTCACCATGATTGATCTACACCATTCTGCCCTTTTGGCTGATTTATCCATTTCCTCACAAAGTAGAACGAAGTTAAACATGTTTTGTTCATTATTTAGTGCTCTAGGCTCTTTGCTAGTTTTTATTTCTTATGTGTTTTGGGACAAAAGTAACTATGCTCCATTCCAAAATTTCTGTTTGGTCACATCTGTTGTTGCTTTGGTGGGATTCATTGTCAGTACACAGTTGCTCAGCCAAGCTTATACTAATTCCAGTCGAATGCAACAAGGGTCATTTTGGTTAGTCATTAACATCTTGTTTTAAAATATGTCAACTGAAGATGTTGAGTGGATTTCATTTGAATTGAAATTGTAACACATCTACAATTCTTTGATGCATGATACTGATATACAGTGATCCCAATAGTCTGAATCATGATGATAATGATTGCAAGAATAAAGAGGCCATGAAGAAATTCCTGGTGCAGCTGGCAGGTCACAGAAATTTTTTGCTCTTCACTGCGATGAACCTCGTTCAGGTGGATCAAATTTTTGTAAATATTTACCTGAGAACAACATTATAGCTAATGCATGAAATAATTTGTCCAAAGATACATTTCATTTGATACCAAATGTTTAAGCAAATTATATTGTTTCTATATGGTTTACAACTTTCTTTAAAACAGGTGTTTCATTGCCATTTCAATAGCAATTTTTTCCCACTGTTTCTGACAATCCTTCTTGGAGAAAATGCTTCTCCTTTTATCTGCTCCTTGCTGCTGGGTATGTGTTGCTAAGTCTGTATTTGAATTTTGGCAATCTTTCTGGTGCCTTGTATTTATATCCACATTGGATGTGAAGGCACTACAACCACCTGACCGTTTATGTAGCACCATTTCCCAAGGGTTCACCCTTTGATGCAGCATCAGGTTGAGAACACCACCGTTGCTTTTACTGTAGGAATGCAACCTTCCGAATAATTAACAAAATTAATTTTCCTACGATATCATTTGCTTTTGTTATCAATAATATTACTTTATCATTTGTTGATTATTAAAATACATTTGCTGTCATTTATAATATTTCAGGTGCTTCGTTCGTGGCACCTCACTTAAACAACATGTACTTCCTTGTCCTCTGCAGAAAGTACGGAGCATACAGAGTGATCAAGTTTCTATTTTTATTCAAATTTCTACTTAGCTCCTTAATGTACCTCTGCGGTAGGAATAATGTGTGGCTACTCGCTCTCTTCATAGCCAGGTATTTAATAGATTTTTACGTTCAATGCAAAAATTAAGTTACTTCTAGTAAATATGTAAAGTTTAAGTTATGTTAAATAACAGCATGTATTTTTATAGCATTTAGATGGAGTTAATAAAAATAATATGTATGAAATTAACACAATGCAAAAGTCAATGATGTGTAATTTTGCATTTTGTAATGTAAATATTCAAAAAATCTAATGAATTTCAAATGGCCCACTTCCAGTAACAGAGTATTCACTGAGGGAACTTGCAAGCTCTTGAATCTTGTTGTTACAGACCTGGTGGATGAAGATTTTGTCTTAAATCATAGAAAACAAGCAGTTTCTGCCCTGATATTTGGTACCCTTGCCTTATTCTCCAAGCCTGGACAAACCTTTGCTCCTATAATTGGCACTGCACTTCTATCTTTTTATACAGGTCAGTCTCTAAATAGTAATATCATGTTAAAGTCTCATGCAGAGCATCCATTTTCACCTGCAGGCCAAGATGTGTTTGATGTAAGAAGTGATACTGAAATATCAGAGATGGTTGGAAATCCATCGCATTTGCCAAATTATCAAGAAGGCGTCTTCAGCCTTCTCATTATTGTTCCAATTTTCTGCTCTGTCCTTCAACTTGTTTCCTGGCATTTCTTTGATCTCCATGGGAAGCGTCTGGACCTTGTTAAGTCTCTAAGATCAAATTTGAGATTGATACCTGTTTTTTAAAAGCAATCTTTTAAGAATGACCTCCAATGTCGTAATAAGTTAATCTGCTTTATTGTAATGACCATATTTTTATAACACTAAATCAAATGTTTGGAGCTTGCAAATTTCATATGCTCTTAAAATGTAACTTGTTTTCTTTTGTGTAAGGTCACTCAAGCTGCCTTTGTGCCTTAACATAAGGTTAGGCAACGAAAAATGTGTTATATATGTATAATACTGTACTTTATTATCCTGATGAATGGTATTTAAGGTTTGTTTACTTCTTTAAGAGATCACATGCACGGCAACTGGTGGTATTTCTGTTATTAAAATTAAGATTTTTATCAATTATTTATTGCATTTTGAAACTTCATTGAAGACCATCTTTGTGAATCACCTCAATCTTAAACATTTTCCATTGTAAAGTTTGCCTGTGATACTTGATTTTGTTTTTCTTAATCAAATATTCTTCAAATTTACTGCTAGCATTTTATTTATACTTGTGGATGAATCTTTATGTTGGTGATAAGTTCTTGTGTTTTGTTGGATTGTGGGGTGAACCATTTAAGATCAAAAGTTTGACAACTGCAAGGGAAGAAACTGATGTTTACAATGTCAAAAGCGGGGACGAAGCAATAATCATTTAACTTAATTTTCACAATTCATGCTTCAAGAAAATTTGTTAAAACAAACAGCAGAAAAGTGAATTGGTATTTCTTGAGAATTATATTTGTTCTAGGAAAGCTGCCGAGTGAGGTAGACTGTGGGGTTACGGAGTGCACAACTGAATTTTGGTGAAGTGAAGTCACATTGCGACAATAACTTCCTTCACAATAGTGTGGACAGCTTTCGAGAGGTGCTCATAATCTAGATGAATTTCAAAGTCCCCAGGAAACCAGAGCTGGGGTTTGCTTCAAAGGGCAAAGCTTTGAGGGACAAATTGGGATCGTAACCATTTAAGCCAAGTAAAATGGATTCATCCATATCATGACATATTAAGGAAATAAATTTCTTACTGGGTTGGACAATTTTTCCCTGTCCGAAAAAAAACTGTTCGTACCTCGAGTTATGCTGGTAGCGATATAAATTCTACAAGAAAAAAATCAGTCTTATGATTAGGTAATCTAAAACAAATGGCATGTCACTACTGCAAAACGGATTATAAATTTGTGTATCAAAATCTACATGTCGTTTTTTTTTTATCAAATTGTCTTGTCTGAATATTATCTGTGAGTAAGCTGAATAACCAAGGATGTGGCAAGAATGTGAACAATAACCTAATACATTCACCTTGAACAAGTTTTTTTGCTCCATTGCCTTTGCTAGGGAAAGTCTTAGACACTTGCAAAGTAATAAGAGATAGATTTTCATAGCCTTTGAGCCAGTCCAAGGCTTGTCTGAAGATTGACATGCATCAACTGCATGTCATCAGCACGCATCAACATGCCTCCAATCCATGTTCACTATCAGCGCATGAATCAATTAGGTACTTTAATCCAGGTGGTAGAACAATCTGATGGAACGACAACATTTCATATATTAAACCTTACTTCAGAGTTATTAATAAAATATTGCTAATGAAACACTGTAACGTTATAAATATTTCAATGTCTCGCTACTCGCTAGAGCTAGGGATTACAATTTGAATACCTGCAACTTTTATGCTATTTTATCGTCGATTGGAGGGGTATAACAAAAAGATCAAGCAAAAACGCTCATTTCGAAGTCGCTCTATTTGGCGTCGCCATTCCCTACAAGATCTAAATTTGATTAATTTTAGCTACAGCTTTTCCTAATTAACAACTAAATAGTTTTATCAATAGTTTCGCATTTTGCCGGTCTGTTTTCTATTTGTTGTCTGTTATGAGTGCTGCTCGACATGGACCAATAGCATATGATATGCTAACGAGTTTGAATTTGTCCGTGAAGCTTATACAATCACTTCGAAGAGCTGGAGTCCTTCGCAAGGATTTTCGCTTTCATCACTATCGTGGAAGAAGATCTGGCAATCGTCATCCTTGGCGCGCCGTTTCGCCTCATTCCTCTGATCGCCACCTCAAGAATAGAGCTGTCTCAAACGTCTGGTTCGGTCTCCTTAATATTAGGTCACTCAATAACAAAGTTGTCAGGATGATGGATCTGTTGCATCAGGAGGACATCGACGTTTCCTCCATGACTGAAAACTTGCACGATATCGGTTCATTCGCCTTGGATCGTCTCAGGGCGGCTGCCTTCACAGTAACTGACTGCCCTCGTCCACGTGATCCGAACGACGCTCCCTCTACATTGTTATGCGTCAATCATGGTGGAGTTGCGTACTGGTACAAACTGTCCGCAACCTTGGGATCTGGCTAGACTCAGACTGTTCCAGGACCACTCATATCAATAAAACAACTCGTTCCTGCTATGCATCTCTCAGGGAAATTCGTAGCATCGCTGCTCCACTCTCACTTGA
This sequence comes from Hirudo medicinalis, assembly GCA_011800805.1. Taxonomy (NCBI): domain Eukaryota; kingdom Metazoa; phylum Annelida; class Clitellata; order Hirudinida; family Hirudinidae; genus Hirudo; species Hirudo medicinalis. The sequence goes on from MPNW01000028.1 coordinate 189,197, forward strand.
CGTGCGGAAGCTTCTCATTATGTCTTTTATCCTATCATAGATTGATTACGGCAATTCAACTCTGGTATGTCTACCTGCCTGCTGCTGTTGGCCCACAGATCTGGAATATACTCCCCCCTCGATTACCAACACTGAACCAGCCGGATTTCACTCCGCCCTCAAAACATTCTTCTTCAAAGAAAGCTTCCCTCTACATTAGTGGTCTTGAAGTTCTCTTGAACATACGCCACCCTAATCAAACTCTGTATCGTTATCGTTAGCTGAGTTTTCCGCGGTTCCTCTTCGACCAATCATGCTTCAGCGTTGATATTAATTATTCATAAAACCTTCGTTTATTCTGCGAAAAAAAAGTGACCGGGAATGAGAAATTTCATGGGAAGTTGAAACATCGAAAATCACGCATTGGCAAACCAATCGCTAGGCAAACGATATCTTTCAAGGATCAATCTATTCCCCTCCCGTAAAAACTAAACTTTCCCTGGAAAAAACCCACATTTTTCCATACTTATTCCTGGATGAACCACCTTTAAATTCACTTAACTTAAATGAGACAAAAATGCCACAGCACAATTACAGCAAGTATTTTCTTTACAAAATAGACCAACATTGCTTATCAGGAAACAAATGTTTGAGCATTGAATTCATGAACAAATATTTACAATAATTCATTTTATTTACAAAAATCTTCATCTGAGCTGTCTGGCCTGCCAATCTGATAAGTTATCAGGTATTCCGGATAAGCCTAGAAAGAAGAATAGAATGATGTCATATGATAACCAAATATTGCAAGATATCTAATGAAGATATTTACCTGCTCTCCTCTATAGACAACAAACTCAGCATAAGAGAGGCCACCCAAACTTGGCTTTCCACTGACTGAATGGTGACCAGGAGGTGCATGGGCCATTTTCATTGCACTATGTTGCACAAATGACTTGCCCAATGTCACGCGACACAACAGCATCTGTCTGGCTCAGAAATTTTAAATGATTCAAAAAGTTATCACAGGAATAAGAATCAAATAATTAAAATGTCTGAACCAAAAATTTAAAATTCTGGGTAACAAATCGATAAATAAAAACAGAAATCCTGAATGAGAAATGAAGAACACGAATGACCACCTATGGCAGGTATAACAAGACTTGTCCTTGTGGACAGGACACCCTGTTCCTCCTCCGATGCCATAAACGTACTGGTTGCTCTTTGAGGAGTTCTCAGCAAAGTACAGGCCTTAAAAAGTAATAAATCTGTGATTTATCAGCACTTCATGTGTTGATGTTGTTCAAGGTGGTAATAATGAAGCAGTTGTTATGATGATTTATTGTATTTACCAGCTCCAAACATGCCACCAATGTAGGCATGCCTTTCATCGAAACCCTTTTGAACGATTGACTTCATGAAAAGAGAGCCATGGAACAACAGGTGCTCATTTCCATCTCCATTGTTTTCCTCACTGACCTATAAGGTCAATGTCAAATAAGGTCATTATCATTATTAACAATTACTAACAATATCCTCTTAAATTCCTATTTAATACTTATTCTCACTTTATCATTATCACAAACAATCTATTGCAACGCAGGTCTTTACATCCCATAAATATATCTAAAGGATGTGTGCCCTTAGTAAATCTTACTTCATTTCTCTGGTGAACATATTTGTCCCAGAGCTTTTTATTTTTGACTTTTTGAATTTTGACAATGTTGAATCTGGAGAAGATGCCACCGCAGTTGTCCTTGTGCTCTCTGATGGAATTCTGCATCTGATCTTCAACCCCTATGAACTCGGGATCCTCGGGCGCGAGTTCAACGAGAGTCGTGCCTTGTTGTGGCTCGCTCGAACTTCCTGAGGAAGAGAAATTATAACATTAATTACAAACATTTCATTCATTCAGTGCTCAAATTCAGCAATTAATTTGATACTTTGAGAAACATTTTCTTAAAATATTGAGGCATCAAATTACTTAATTTAAGAAATAATTTTTGTGAAATTAAAAACAAAAGTAACTGAGACCTCTGTTAGCCAGAACTTTTTCAATTCTTTTAATGATTTTATGCCTATGCCCATAAGCCGTTATGCCGATGGCCCTGAGTTCCTCATGTCCCATTTCGACCAAAATGTCCATGGTTATCTGCTCCTTCTCAAACACTTTGCTCCACTGAGAAAGGCCTAGAGCAAACATTAATTAAAATAAGACCATTTTTAAGCTTCATGTGGGCAAAAGATATTATAAATATTTGTAATATTATCCAGAAATATAAGTAAGTAACATACAATAAAAAAACAGTAATTAACTGATTAAATCATTATTACATCCATTCCTTCATTCATTGACAGACCTATTTGCTCAAGGAATGAATTGATGGACATGCTCTCGAGGTCCCCATTCAATTCGAGGATGGATGGATCGGCAGAGGAAGTTGTGGGGTTGGATTGATGATGATTGTCAGTTGATGAAGGAGAACTTGCTCCGGGTGGAGGGGATGGATCGCCACCCGAGGCTTCTGCAGGGGAAGACTGTTGCATGCTGATGAAAGGACAAAATTGGTGGATGTTATGCATGACATTAGAATGAAGTACTGTTGTTGGTAACACTAATTGAATAAAACGTAGCATGTAAATTAAACAACTATTACATTAACTTCTTAATTCTTACCATTAAAGCCTAAAAAAAAGATTCATAAGCATCTATTACTAGCTATAAATTCACCAAAAATTAATTCATTGATGTAAGTTTAAAATGAAATCTGAAAGTTGATCGACAAAAATATAAAACATATTAAAACTTTACAACTTACAACCAAGTACTAAGGTTTATAATATAATGTGCGAGAACTTATTAGTAACTAACAAATTAATAATGGTAGGCGATGCAGTGGGAGACAACAACTTGTTGGGACGAGATGATGGAGTCGGTGATGATGACGATGACTTGATGATCACAGGAGACTCGATCATGTCGGGCATTGCCGCCTGGAGTATCGCTCTCATGTCGTCTGCCTGTTAGATTAGAGGATTAAAAATTGAAGAATGTCAATAAACAGATTATGCAAACAAAGTTAGCAAATATCAAGGTTTTGTTTTAGATTGGTTTACATGTGCATTGGGGTTTGAGAATTGTAACATTATTTAAATTACATTTGAAATCTCTAAAAGATTTCCTAAAAAGAAAATGTTATCAAGAAACCAACTGAGGCCAAGTCATAAGGGGTGTGACCCTCTTGATTCCTGAGCATGGGATCAGCACCATGAGCCAGCTGCATGGACCAGCATATCATTTAAAATAGAGTTAAGTAAATTGCAATTTATAATACTATTGATTGGTACTATTTGTAATAATAAATTAACATTTAACAGCATCACATGATAAATAAAATATTAACTAATTAAAGATAAGTAAGGAAGGCTCACAAGAAGAGCACAGAGTTGCGTCCTGCCCTTCTGAGCAGCCTCATGGAGGGGGGTGAAGCCCCACTTGTCCACTGCATTGACACAAGTGTTGTACTTGATCAGAAGAGAGGCAATGTCCACATGCTGAGAAGAAAGTTGAATATTTATTTAAGAAAGTTAAATTCATCTATTAATATAACTTGAATTAAATTAATCTATTAATTTAATTTGAGCAGACCTAAAATCTACAGATCTCTAAAGTAATCATGAATACAAGCCTTAGAAAAGAAACATGCAAGGAGCCTTGGCACAGCACAGAGAAAATGTAAATGTAAATGTAGTTCATTTATATAGCACCATATGCATGGCGTCAGAGGCACTTTTTGTTAACCATTTATAAAGCGCTCCTTCCCAGAGGCGCTTGTGGCAGTGCAGGCTGGGTCTCGAACACGACACACTACGACCGTTGCCATTACTGCTGTATGCAGGAACATAACCCATTTGGCCAACCTGCACGCCCAAAATGGAAAAAATCCTAAAATTAAAAATGTCACTCTCCATTTAATTCTCAAAACAAACACATACCCCATATGAGGAGGCATTGTGCAGGGGAATAAGACCTCCCTTGTCTTGGGCATTGACATCAGCTCCATTTGCAAGTAGAAACTCTGCTACCTCGATGTTGTTGTAACCAGCTGAAATTAACCAGACAACGTCGTTGTAACCAGATAATTAGATATCAACCATGTCACAATCTTACATGGTCGATCCCAAGAACTAACCGGCCAGGTGGAGGGGCGTTGAATTTCTGCCCTGTGTATCCCTGCAATTGATGTTCTCAGGGGTGAACAACTTCTGAACTCGAGCCAGGTTGCCCTTCTTGGCAGCCTCCAAGAGAGCCACATCCCCTGAACAAATTATCATCCACAAACTTAATTAAATATTAATTGCAAACAAAACTGTAACTTCAGAAACAATGCTATGGCAAAATGATTAGCTAATGATGAATTAATTAATGAAAACCTTTCATAAACCTGGCACCAGGAAGGGTATTAAGTCCTCATAGCATTCAATCACATCACCAATGGCTAATAAATCTCTCCATGTTTTGTGGATATCCACAAAAATAGTTTACATCATTAATGTTAGAATGAATTGATGAATTAATGAATGTCAGCATGCAAGCTGTTGATGTCTGCAAATGCAAATGTATTTTCACAACCTCTGAGAAGGTCCTCAACGTCCGATCCACCATCCTTCACCAAGTCCAGTGGCGTGTGTCCGTCCCGGTTCTTCTTTGTCGGATCGGCCCCGTGCTGAATGTTTAGAAAAATCACAACTAACAGCTGTTATAATGAAAACAATGGATTGTTGTAGTAAATTGATGGTAAATTAATATTTTGTTTGCAATGCGTTCGACAGCATGCTCGCGGGTCTCGGAATATCTTAAGGAGGTTTCGGTTTCACTCGCCACGAGAATAACAAATAAATAAAATCACGAGCGAAACTAAAGACTCAGAAATTTTAACCATTAAAAACATTTGCCAAGGCATTTGAATACTTCAAAGAACCTTTAAAAGGAGTTTGCAGATGTCGAACTTCCCCTTAGCAGCAGCTTCATGGAGAGGTGTGTATTTCCATAGGTCTGCCACATTCACGTTGGCATTGTGCTGCATAAAGTTTAATAATAACTATTACAATTTAATAACAACATTTTTAATATCTTCTGATCCACTTCAATATGAAGCCATTAATTCCGTTAGAATCGAAAAGCCACCTCGATGAGCATCTGTGTCACTTCGTAGTGCCCATAAGAACAAGCATTGTGGAGAGGGACGAGGCCTCTGTTAACAAAATTATCTAATTAATAGCATAATATCAACACTGGTGTTTAACAACTTGAAACAAGGAATGAATTTGAATAGGACTCAAGACTCATAGAAATTATCAGCTTTATAAATCCCATGAATTTAAGATATATAAGATCAGAAGGCCATTTGCAAACCGACCCTTTGTCCTTGGCATGGACGTCGGCACCATTTCTCAGTAGGAACTCCACGACTGCCTTTCTGTTGTATCCGGCTGCAAAGTGGAGCGGCGTGGAATGACGCCCGTCGATGTCGCGACAGTTCACCGAGTTTGGATTCGACATTAACAATTTCTAGACGAACAAAGAACAAGTCAATTGCTTCATACAAGCTGTTGCAATAAACAAATGCAAACATAAAAAATTGTTATTATCGTAGTACATTTCCCTGGTAAAAGGACAACAATTTTTAAAACACAAACCTAATTTCCATTCCATATGAAAGAATGAATATCATATTAATTATTTAAATAACTAGGCTAATTCAATAATACCTTAACAATTTCAAGATCCCCATTTTTAGCTGCCTCCAAAAGTTGGATGTCAGTTTCAAGGGCAGACATTGGTTGGTCATCTATAGATTGCCCAATCATAAAATCATCAATTCATAACTCAAACTCAACTTTTATTTTGCACATTCATTTCCTTTGAATCAAAATTTTGAATTCACAGACCTTTAAGAATCTTTTGAATATTTTCTGGTGCAAGTTGTGCAGCTGTATGCCCCTGCAGAGAAATGAGACTGGCATCTGCACCGTACTGGAGAAGCAGACGACAAACGTTGACATTTCCATGTTTGGCTGCTCTATGAAGTGAAGCTTGCCCTTGCACATCCAGGGCATTCACCTGAAAATGTAATTACAATAAAATAATGTTATTGACTATTATTGATTGTTTTATTATTTCAGATGATTGCGGTGTAAACAATTATGTGCTTGTAAAACAGATCCAAAGCAAAACAACCGATCAAAACATAGGCAATTGTTAGGAATGCATCGTAAATCGATACTTGATTCAAGGAGGATACTACAAGTCCATCATTACTAAAAACATGAGCAGCCATTTCCAAGTAAATTATCAATTATAAATATAAAATGTCCACTTAAAAGTTCTTAGAACATCCCACCTTCGCTCCGTTCTTGAGCAGGACGTCCATCAAGTCGAGATAACCTCGATCGGTTGCAATGTGGAGGGGAGTCAGTAGACTGTAATAAGAAACAACAAATGGCTTCAATACCTCTCATTTGTTTGTTACACTTTATTATTATTATTATTATTATTATTATTATTATTAGTTGCAAATAAAAAGCAGAATAATCATGCTTTTGAAAGTCATCTCTTGTATTGTTAACTAACTGGCTCTTGAGTGCACTTTTCATTTGCCATGCTAACAATTCTCTGATGCTGATCATTCTCATAAGTGTGTGTGTGTTATTCATTTTTTAGAGCAATCTATCAAGAATTATGTATAATTAGGATTAATATTATTAATTAATAATATTTAGGATGATTAGTTTACATGTAATACTGGAATGTCACTCATATTTATTAACATAGATCTTCTTTACCAATCAATCAATCAATCAATCCCCACTCTTTATTCTTCTCATTGACATTTGCTCCTTTCCGGATGAGAAACTCCATCATCTGCTTCTTCTTTGAGCATGACGAGAGAACCACACAGTGCTATGTTAATAAAACCCATTTGTAAGTATCAAATATCTCAGTCCTTCAACATGGTTCAGTCTAAGACAATGGTGTCTCGATGAAGCAATGTCAGAAAAGAAAATAGTTTTAGTCCTCTCACAAGGGCAGTGTCAAGGGTGGATGGGTGTTTGAAGGAGATCACCTCAGGGAAGAACTGCTTCTTCAGAGAAGAAAGGTCACATGCTCGACAGAACTCCAGTAACCTGTGGCCCTTGTATTCAACTATAAAGGAAGGCAATACAAAATCATGAGTCATCCAACAACTTTGGGATTTTATATTATTAGTTTTGTAAATATTGGTAATATCTTATTTCAATTCGAAATGCAGGCAAAAACTGAAGTTGGGCTTCTTTTTGGCCAATAAATTGATAACATGCAATGCTTAACTTGGTATCTTAAATATTAAATAATCTTAAGCACAAAACTTTACTTAAAACAAGTAGAATTTTTTAAGGCAAAATTAGACATATCATAAGACTCACACTGTATTTTGTCAGCAAGCTCCTTGGAAGCAGCAACATCCATAGCATTTTTTGAGTGGCAGTTGAAAAGGGAGGGATCAGCCCCATTGGCCAGCAACAGCGAACACACCTCACCCCTGTTCTTCGACGATGCTTCATGGAGTGGAGTAAATTGCCACAGGTCCATTGCATTAACATTGGCACCATGCTGGATAACAAAATTAATTAAATTATTACAATAATTACAGTAATAATAAAATAATGACATTATTTTACCAACTTAGGACTTTTAAAGATAGATTATAAAACCTGCAGACACCACCAGACAAAAATGAGAACTAATGTAAACAAATGTGGCCACATGCAATGCCATCTGTCAGCTCATGAATCATTATTAACTAGCACATGTTGAAAACAAAATATAAACAAAGACTTGCAGCCACAAATTACAGAGTTTATATTTTGATCTCCTCATGAAAGCAGTGGTTCTTAATCCTCATTACAAATTATTCTCAATAATGCAATTAATGACTGATTGTGCGATACATTTTCCAAAACAAGCATATTATGACAACTACTTTAACCTGACAACTTAAAGCATTAGCAATGAAGGCAAGCAATCAAACCTTGAGAAGAAGTTCAGTGACTTCAAAGTGTCCATAAGAACAAGCATTGTGGAGTGGCACAAGGCCCCTTGTAAAGCAACATCATGTGGTAATGACCAACAAAGTTAATTGATTGATTGAAGATAACTAGAGCATATGATTTTTACATTTAAAACAAATAACTCTTTTTTTGTTGGCACTTATTGAAGTTACTGCTCACCCCTTGTCTTTGGCATGAACATCTGCTCCTTGCTGCAGTAGGAACTGAACAATGTTCGTTCTGTTGTAGCCAGCTGCCAGATGTAGCGGTGTTGACTAAAATGAGTTAACCACTTTATAAAAATCATAAATTGTTTATTCATGCTTTCATTCATGATTAAAAAGCAGACAAAGTGAAGAAATAAAAGTGAGCCTATCAGCTCACGATCTAAACAAATGCAAGAAGTTCACAATATGAATTCAATCACAGAACCAGAGCAATAACAGTGACAATCAAAAAATGATGTTGACGAAGATAACAACAAGACTAACAAAATAAAATTCTATTTTAATTTTGCTTATCAAGTGGGATAACTTGGACTTTGGTCCTTTCCATTTAAGAAACAATAGACTAAAAAATCACTGACATCCTCACTGATAATATAAATAAATAAATAACAGAAATCAGAAATATTGCTAGCATTTCCAGCAGAAAACAATGTTTCCAAATCATCGCGGACATCAGAAAACAACGAAGCGCCAGATGATCAGCTTGACTATATCCCAATATCAACTGTATGCATAAAATTAAGTGTTCTTAGAAGCTGTATAATTTGCTGAAAAATAACAGAACACTTTCATTTTGTATGTCGATTTATGCGAATAATGGTTTTAAACATAATGTACCTTTCGCATGAATGAATGAATGATGAATTAATTTATAAAGCAGAAGAAAAAAGAAAAACCAAATGTGATGTGAAACGAATATTAAGAAAGATTATTGAAAACAGATGCAATTTCTTAATAAAAGCCTGCAGAGCCTTGCAATAATGTTGCAATCCTAAAGTAATGCAAAGGCTTTTGCACAAAATAAAATTTTCCAAAACAAACGCTTAATTTATGCACTGAATCGGCAACAACTACAGGTAAAATCTATTCACATCTCGTTTATGCCGAATAATCGTGCATCACGATGATCGTTAAGTGGCACTGTTAAAAGTTTAAATAGTAAATCATAATCCATCCAACCTTCCTTCCATCGTAAGCATGACAATTGACGTTAAATGGAGTCAGCAGACTCATCATCTTCTCCAATTTCCCCGTCCGAGCGCAATCCAGTATTTCGTCTTTTTTATATTCACCTGTGGAATCACAACATTTTTAGCCTTTCTAATTACTAAAGTGACCATCACAGATTTGACAAGGTTTGAAGTTGAGCTGCAGATATTCATGTTGATTTGTTTACAAGTGTAGTNNNNCGATCTCATTAACTCAATTTAGGCTCAGATTTTAGAGCTAGAATGATGGATGAAACTTAATAAAAGATAAAAGAGTGATAGCAAGGCTCCAGAAGTTTTTAGGAATAACTTAAATCTTTCAAGCACAAGAATAAAAAATAAAGTATACACTGGTGCAATGAATTACAAACTCTACATAATTCTCAAGCCAAAAACATTTTAAAGCTCAAACAGTTCATAATACTAACATGGAAATATAATCAAGTTTGAAAACAAAATTAGGTAGAATTATAACTTTAGTTTAATTAAATTGAACCTGTGAAGACTGGTTTAGCAAGAACATCAGCAAGATCTAGGGCACTCTTGTTGTCAGAATTTCTGATGGAAGGATCAGCTCCCATTTGAAGAAGAACTGAAAAATATCAATGTAACAATCAAATTTAAAAATAATGTTAGCAATGCAACCAAAAATGATGATATAAAGACATTCTCTTTACAAAATTCTCTAGCAAAATCTCTCTAGTAAAAATCTGAAAAATTATAAACTTCAGATAAACTCACCGATACAGACGTCAATCTTCCCCTTGATTGCAGCCTCATGGAGTGGCGTGTAGTTCCAGTTATCCTTGGAGTTTGGGTCGGCGCCATGTTGAAGGAGGAGTTGAACAACATCTGCATGTCCAAAACTGCATGCATTATGAAGAGGAATGAGACCTCCATCATCTTTTGCCAGCACATTTGCACCACATTGAATGAGGAACTCAACAACATCTCTCCTCCCAAAGCCTTTATTTTAAGCATTAAAAGTCTAGTCAATAATTCAGTATTCTCAGCACTTTCCTAACAATTGAACTGATAGTTTCATATCAAATTAAAGTAAATGAAGAGCCATAAAAAAATTATTTGTATAATAACAAAAATGTCTAGTAGGAATTAAACCATACTTCTAAAGGTTGTATTAAAGGTTATAATTCTTAATAAGTTGAAGGTATCATCACAATTTTAAACAAGCTTCGTATACCGACGCCTAAATAGTTTGAATTCCAGTGATTTGAAATAGAGTCGGGAAATAGAAATAATAGAAAGCGTGCCAATGCAACAAACCTGCCGCAAAATGAAGTGGTGACGATCTTCTTCCAGAAGTATCTTTTGAATTAACGGTGCTTGGATCAACTAATTTCTTAACCTTTCCCAAGTCACCATTTTTGCAAGCCTCGTAAAGCTCTCTACCGGGATCGTTCGACATGAATAACTTATTTGCAATACTATCCTCGCAATCTTCACCATCTTGAACAGATGATCCCAAAGCCGTCCTGGCGGGGCCCTCTGCCATATTTTTACGAGAACAAACACATTAGTAACAATAAAAACAAACACTGACTAATTTGCATTCAAAGACTTTATTCACCAATATGCCGCATGAATGGTACATTGGTTTTATTTTATTGTGAGGTAGTAGCTTTTTACAAATAATATTCTTAGTTATTTTTTGATGACATTTTAAGCTGTAATACTTTGAAATCTTATTTTTAGTCAATCATATTTGTTTGATAATCATAACATCCATTTGCTGATTATTTTATTAAAATTTATTTGATTGTCAATTTTTGCTTTAATCATTTAAGGATTTGGCTCATTGAGTATCCAAATTTAAATCCGCCCATAAATGATTTCGATTGATATATTTTTATCCCCGAATAGGGTATTGAAATGGAAAATATTTTTGTTCAGATTCTGATACCTAAGACGTCACAACCTCTTGTTTGCTTCAGCAGGGCAACTCATTTTTGTGAATGTCGATCCACGCGATTCAGCTTCTGCACATGGCTGATTCGCCGGAATTTCAATATTTTAATGGAGATCAAATTAATATTCTAGTGCTATATTTATCATTGGTCATTACATAACATAATAATAATTGTTTCTATTGGTTAAGAACACCAGGTCTGGATAATCCATTTAATCATAACCGTCTGTCAGATCCGTGTTTCCAAAGGTGGGCGGTATTACGGGAGGAACAACGGCAACAGCTTAGTATCCTAAGTGCCCTCTTGACATTTGGTGAGAAACAAAAAAAATGTCATCTCATCATCAGGAAGAGTTTGCTCCCACAGCAAAAGATGAAATGACGCCCCTGCTCTTCTTCATTGATTATGTTGTGCTATCTTATTTGGGGGCTGAAGAAAGATTTTTTGGTATCAGATCTTTCTCATATGATTGATCAGTTACGTTCCGCGAAGCTTGGCCGACCACAAAGTCGTGCGGTACCGTCGCGTATCTTGTCATGTGAGGCGCAGTTTACCACATCCAACCAAATACTTTTCAATTATGGCAATTAAATCTTAATATATAATAAAGTACCTTCTATTAACTGTCGCAGTTGACTGAATTCTTCCAAACGGGTAGCGGAGGGTTACTGGCTCAACCCCCCCCCCGAAATAATTAAAAATAAAAAATTTAAATGTAAATCCTCAAAAATATTACAATTTCTGAAAAAAATTATATAGGACAGTTAAAAAGTAAATAATTATGCTTTACATCAACTAGTTGTATTTTGCTGTCTACATACCTACCAAGGCCGTATTCAGATTCAGCTTATTCAACTCTTTTAGAGCTTTTCCCAGTATCTGGATGTCAGAATATTGCATGCCATTGCAATATACTTTATTAGCAAGCAATTCCCAAGTAATTTCGATCGGATTTAGTAACTTAAGTTATACTTGGGAATCGATCGGGGCAGATATTTGGCCGGGGAACAAAATACATGTTTCGATATGGAACCTTCTAACAACTTAATTGACAGTATTTGTTATGCAAGCAGTATTCATTGTCCTTGGATTTCGGTCGTCCTGCGAGATTTCGGTCGAAGAGACTTCCGCTCACTCGTTTTTAGTTCGATGTAAATAAAGACATGGCGTAGTCGACATGTATTCTTGTTAGGCAGCTACCAGCGCTGGACATAAACTCTCCCAACCCATATCAGACTTTAACGGAAATCAGCTTTCCGGTGACGTTTTGCCATTCTTCTGCATGCTTTGGACAAGGTCGCCAATGTATATATAACATGGATTGACACAACGAAGAGGGCAAGAAGCATGAAATTGTCCTTCAAAGGCTTAAAGAGAAATTCACGAGTTATTAAGGAAAAATTGCTCAGAAGGAAATCAGTCAGTCGCCGCTTCCTCCATCTTTGACGGTGCAAAGCCATAGGGAGAGAGATTGAAGAGAAGCTGAAGAAGATGCATGTCTCAAAGAGTTCTGAGGATGAGAGGAGAACACGTCAGTCATCAGATGACACCATCCAGAAGAAGAAGGTCAAGAAGCAAGAAAAGCCTCAGACAATGAGAAGAGAGAATCAAATACCGAAGAGAGACAGCGAAGGGTCCGAAGAATTCCAGTGACGTCCAGAAGTGCCATCAAGCTGATGATATGGTTTTGACTGAACTCCATGCTTGGGAAGGAAGTGTTATATATGCTGTATTCACTGTCTTTGGATTTCTGTCGTCTTGCAAGACTTTCCGCTCACGCTCGTTTCGTTAGTCAAATTAAGGAAGGTCATATTAATCAATATGGAGTATTTTATGATTAACTACTTCCTGATTCAAGCATTTTAGATTCCGAGTTTTCTTTCTCACAAAAAAAAAGTGGGAAAATGAGCAATGAAGAAAAACCTTATTCAGCAATTGATTCGTTTTCAGTCGTTTGCAAAGGTGAATTTTATCCCAATATTAAAACTCTTCTCCGCATTTTAACAATATTGCCAGTTTCAACTGCAACTGCCAAAAGATCTTTCTACTCATTACAAAGAATCAAGTAAATATTAGAAACTCAACAAGTGAAATGAGACTGAAAGGACTTCTCAGCATTCGTAAAGATATTTCGGTAGATACTCAAGAAGTTTTAGATAGATTTTCCAAAAGTGGTCGGCGTTATATTACAGTGTAAAGATTGTTACATAGATTATTTTGTAGTAACATTTATAATTTTTTCCACAACTTTTTTAAAGTACCTTGTTAAGAGCTAACTATTTTGGAAATACGTATTATTTTTTAATTACAATCTTGACTGTTTGTAAAGTAAAAAAACCATGAACAATTACAAATAAAATATTTGAATCTCCCCGTAAAAGCAATTTCTAAATACTACCATGAGAATATGTAATATAAGGTATTAAGGTTACTAAACTTCTAGCTCTCATCATGCGTTAGATTTTTAACAAATATTTCAAAGTTGGATACTGGGCAAACTTCTCAATATCATATCATTGAAAAAATGAAACGACATCCTCCTAACATTTTGTAAAGTTGGAGGATTACTAAGTGATTGTGAAGTTTGGGCTAAGAGATAAGACATTTTCATTTATTAAGGAGGTTATCTCATTAAAATCTAATTTTTAAAGCGTGGTTAAGCCTTAAGCTCTTTAGAGTCAAAAGTTCGTAGTACATCAATGTTTTTTTCACGTAATTTTTAAATTAAGTATTTGTGCAGTATATGTGCAATTATACATATAATTCATCCGCTAGGGTCCATGATTCCTCATCGTGAAGAGCTTTTGCTTTGTCAATACTGTTATGATCTTTATTAAATTATCTTTTTGATGGAATTACATTCAAAACCGTGCTATGGATCCTTGTTTGCCATAAAATAAATATCATTGCATAATATAATGACGATATATCTTTAAACGAATAATGTCACGCGGAAATTATTTATGAATGTTAACTGTTTAACTGTCATTTATGTAATTGCCGAACTATATTCTTCAAATAAATCTGGAGTGGGTTCACTAGTTCACTAGATGAATGTCAGCATTGTAAAACGTGAGCATGGGGAAAGGGAAAACCATGTGTTCAACGGTTTTATATTTAAATTTATTGAATTTTAAATTTTAAGTCAAATAAAAATTTTAAATTACGCCACTCAGAATTATGAGCTTTTAGTTACTTCAAGCGGACATTTTGGAAACTTGTTGTGATTCTGGTTTGTTGAATCGATTATCGTTCCGTTTTGTTGACGATATAATAGTAAATTTTGAAGGATTTACGTTCATCGGCCAGTTATTTTGGCTAAAATCTACCAGGTGAGTTTTGGGTATTTGTACAATTCCTAATGGTTATCCTTCCACGCCCGACCCACATAATACGACAGACTACTGTGTTATGTCGCTTTTTTCAGAAAGCGAAATGACCTAAAATCGTTTCAAGCTATAGACAATTTTATTATTGACATTATTTCTGAGATTCATAATAGTTCTTTGATTTTTGATAATGCTTGATCGCATTTTTTTCTGGTATTTTCCCATAAATTCCCAAACGTCGACTTGGATAAATGCCAGTTAAATCAAAAGGGTTACTTAGCTAAAAAGGGAGAGGACATTTAGGATAATAAGGAAGGGGTCACAAGGATTAATCAAAAAAGTTTAATTAGTGCCTGACTTCATAAAATGTCTCGATCTCAGACATTTCTGATAATTGCTAATTTTGTAAACACAATTGATGCTGGCCTCATCTTAAGATTTTATTTTGTTAATATCGTTTGAACAAATTCCTAAATTCACATAATGTATATATTTACTTCAATTTACATTTTTATAGCACTGATGCATTGTGTTAATAAATGATTATTTGAAAATCTCTGTGTGACCTTGGCATAAGGATGGTATGCTTTCTTTTGATATCAAGAAGTTGAAAAGTATCATGCTTCAAAAGTTATATTGTGTGATTGGCTCAGGATCACATGATTATCATAATGTGTATTTCCAAGAGCAATCTTACATGTTTTGAATAGCTGTTGAAATTGAGATTTTGGCACCTCAAACTTTCCCTAGAACTATGGCTCATTTGTTTGAAAGTGATTTTCCATGAATATCGTAACAACTTCATTTTCATTTTATAATAAATGCTTATAAATGTACTACTAAATTGTAACATAGTTGTACGGCAGTTTGATTTATCGGCATAGTTTAAAGAGAAAATGAAAATTTTGAATTTCAGATATCACCAACATCAGCAAGGTCCAAGGAGATATGGATGACAAACAGCCGGACATGAAGGTAGAATCTGTGCTTGTGTGATTGCCATTGATTGAGATCAATTCCTAATTATATTGTGTACTTACATTGTATTTTGTAATTATATTTTATACTGCTTCTCTCAACATCAATAAGTTATCATCTTATTTGTGATGTGAACGTTATGGACACGTACAATTAAATGAGAAGAACTGAGACTATTTGATGCATATTCCATTAAATGGATGATGTCCACTGAAATAATAAAACAATTGCATGATATAAATAGCTTGATTGTGTTATTTTAAATAATAAGCAGAGTAAGTAAACTCAATGGTTGGTTTTTGTTGAATAATCACCTAAAAGCAATTGATAAATGTGCATTAAAATGGTTAATGCTGTTGCTCTTGTTTCGATTGTCGTGCATTATTAACTTGAAATGCTACAGTTTCCGCAGAACTTCATGAACCATATAAAGTCAGACTCGACGAGCGATGTTTTCAACCAGGATGCTTCCAAACAGAAAACTAGCAACTACCCCTCAGTCGATGGTCTGCCAAAGTACTCACATACAAATCAGCTGCAGTTTATGGTGAAGAATGTTATAAAGTCCATGATGAATCACAAATATGCATCTCCCTTTGCGAGGCCTGTAGACAAAAAAATATACATGGTAGGGTACTTTAGGCAATATTCGTGATTTTCATAGCATATTATTTTGAAGCTGCAGTAGACGAAACAATACATAAATCTGTAGAGATGCAATTTATGCATTACATTACAACTCACTTTATCGATATTTAAGGTTATGTCGCTGTTTGAGCTGATATTATTTAATTGTAATTGACAAATATTTTCTTTCAGGATTATTACGATGTTATCAAAAGACCCATGGATTTAGGTTTTATAAAAAAGAAACTGATTGGTAAGCATTACCAGAGTGCTTCAGACTGCATTGCAGACTTCAAGCAAATGTTTGAGAACTGTGAAACTTATAACAGAGACAAGGATGATGTGAGAAACAGTTACCTTCAACTCTTTAATGCTATCATTATTTACTTCAATTCAATCTTATATTATCATTACCAGCCTGAAATTTTGAGGATGAATGATGAATTGAAAAAATATTTCTACAGTAAAATTGCAAAGTTGCCTGTAAAGGTATGTTTGTTCAGTTTAAATTTATTTAACTTATCCAATTGCAATTACATTTGGAAAATTCCAGGAGCAGCCTCTGACCCTGAAAGGTAAAACCACCAAAAAGAATCCCAGGACGAGTTTCTCTGGATCCATAAATGGCTCGAATTATGATGGCGAAAACTCCTCCGACGATGATGTCATTTCGCACAAAAGTGGCATAGGCATGGAAGAACACACCAATTCACCTTCTTCTTTCAATTTTGACTCACAAGACAGGAGGATTGAAGAAAGCGTCGTTGGCATCGATTCCGAGTCGAGGAAGTTTTTGAAAAGAAAGGCCGAGGCTCTCGGAGGCACGAGTCCGAACAAAAACAAGGGCAGTGGCAGTAGACAGGTTCCAAAAAGGTCTGCCAAAGAATTTAAGCTACCAGAAAATGCGGGTCAAGATATCGACATTGGTGATTTTCCTCCAAATTCATCCATGGAGTTAAGATATTGCTTTGATATACTGAGGGAATTCTACAAGAGGCCTCTCTCAGTGAGTATTAATAGATAATTGTTTGCCATTCATCTGATTTTCAAAAATATACAAATAATGCATCTTTATAAATTCGTCAAAACTTTAAAAATGCCAAGTTTTTGATATGCATTCTTCATAATAATCACAAATGTTCTTAAAATGATATGCTCACCTTGGCTTAATGTTGGTAACAACAATAATAAATCTAATAATAGAATATAAATTTCCCTGACTTCTTGAATAAGTGTCTCTCTTTAGGCTCGCACCAGCAGATATTACCAACTTGAAAATAAAACTAATGGAGGAGAAACAGATGAAGATGTTTTAGCCAGGAAGCATTTGTTTATGGACCTCAACACTGTCTTGGTAGGTTTATCAGAGTTTCATCATTACAATATTAACCAATATTCAATACCATCTAGAATGACTTGCAATTTTCAGAAAAAATTCAAACAAAATGATTATGAAGAGCCTGACGAATTTGCGACCGACATGAGGAAAATCTTTACATTCATCTATCGCTTTTCTAAAAACTCCCCTTCACTGGTGAAAGAGACTCAAGATGTTCAGGTTCTATAAACATTCATTTGGCCACATTCGTGCGTATTAATATTAAATCTCGGTTGGAACTTATTTGATTACATTGCTTGTAGAATATATTTGAACTGAGGTTTGCCCAAGTTCCATTTTCAAGAAAAAGACAACAGAGCATTTTTAATGTGAAGATTGACAGCCTTATTAAGGTAGTGAAGAATATTGGGTACCAGTTAGAAAACCTGAAGGTTAAGGAACCTCCTCTGAAAAGAAGAAAGATTTCAAATGACTCGAGCAGTGTCGACATTGCAGCCACTGTTGCAGGCTCTGTTCAACCTCTCCAAAACACCTCAAATGATAGGTTGCAACAGAAACCAAAATCCAAGCCTAAGGCACCTATTGGCAATAATAGTTCACATCCCCCAAACAAATCGCCTGTTAATAGAAGTCAGCAGCCTCCTCAGAAGCAGCCAGCGAGCACCGAGAAGGAAATCCCCCGAGAGTTTGCCGTGTTCCTCAAACCAAATGCTAAGGAGCAGAAGATGAATGATGACGAAATGTCTAAGCTCTCATTTGTGATCAGTAAACTTCCTGGTCAGTGCATATTCTCAAATGTTGCATATAACCCTTATGGGTTCAATTTTTACAATTATAGTAATGACTTTGATATATTATTTGAATTAATTATTACAGAGAATAATTTATCTTTCCTGATGGGGTTGCTACACTATTCAGAGCCAGTGGAGGATCCTTCCAAGGAATACACCCTTGATGTTGAGAAACTGAAACTGAGTACCCTGAGAGCTTTAGAGAGATATGCCATTTATTGTGTTGGAAGTGAGAAGTATAGTCACATTACAGAACGTAAGTAATACTTGTTGCTTTCCATCAAAATGTTTTTGGAGGACGAGGTTATATATCGTCTAAACTTGCTCAGTTCTAGGTTTAGTGTGCAACCTTTCTGTAAAGTGTTCAACCGATCTTCAGTTTATTGTTTCCAACTCAAAATGATCTTTCATTTGCAATGTAATTGTTGTTTGATGGTACAAATTGTTTAGAAAAACTTTGTGAATTTGATTTTGGGTTTTGCAATAGATAATTATGCACTCATACAACCTTTTATTCAGATTTGGATAAAAAGCTGCTGCCTCTATGTGCTGGTATGTAGGAAATTTTGTTGACATGAGTTTTGTGGATGATGCTCGTCTTAGATCATCATCTGCAACTGAAGAGTGTTCTGATGCAGGATGTTTTTGATTTAAAAGTGAATTTAACATCCGCTCAGGTCAGTACAAAATTCCCCAACCACCTTCCAAATCCACTGTGGCTCCTAAGTCTCTCCATCAGCATAATAAAAATTCCTCAATAGGTTTTTATTCTTCGTGTTTTTGCTGCAAATTAAAATTGGTCAAATGGCATGCAATGTTAACATTGTAATGCATAGAAGCATTAATGATTCACAAATGACATTTAACACCTATTTATCTCTTTTTTAAATATTTCTTTATTCTTCTAGGCTTCAGTCAAGATGGAGAAACAAATTTGTCAAACTCTTCCTCTAATTCATCGTCGTCAAACAGTTCTTCATCATTTCTCTCTTCGCCGGAGATGTCACGCCAATCGAACGCGACGATTGTCAACAGCGCAAACACGAAGCCTCCCTCGCAACAGTTTTCTGCAGATCAATCCAAGTCACTCAATGGAGACAGCAACAAAAAACCAACTCCTACGAATGTCAGGGGTACAAATCAGTCCTCGACCACATCTAAAAGTTCAGATTCTGGTAGGACACCAAATAAGATGTTGCCCGCACGAGAACCGACTTCAAAGCTTCCGACCGAAGATGAGGCTAAACCAGAATGTCAAAACACAAAATCATCCCCTGAACAGATGAGTAAAAATCCTATTCCATCCCTTCCCAGCGAAAAGATCTTGACATCAGAGGAGAAAACGAGTCAAGCAAAACCACAGCCAACCATGAAAGGTATGTCGACCGATTGCGCTGCAAAATGTACAGAGTCCACGTAGTCCTGATACAATAAGTCTCTTTAGACTCAGGTGCGCCAGCAGTAAAAACTAACGATCATGTTGCTGCCAGCACTGAAGATAAAAATGATGGGGTGAGGAGATGATTAATCATTCTAGAGAGTTTCCTGTGTTTTTTGTTTAATATAAAGTATGTCATGTTCTATTGGGGGTATTTTTTTTACCACTTTTGTGATGTGGAAATGTCATTTTTATATTGTCAAGCCAAGTTGAGCTTGTAGTGGGTGCCCATGGTAGCATCAGGAGCTTGACCCTATCAGTAGTTTAGCTATGAAATTATAATGGAGTTTTTGATATGAGAGTTGCATGTCCATGCAGGAGTGGCAGGCAAAAATGTTTGTTGGATTGTGATTGTTTCAACCTCAATTGTTTTGCCTTAGCAAAAAGAGATTTTTGTCTTTGTGGGTGAATTACCCTGGTAAATTAATCATTTTTTGAGTTCATAAAAAAACCATAGTATCAATGGGGTACATAAACCATTGCAGAATTGATCAATTTGTATACTTTGATTCCATGTTTTATACAATATACATTGCAACAGTTTATGAGTTGCAGGTGAGTTACTAGCAGATGGTTTAAATTCCTGTACATAATTTTCATTCAGATCAATTGTATTCATTACTATTAATTAATGACTTTTACAGAAGAATGACTTTCAATGATATTACAGGGTGCCAGGTTCCCAGCATGGGGTTCAATGCTTCAGAAGTCAAAATCCTCGGCGCCACCATTACCCATCCACAACACCAATGAGACTTTCATATTATTCAAAAAACAGGCAGAGGAGAGAGAGAGGGTTAGTGATGTCATTACCTCAGTCAATGGTTTCATTCTTTAACTCAACTGATAATCCATTTGCAGGAAAAATTGAGTAAGCAGCAGCAGGAAGAGAGGCGACACAGAATGGAACTGGAGAATGATGAACGACTGAAAAAGGAGAAAGAACTGAAGCAGGCCCAAGATGAAGAGGATGCCCTGTTTGGTGCCCTGGGCAAGACAAAGCCCCCTGAGCTTCAGCCTGGCTCCTCACGTTCCGCCCCATCTACCATTCCTGCACCAACGAATTCTCACCCGGCATCTCCAAAGAACGAGAATCAACAGGTTCTCAGCCCTTCTGAAAGGAGACTCATCGAACAGCAAAGAAGAAAGAATGCAGCTGTGAGTATTGCTTGTGGACATAATTGGTAATTAATGATGATCATGTAATAATGCAAATTTTAAATTCATCAAACGAAGTTAAGTGACAAATTTGTGAAGTATTCAATTCATTCGTTCTTGCAGAGAGCCTGTCAAATAGATCTGAATGCCCAGAGCGAGATCTTTGCAGCATTTGAGAGGGACCTCCATGGCCAGTCCTTGATGAACCACTGATGCACCACCTGCTGGACTAATTCTGACTGTTTCTCAAATTTGTATAAGATGTGAGACACAAGCTCATACTGAATTTGTATGTGAATTTGTCTCTAGTGCTTGAGCTTTTTTTAGTAAGAGTTCCAAGGGTATGCTGTACAGAAGAGGATGCAATGATATTCACTTGGCAGAAGAAGCGACTCCTTGACCCTATTTGAGATGTGTTTGCAACTGCCGAGTTTGCACGTGCACCTGAAGTTTGTGACTGTCCTATAAATGTTCGTCGAAGTATTAAATTACTTTCTCACCACAAATGACCTTAATGTTCTTTCTAACCCAACCTTTCTATAATTCTGCATGGGACTTCTTCGAACATTTCTTTTAAAGATCAGCCTTGCGATCCTATCCACTCTTTAATTTGGGTCCAGTTATAGCAAAGATAATATTTAATATTTTCATTGATCATTCAAAAGTCTGTGATGACAGTTTGTAGAATTTTAATGGCTAAATAGCATAAAGTGTAAATTTTGTTTTAAGTTCATTTTGTCTATTTGATGGCTTTGACAGTTTTCAATGGTCAAGCTCAGCTCTGTAGGACTGCTAATAAAAGACTTTTATATGTCTCGACAAATCGTTTATGATTACACCATGCAATGTAATAGGACGTGTGGATTCAATTATGATCCAGTGTCTTGTAGATTTGTTCCTGTTTTATTTTTAAAATCATAAAATGCAAAAGTTTTTAACAACTCATCACGTCTTACTGCAATCCTCGCTTGGTTCGGTTGTGCCGAGCGCAGCCTTAATTCGATTTGATAGACTTGGTGGCATGTCGTTTTGGACTTTTTATGCATGTACATAAGATGACTGACAAAGTGATCAGAGTGTACCCTAGCAACTCTTGCCCTAGAGGCATGATAAAGTGTATCCCTAGGTGACTATTGCTACTGCAAACTGGAATATCGTGCTAGTTTTTGTTGTGTTAATTTATTTTTGAATTCGTTAATTACAAACAGGATGGCGTATTGTGTTGGATTCTTTCTGGCTGCACTTGTTGATTTTCTGCTGATGAAAGCAGTGATGGCATCATCATCGTCATCATCATCATCAGAGAAATTTCTTACTAGGTTATTTTTGCTGGGTGAAAAAGGAGTATCCTCTGTACATATATTTATTTGTCTGTCTTGCCTATACTTCTCAACACTCAGATGAATCAAAAGCTAATTTTGTTCTTAAGGAATTGGCTCAAAACCACTTTTGAATCCCACAAATAAAAACATGCCTAAAAAGAAACCCTTCTATTAAACCTTTGAATGTTGCAAGCATGCAAAACAAACGAAATTAATCCTGTTGAGATTACACTTTCAATACTTTTGACCAGATAGTTGAAACCGAAGAAACTTGAGAGATGGTTGCTGCTGATTTGGCACTTGGGTTATGGGTTATGGGTTAGTGTCCTTCATCCTCTTCTCATCTGTTGAAATCATGTTTCATTCTCTCATGAGCAAGTTCTTTTAATTGCAACCACAAAATGCTACTTTTTGACACAATTATTTAATTTTGTTATGATGCCTTGCGATAAACAATTCTGATGCTTAATTTTAAATTTTGATTTTGTCAATGTAGTTATGGAATAGCTTGTTGATCATTTCTAATTATAACTGATAAATTAGACCTTTTGAATGAAGCAGTAGTTAAACATATTTGATCTCATAAGTATTGCTGTTATGCAAGCATTATTCCAACCATGCTTTTATTTCTCTATTTTAAGGAGATTTAAGGATTAGAGACTGACCTGTTGTATTGTATCCTGAAGTTCTTTTATTTTGCCATCCTGCACAACAAATTGGGATTACCATGAAATTTCCAAGTCAAATTTATTTTAATACCACCTTGATCATCAGCTCCCTCTCCAAAGAGTTGAGTCTCTTCCCATAAGGCCCGAGATTTGTTTCCTTCCTCCCACACTTTTCATGTTCCTTCCTCAAATCCTCAAGCTCCTGTTCCTTCAGTTCCAGCAGAGATTCAGATTGTTTAAGTTTTACTTTAAAAAACAAATCAATCCAGAAGTCTTTCATAGAAATTCTAGAAATTAGAAAATTGCAGCAATGCAGTGCTTACCTTGATCTCATCAATCTCAGCTCGTTTTTTGTCAACAGCTTTCTTGAGCACAGAAATTATTTTTTCAAGTTCCTTTGGACTCCTTCCACTTTCTCCAATCTGAAGGAATTTCCATTAATTAAATAAAAAAAACCCAAAATAATCAATAAGAATTGGCAAAGAAATACGTTTAATTATTTGAACCTTTCTGACGCTGCTTGATTGTGAGCCAAAAGAAGAAAGAGATTCTCTCGACCTGCTGATCATTTCTCTCTGTTTCTTCTCCGACTTCAAAAAGTCGATGTATTTCTGCTGATCATCCAGTTTTTCCTGAGAAGTTTCAATTCTCGTCAACAGGAGGGCATTAAAAGCAGTTTACAGGCTTTAGCAACAAAACAGTTCAATGGATGTTCATATTGAATTAGTTCTTTATCATTTTAACACAAATTAATTTATCAACTTAAATCCTTCCTTTTGCAAAATATGAATGATTAAATTGAAAGTAAACCATAATTCATCCTAATGAAAAATCCTCGTCATTGGAAAAATAACAACTAAATAATAACAAGCAACAGATTTAAAAAAATGCAAACCTTTAATCTGGGTGCATCCCTATTTACTTGCTCAAGTTCAATGTTCAGCTGGAGAATCTTTTCTGAAAGTTCAATGACTCTCTTTTTCAGAATGTTCTCCTTTTGCAGCAACTCCTTATAATCTGGTCCCTTTTCCTAAGAAAGAAGATGTAAACCACTGCACACTATCAAAATTATTAAACATTAGTAGATTTAAATTGAAATTATTAAAATCACAATCCTGACAAGAATTTTAAGCTCACTAAAACTGATGAGTCCTTTCTTTCTAGCTGCAGGATATTTTTGCTGAGCATTTTGTTTTGGGACTGGACTTCCTCCAAATCTCTGTTAAGTGAAACCTTCTCCTGCCTCAACATGGAGACCTGAGGAAAAATAACCACAAAATATTAAAATTTTTATATTTTATTCCTAAGTTAAATGTCTCCAGTTAGCAAAATTTCACATACAACAGACTTATTAAACAGACTTAGTTCATTCAGAATTAACCTCATCACTGAGATTCTTTACTTGTCTTTTCAATTCTTGCATCTGTCCAAACATTGGTGGTGGTCCTTCCTTCTTGGTCATCGAATATCGCACTCTGTCCTTCTGCAATATTTCCTGGTTCCCTTTCTCTCTTGATGGTTAAAGAATTAATAAACATAATAAGTAAATAATAATAATAATAATATATAATATGACATTATGCAAAGTAGTGTGATTTAGTGAAATCTTTTGATTCAATATTATCACATGTCACAACAATGTCACACCAAAATAGTAGAATAAAGTTTGGACCTGTAAGCAGCAGATTTGAGCATGGATGTCATGCTGTTCAACCTCATCAGCTCAACGTCTTTTTCTCTCAACTGAGTTCGCATCTCCTCACATTTCTTCTCCCATTTATCTCTCCCAGCCTGATTTGTATGAACATTCACACAAATTAACCAACATTAGCCCTCATGCTACTATTAGTTTTGTATGTGGAAACTTAATAACCTGTCTACTTTTATATATTTTGTATATATTTATTCATCAAACCCTCCTAGTTGTACAAACAATTTATTTAAGAGGATTTATTGGAGGTAAATCATTTAAAGCAACTATCATAGAAAATGTAGCAATGTCTAGGAAGTTCGGACATTAAAACACATTGTAAGAAAGAAAAGACCTCACAAAATGTGAGTTCACTGACCGACTCTTGTTCGAAAGGCTTCTCAGGTTGGAGTTTGAACTTTTCTAGTTCTTCAATGAGGAATTTGTTCCTCCTCCGAAGCTCATCCAGTTCTTGGTAGAAACCTTCTGTCTCGGGTCTCTTGGATGAGTTGAATATTAAACATTTAGGTCTTGATTTGTAATTGAGAAATCAATCTAAAGTAAATTTAAAGTAAAAATCTCCCACAGAGATAAAATACTACTCCTATAAAATCTGAAAAATATTTTTAGAAAAGAGATAAGGTTTGAATTGACACAATAACCTTTTTATCAACAGGTGAAGATGAATTATTGCCTACAGAACTTTAGAAATACCTGTTTGGCCATTGTGTTCATGCGTTCAACTTTTTGTCTCAGTTCTTCAACTTCAAGTGAAAGTTTGTCTCTCTCCAGTTGGCATCTTTTCAACATGGCTTCCTTCCTGCCTAGAAAGAAGATGAGAAGATTGACATAATGATGTTGAAGATGATGTTGATGATATGCTAGTCAACAATTAGTTATTAATTATTATATAACACAAAGTGACACATAAAATAATGTTTTCAAAATATCATGATTAATGAGATATACTTTAAAAAATGAGATGTAATTACAAAATAAATGATTTGAAAGCAAACTTTTAACTTAGTGTAACATAATTTATCATCAAATCTCAACAAATCACCAATATTAAGTATCATAATCATGTAGAATTTCATTTAACTTCAAAGCAAACCATCTTTGATACAAACTCAAAGCATCCTGAACAATTTCTAGCTCTTCTGAAAGTTGAATATCCCTCTCTTTCAATGCTTTGTTGTCATCTTTGGATTTCTTAACTTTCACATTCAATTCTTCAACTTTTTCCTGTTAGTGAAAAAACATCAAAACAAGACTGACGACTCCTAATTAATCCATATTCAATATTCGGATAAAAACGTTAAACTGATGATAAAATAAAATTGAATTGATAAACATAAATGGATGAACAAAACTGGAGACATTCAAAGTCTTGAAGTCCAAGTACTTCCTGGTGTTTGTTTCTACACTCAGACGGGCTTCCAATCCTGCCTGATCGGACATGTCAGCTCTCAAGTCTATCAGGGCCTTGCTCAGTGTCTGAAGATAATAAGTTGTTACCATTATTTGATCAATACAAAAACTGCTCTGTTTGACAATAGTTCAAACAAATAAACATAGTGCTGAATTGTTTTAAATCTTAAAGACTGCCTAATGCAGGAAAGTCCAATCAGAGCACACAATGTAATGAAGTGGATCATTACCACTTGTTGTTGTTTATTTTTAAAAAGTTCTTAGAATTGTTCTGCAAATTATTATTTCAATGGAACATAATTTAAGAATAATAAAAGATAACAAAATCAAGACAACATTTGAAATTAGCAAATACAATGAAATAGAAATTGGGACCTTAATCTTCTGATCTTTGCATGCCAATTCATGTTTGAGGTTATCAATGGTCCTCTTCATCATGGTCACAGGAGTTTTTGAAGAATTTGAATCGCTGTGGTGCTGTTGTGATGATGTTACCACCAATGATGACTTGTTCATTGAGCCTTCTTCTTGCTTCTGTCTCGACAAGGAATTTTTCCTCTTCATCTCTTTTAGGTTGAATTTGATTTCATCCAGCGACTTTTCAAGATCACCATTTCGAAGTTCCAGGGTCTTAACTTCTTTACTGTGTTGATCCTTCAGTCTTTAATGTGGTTATTAATAGAAATAATGTTAATGCAATGTATAATAGTACTAATATATAAATTATAAGCATCATTTAAAACCAATATCAAACATTAATTATTGAACGTTTGCTTTTCATTCACACTCACTCCTCAAGTTGATCTGCAGTTTTTCTCCCCAGATTTTCATATTTTAACTTCCAGTCCTGTATTTCACTCCTGGCCTCAGAAAGATAATCTTTCAGTGAACACGTGACCAATTCCTGTTCTGCCAACAACTCCTCTAATTCTCCCAATCTTCTGATCTGTAGGCAAAAACAAAAACAACATATTATCTATAGGCAACAACAACAAAGATAACACATGATCCATGAAACAACAACAATAAAACAAAAACCTGGTTTCCTGAGGCAGTGGTTTTGTCAGGTTTTGAAAGGTTTTCGTTTATGATTTTCTTCACTTCAGCCAAGTTTGCCTCGTGTTTTGAGTGCAGCTGTTCTTGCAATTGTTTGACCTGCAACGTGGTAGCATATAATTGCATCCATGATTCATTGGTCGAACAAAAACATAACACAAAATGTAGCATCGATATTATCCATCACACTGTCATCTTCACCTCTTTCTCGTATCGATCAGATGACTGCTTGAAATCCTCTTGCAACTGCTCCAACAACTTTCTGTATTTTGAAAGAGTTTCTTCTTTTTGATCCAATCGTGCCTTTGAGTCAAAGTTCAAAAAAATCATTGCAAGATCTCTTTAAAACTTTACTTCATTACAGAATATGCATGTCATCATATTCACATCAACAATTTTGAAGTATGACTAACAACAATAATGCTCATCATTGGCCAACCTCAATGATCGGTTTCCAAATACAAGTTGATGTAGGTGCAAATAATTGTTACCTGTAGATCCTGCACAGCCTGCCTTGTGACTTTGACAAGTTTGTCGTTGTCTCTCAAGTGTCCCTGGGAATCCCAGTTCGATGCACCCCCCAAGTTTTCCTCAAAGAGTTTTGGAATGTGGAGTCGCAGTTCTGCAATCACTCGTTCCCTTCTCACCAGTTCTCCGTCCTTTTCCCGCAACTTGATCTCCAAGTCCTCGATATTCTGCAATTAGAATTTCATTCGCTACCAATTTTCCAGCATAAGACTTTGGCTTAATGGTTGAACTGCAATAAGTTGACAACACATCTTGGATCATCATCAGTACCATTGAGAAGCACACTACATAAATAGTTCAATATTTAAAGCAACATGAATGACTCACTTTGCACAGGAGGTTATGTTGAGCTTTTGCTTCTTTCAGTTTCTTCTCTCTATCTTTGATGATGCTCAGTGACTGCTCAAGTTGTTCTGAGAGAGGCAAGTCAACATTCAGTTCTGAAACCTCTTCTGAAGGAGACTGAATGTAATATTAATATTAATAACAAATAAATAAATAAATAAATTATTTAATTAATATCTGACAACAGCACAACAGGCAGATTTAGGTAATGCTTGTGACATCCATGCATGTTGTCATCGAACAATCCATGATCACTGAACATTCACAACAGATCATAAAACTCCTTGTTGTATGTGAATGTATACATGATATATATATTCTTCTTCTTTTATTGAAGCATATGTTATGCCTCCTAACTGCACAACAAGTATTCAAAAACACATTTAAACAGATTTTCCACAATAAATTAATTAATTATTTTCCACAAATTAATTAATTGTTCCTCATATCGATCGAGCCAACAACGTGATGATGAAGTTGTACTTCAGCAAAGAACCAACCTTAAATTTATTTCCTGTCAACTGAGACAACTGAACCTCCAAGAACTGAAGATTTCTCTCCAACTCCACTTCTCTGTGCTCCCACTCCATCTCACTCTCTTCAAACTCCTTTTATGACAACATTAACAACAACATTATTAATGTCAACAGCAACAACGATGTTAATGACAATAGCAACAACAACATTATTAATGACAACAGCAACAACAATATCCACAACATCAACAACAAATCTGTCAAACATCAGATACGAATGAAATGACGTAATCAATTCAATTTGAAAGGTTACTTGTTTTTAACCTGCGTGAGTCTGATTTTATCCTCTTCCAAAAACTTCAAGTCAGCTTCCAATTTCTTTGTCATGCCTTCCATGAAGGTCATCTGAAGAATTTATATTAGTTAGTTATAGCTACAATAATAATACAATAATAATGATAACGATAACGATAATGGTAACGATAACGATAATAATAATAATAATATTAATATTAATGATAATAAATTGGTAATTTTGCCTTGCCACAAGGCTAGCATCAGAAATCCATAATAAAAACTTGAAAATAGCAATGTTAATGACAAATCTATAAATTAATATTATCTAATAATAATTATTATTTTTTATTGATTTACAATATACAAAATGAAATGAATATTTAAATTCCTTAAAAAAGTTTATAAAAATTCAAACTTTTTGCTTTAATTTCTCATTTTCTCTTTTCAGTTTTAGTCCTTCAATCCTCACATTGAGCATTCTTTTGTGCCATTCCCAGACCTTTTGATTGACGAAATAATAAATGAATTTTGTTTAAGGATATTTTAAACTCTAACTAGATAGTAATTACATTGAGCCCTATTAATTTTAAAGTTAAGTAAACTAAAGACTTCCAATCATTTTAAAAATTGATATCCCTGTTACAAAAAGAACTGATATAATTTATTCCAGATGTAACAGCAACAACAACAATGATAGTTCTTTTGGAACCTTTTGGGCTCCTTTTCCATCTTTAAGGGTTGAGATGAGTTCCTTCATTCCATCCTGCTGAGTTTGCAACTCCAACAATTTCTCTTCAACCTTTGTCCTTTCCTCTTCAGCCTAAAATCCATAAACATTTTGTTTAAATCAATAATATAAAAATTAAAATAAATAAATGAATCATGATGACCTCAATTTGTACATGGGTTAATATTCAAACATCGGCTTCATCCAAATATGAAAATTGATCGTGGCAAGAATGGATGACATATCCAAATGAAACAAACACGACGAAGCAAACCTTCTCGAGTTCGATTCCTGACTCAGTCTTGTCGGCCTGCAGCTTCAAAAGGAGATTGGTGAACTTCTCCTGCTCCGAAAGAGGAACCGATCCAGCATATCTTCTTCTGCATTCCTTTCCAAACAAAATGTTCTCATCACCATCAATGCAAAGTTACAGCAATAAACTTGTGTTGAATTTGAATGGTTTCATTTAAATGATTTACTTAATTAACTATTCACTTAATTATGAAACCTGCTGCCACTGTTACAAATGCATTGAAATGTTATCATTGTTTAATTAAATTGTTAGGGATACCTTGATGATCATAAATTGTTAGGGATACCTTGATGATCATCTTGAGGTGCCTCATTCTCTTCGACGATTCCATGCGAACTCGAAACCTCTCGGCATCCTTCTCGTCCAACTTCTGCTCGTTCCTGAAAGACTTCACTTCCAACTGCTCGCATTTACGGGTCAGTTTTTCCAACTTCTTTCGTGTCGCGTTTTCTTTTAGCTGGAAGTCCACGACTTGACAATGCAACTTACCTGAACATTTGACACTTATTCTAAAATGCCAACCGAAACATGATTCTTAACCTCTTTAACCTCACTAAGAATTTCAAATAATCATACAGTCTTCTAAATAGGGATGAAAGTTGGCTCAGAGGATTTGCGTTCCTTGCGAGCGATGGTAAAAGCAACAGTCGCTAAGTGTCATGTTCACAACCTACCTTGTACCACTATAAACGCCTCTGCGAGACAGCGCTACATAAATGGTCTAAGTGCCCCCGATGCCTAGGCTTATGGCGCTATACAAATTCACCTATTATAAATTATTATTAACGAGAGAATGTAACATCATCAAACAATGTCAAACTTAAAAGCATTTGTGACGAATGTGACATTGATAGTTGAAGATATTGTCACAATAGCAGTAATCTGTATTAATGTCATTCGAAGCCGTAAAGATTATGTAATGCGATTTGTTAACGTCAGGTAATACTGACCAATCACAGTTTTATCATCACTTTGAGCCTGAAAGTCAAGAAGTTGTTGCCTCAAGGAGGTCATCTCGGTCTCATTTGACAGCTTTTGGAGCTCCATGGTCTGGACCTGCATTAGGGCAATCTCCGACACTTCCTAGAATTTTTTAAAATAAACAAATCATTAAATGTATAATATTTAGATTTGTGAAATATTTTAATCAGTTGACACTTTGCATTCAAAAAATAATGCTGCCATTTCCATTAAACCTTTCATCAATTCAGGTCTTCAGTACTTCAAGCAATAGCAACAAATCAATAACACTTCAAAACAACTGCTGGGAGCAATTAACGATGTGCAGGATTTACAATCCCACAAACGAAATAAGTATTCAATTATTCTTGTTAATTCTAAGGACCTTCAGTCTGCTTATTTCCTGTTTGAAGGACATTTCAGATTCCTCAAGTTCACTTATTTTCTTTCTGTCAGCATCACTCGCATCTTTGGACACAGAATCTGACAAGAGATGAATGAAGCCACTGAATGAAGTAATGTATTCAATAAACTGTTAAGTATTAATAACTTATGGGAATTAGAACTCACTTGAGAGTTCATCTCTCAGTTCCCTCTCAATTTTTTGCAACTCAAGATTCATCTGGGTCAACTTTAAAAAAAAAGTTAAACTATATCAATTAAAATTGAGATTACTAAAATATAAAAATTAATTCAGCAAAACAAACATTTTAATAAAATCTTTAATCGTAATTTTATAATATTTTAAATAAGCAAAAACTAATGAGTCAAAAAATGATCATAAAATCATAAATGTGACCTTAGAAAATTTATTTTCAATCTCACAGATCCTATCCTCAGCCAGTCTCAGCTGCTTCTTCTGCTGCTCGTACATCATTGTGGCATGCTCGGCCTTCTGCCTCTCGTTCAACTCCTTCATCTCCAAAGTGCTCATCCTTTTTGCCAAAGTTGAGTCGAGAGCTAGATTACTTGTGATTCCTTCTCCGCAATTGTTCGAAGTCTCATTGCAACCTGTCATTTGGAGGAATAGTTTATTCTGCAACATGTTACACACATTGGCCACACAGTGCAGTTGTAGATCTGAATCAGATACTTAAGTTTATTTCTATTTATTAATATTACATCAATACATTTCAAAGTTAAGCAAATATTTACAAAAATAAACAAGAAAAGATCGAGCATTACCTCCATTTTGAAGCCTCTGCATGGCAATCTCATAGGTGTTTTTCATCTCTTTGCTCAATGAAAGCTCCTTCATCAAGTTCTTGTTGCTCTCTTTCAAACATTTCAATTCCTCCTTGCAAAATTATTGAAACAGTTGATAACATAAAACAAAAGCAAAGCCATCCAAATTCCAGCTCACCTGGGAGGAGTCATTTTCCACTTTGTACCCCACAAGAGAATTGGTGGCCTCCAAAAGAGCTCGGTACTTCTCGGTCAACTCTGCAAATTGTTTGTTGGCCACGTCGAGGTCAGAAGAAGGGACTGAATTCTCGAGTGCTCTCTGAACCATCGACAACTTAAAAACTGCAGAATCCTGTATTGTATAAATTAAATATTTTAGCTACAACATCCACATGTGATTTATCATTGTATATATCAATATTTTGCAAAAATATTGAATTGAATGAAAATCTCAAGTGATACCTTCGCTCTCTGCAAATATCCAATCTTCTCAATCACACTTTTCTCTATTTCCACTGAATCTGACTTCAGTTTTAAATTCTCCTGAATTGGAAAACATCACAAATAGAAAATTTATGAAATATTGAAATTGAATTGAAACAAATTAAATTCTTTAAAATAGAATGCAAATAATTAATAATTATTAATTAATATATAATAATACAATATATAATAATAATTAATAAATAAAAATTAGTAACAAATCATGAAAAAATTGATTGTCTCGGGAAGGTCAGAAGTACTTGGTACTTACCAAGCATAACAATCCAAAAACTTGTGGCAGGATAAATTCAACTGCCTGATGACTCACTTTCCTAAGTTTTGCCTCTGAGTTCCAGACGATGGAATACTTTCTGGAAAGAGTTTGCTCATTAGTCCTGAGAATGCAAACTCTTCTGCAGGCGTCTGCAATTCTCTGCTTCACCTCATCCTCATCTTTGCTCAGCGTTTCCAACAGTCTCTGTTGGAATCCAATTAAAATTACATTTTAATTCTTGTCAAGTTGAATGGAATTATTTCATAAACTTAACAAATTTAAGCATAACAAGTCACCTGAGGGCACAAGAGTATTTAAAGATAGTTCAGTAAACATTGACATAACTTCTTTAATGAATTTATTAGTTAACTTATAAGTGTTTATAAAACATAACGTGAAATAGTGTTTAGAACATCAAATCACCTCAAACTCTTGTATTTTTATTGCATCACCCTCCATCTGCTCCTCTTTCTTTTCAAGTTCTTTTTTTAACTTATTAATCTCTGAGTCGTTCGTCTGTTCGTGTCGTCAAAACATAATGTCAGCCTAATAACCAATTTGAAGTGACAAGTTTCCACCAAATAAAAATTAAACTTCCTAAGAAACGATGGTCCAACCCAAATTCATTAAGAAGTTACTGAAATAGATGAATGTGGATGAATATCAGTAAGCAAAAATACCTTCTTCTGCTCCTGAATCTCGTCATAAACCAATCCCTGCCTGTGAATGGCCACACCAAATTTCTTCTTCAAAACCTCAAAATTCTCCTCACATTTCTTCAAAAGATCCTTTTTTTCTGACAACTCCTTGAAATAAAAAGTTAAAAGTGGTTTTAAAACAAGCAGTCGAAAGTTCATTGCAGTGGACGACTCATTTGTATTACTTCCGAGGGTAAATAATAAACATTGATTAACTTATGTGAAGAATGTTAATTCAGCCACAACAATAAACTGAAACAAATTAATTAATTGAATTCAAAACGTTTAAAAGCATTACTTTAATATTGAAAAAGTAGCAAAATCAGCAACAAAACAAAATGCAGCCTGCCTCCAAAGTAACAAGCAGATGTTCATTGAGGCAACCGATGACTTCAGAGCTCGATGGATTCATGCTCGTCGGAAGTTTCAAATTGTGGAAGAAACTTTCCATGCCTTGATCCTTGAAGGATTTCAACTCCATTTCCATGCTCATGTTCTGATGATTATATTGATTTATAAATATGTTTGTTATAATGGCTGAAATTATAAACATATTTCATAACCATGTAATAGTGGTAGAAACTAGAACATATCTTTAGTTGCTAATAAAGCATTGAGTTAATTCCTCAAAATATTAATTTCACAAAAACAATTTTCAATAATAATAATAATAATAATAATAATAATAATAATAATAATAATACAGTAATAATAATAGTTAATTTATAAGGCACCATGTGCATAATGTCACCAAATGACCGTAGATACTAATAAAAGCCACAAATGCATCTGAAAGAAGTTGATGTGATTGACTTTTGCACTGAGTTTAGCGATGACATCCTGTGACTTGGAAGACTCCAACTTGACTTCTTTGAGTTCCCTCCTCATTTCCTCACTCCTGCCCTTCAAGTTGTCAAGTTGTGCCTTCAGGACGACCGCCTTGTCGTGTCTGCCGACAATACTCCTCGAGTCCATTATCTGGTCAAGTGAAGATGAATACATGCAATTGAAGATGCATTCATTCATGAAGATAAATTCACAATAATCATTTATGCACACAAGTATGAGTGACTAAGATTAAAGTGCAGAGTTGAATTAATGTTTCTGCCCGTCTGCACTCGATTTCAACATGAACCAATACAACGGGCCACGACCATGTTCTAAATGATTTAAAATGAAACAATAGAATTTTAAAAGCAATATCACTGATATGCATTAACATGCACAGCAAATCCTAACTTCAAGCAATTTGTCCAATGATTCTGAATTCACTAATCCCTTGCTTGAAGCTACAATCATGAACAAATAATATAATATTTGGAAAACAAGAGAATTGATCTCATTTTACATTAAGCATCATCATTAATCTACTGAGGACCACACTGAGTAAAGAAATTAATGTTTCACTGAAGATGTTACAAATCTCAAATATTTCATACTTTGCACACTAAAAGAATCTCCTCTTAAAGTTGTAAAAAGAAAAAAAAAACTTGACTTATTTTAAAGTTACTCAATATTTTTAATTTATTAAACAAACAAAGAAACGAATGGCAAATAAAACCAACTTTGTTCC
The DNA here is from genome assembly GCA_011800805.1 of Hirudo medicinalis. NCBI lineage: Eukaryota > Metazoa > Annelida > Clitellata > Hirudinida > Hirudinidae > Hirudo > Hirudo medicinalis. The sequence goes on from MPNW01000028.1 coordinate 224,097, forward strand.
CTTATTTCTCTCACGACCTTCTCGAGCAACTTGTTTTCAGTATCGAGTTCCAACAACCTGCTTTTAAGTTCGGTATTTTCCTCGTACAAAATGTTCAACTTCTTTGTGTTCTTTTCCAATTCTTCACTCGAATACTTCTCCTGAGAAGAAAGTTTTTGTTAACTTCACATTGAAGCATCAACTGGCATGTTTATGTGAGCTATATTTTAGCTCACTCTTCAACATTATTTCACCTTGTAGGAAATGTCACTTTTTCTGGAAAACGAGGACACCAAATTGAGTTTTTCCTGAGGATCTTTTTTGTCCTTCAATTCATCAATGAATGAATTCACCAGTTCCATGTCCTCCATTGAGAGACCCAAAATGGCTGCCCTTTTAATGCAATTCTGATTACAACCACAATTACTATCATAAGTATTATTATTATTATTAAAAAGTTGATAAAACACATAATAAATATTATAAATAATGTAATATTATTATTATTATTGTTGTTGTTATTATTATTATATATTATAAATAATAATTTCCTAATGCACACCTCTGTCCAGTGGTTTGTGACATTTCCCTTATTTGCTTCTTCAATTCAAGTCTTTCATCTTCCAATCTTTCTATCTGGAAAGAAATATTGAAGCAATTCATGTTTCCTCATTGAATCCAGCAAACATCTGGCATGTTAGAACTTTGAAAATGTAAAAATATTTTGCAACATGCAACGTGAAAATCAAGTTCGTTCAGTGCAGTACGATCATCATTCAACAACAACAACAACAACAACAACAACAACAACAACAACAACAACAACAACAACAACAACGATCTTAATAAAAATAATAATGGCGGCAGTTCTCGTTGTGGACGACTCGTAATCACGAGCAATTATTTAACATCACTAATTGAATTAAAATCAACCACCCATCGATTAATCAATTACCAACCTCCTTTTGAAGGACCCTGTTGAGCGACTTGTCCTTCATGATGTTCAGGCCCCTCCGGTGCGTTGCCCCCTCGATGCAAAGCGGTTTCTTCGGGTCCAACCCGAGCCTCTCCCTGAGGTCCTCGGCTTCGTCGTACAACTCGTTCAACTGATACTCGCACCTGTTCACGTACTGGGTCAATTCCTCCACCATCCTGAGGAAATCATAATCATCACCGATAAGCCACTAATGTGCATGTTTATGACTAAACTAAATGGCTGGATTACCAATTGTAACCATGGCATTTATCTCGTTACATTGTGTTAACTTAAATTGGTGAACTTGGCTGTTAAACCATCATCACTTGCCTGTCTCTTTCGTTCAGTTTGGCTTCAAGTTGTTTCATTTCACTCACTGCCTCAGGAAGCCCATAAATTCCCTGCAGATGTACAATGCCGTATGCTATATTTTGATAACAACAACAATTAATAAATAATAATAATAATAATACCTTTAAATAAAGCATAATGCAACAATCACTTTGACAATATAATGCAGTAACTTGTTAATTATACATTCATATTTCCAAGTGGTATCTCAATCTAGGAATTACCAATGAACAAATTCAACAATCATTCACCAAAACATCGCAAATAATTGCAACCTTTTCGTAAAGGCTCATCTTGTTGTACACTTCATTGAGTTGCTTGTCTTTGGCAATTGCATCACTTTCAGCCTTTTGTTTGATAAATGATAATATTGATTTGATATTGTTGTAAGCCTAATTTATTGCTTTAAATATTTATGATCGTGTTAGGACGATAAGGTGCCTTTGGAAAGCTTGGTCTGAACATGTTTTAATGCAGTGAGGAGATCGCAGCACTGACAACCCTGAAGCGCGGAGATTCAGGACAGCCTTTGGCATCTCAGATTCAGGGTTAGGGATAACAAATCAAAAGAAATGCTTGGTTAGGATATTCAGAACTATTCAATATGAATAGAACTATTCAATGAATAGATCTGAATTGTTCTCTAAAATGATGTCTTACAATAAAGATCTATTTGAAATGAAATGAAAATGAAAGCTAAGTTTAAATGATAATAATGTGCGAATGGACGAATTAAATGAGCGTCTCACAGTTTCTGTTCTCATTTCGAGATCCCGAATGATTCTAAACTTCTCTTCCAACTTGTTTTGCAGTTGTCCAACCTTCTTTTCCAGTTCCAGCTTGGCTTCATTGACACCGACTAAGATCGTAGGAGGTGAATTCAAATTATATTAATTTAAATTTAATCATTAATAACTATTTGATTAATAATGTATTAATAATGGCGTGCAGTATGGCCGAATGGGTAGCGTTCCTGCATGCGACGGTAATGGCAACAGTCGTAATGTGTCGTGTTCGAAACCCAGGCTGCACTGCCGCAAGCGCCCTCGGGAAGGAGCGCTATATAAATGGTTAACGAAAGGCGCCTCTGAAGCTAGGCATGTAGTAGCACTGTATAAATGAACTACATTTACATTTTATGCAACTCATTAATCAAACTAGCTAAACCAGCTAATAATAATGAGGTGATTAAGTAAATTTTTAATGATGCAACCTCTTAATAATCTTGACTTGACATCCTCCATGAAGCTTGCATTGTTTTCCATCTCCAATCCTGCTTCTCTCAGCTTCTCGACCAACTTTGCAATCTCATCATCCCTCTCAGCCAACATCTTAAAAGAGTCACTAATAAATTAATGTTAAACAATTTCAAATGACAAATAAGTACAAGAATTATTAAAATGTAATTACATCTTCATTAAACAGAAGTTGTGCTTATAAATTGATGTGCAAAAATTTGCTTTACAAAAAAGGATTTAAATAAAGATTTATTTGAACCATTCAAGAAAAAAATAGCTACTACTTGGAACCTAAAAGATGAATCACCACTTTTTAGTAATTTTATATTAACGTAATAATTATTGCAATTGATACCAATATATTATTTAATGAAACCAAATGTTACAAATGACAACAAAGTGAATCTGATTCTGAATGTGACAAAAAGCATTGAATTTTAAAAGCATAGTTGACCTTAGTGAGGTCAGTAACTGATGCCCTGTCGGCGTCGAGACTCCTCATAAGGAGTTCATCTCTCAGTTTCAGTACTTGTCCCTGCAGGTCTTTAATTTTTTCATCCTTGTCCGACAAGATGAGCTTCAAAGATAAGTCGTTAATTTCTTAAATTCAAAAAAATAAAGACTTGCATAAAAAAAAAACTGCATTTGTCATAATAATTAAAAAGATTAAACAACAAAGCAATAATAATAATAATAATAATAAATAAAAATAATAATAATAATAACAACAACAATAATAATAATAATAACTCATGCCATATCATCAGTCAGGTTGCACAAAAACTGATAAAATTAGCATTAAGAGAGGCATCTTCCAAGGTGACTCTCTTGTCCCTCCTTTTTAGTTCAGCTTTAATACCCTGTCCAACATGCTCAATAGATTAAACATAGGATGTAAAATAGATTCAAATCAACAAATATCACATTTACTTTTCATGGATGACTTAAAAATATTTATCAGAACTGAGATACATCTCAGTAAAGCATTATCCATAGTAAAATCCTTCGCTGATGATATTAGCAGGGAGTTCGGCTTGGACAAGTGTGCAATAGCTATAATGAAGGGTGGCAAACAAATCAAAAGCCATAACTTTAAAAAATCTCCTTGTTGGGCACTGCCAACATTTTATGGAAAGTGCTTGGATGAATCACTGAGAGAACTGGTAGTGCTCTGGATTCATCCTTCACTGGCTGGAAAGCCAAGAGCAATAATATGAAAATTCCATAATAAGATAATAATAATAATAAATACTACTAGTTGCTGCTGCTGCTGCTGCTGCTACTGCTACTACTACTACTACTAATAATAATAATAATAACAATAATAACAACCTTCCATTCTTCCACCCTGTCGTTGACCTGCTTCAGAAGTTCATCTTCATCTGAACTTTTAACTTTTAACTTGCACAGGAGTTCTTCAATCTGCAAATTTAATTGAATAATATTTTAATTGATTAATTTTTGCATAAATCAATAATTGTTGTCTAATTATCTAACAGTTTCAAATCAATAAATTATTCAGCCATCAAAATTCAATTTATTTAAATAAAAATTAAAATTATGTAACATAAATATTTTCAAGTACTTATTTATCGAAAGGTTAAAGAATATCACTTAAAATGGTTCACCTGAAGCTTGAGAGCTCCATTCTCCCTGACATATTTATCAATTTGGCCTTCATTTTCATTCACAAGAAGCTGCAAAAGCCACCAAAGAATATCACCTGCTCCTCAATCACTTGTTTGATTGGAAATAATGTTGATTTAAATGGTGAAAATGCTTCGAATATTTATAAATACGACTCAAACGCCATATAAAAACTTTGTTTTCTACTCATTGTGCCAACATTTAAACTTAAACATTTTGATCACAATTCAATCATTCTCGATCCCATTTTGAAACCTCGATGAGATGCGAGCATTTTAAAAATCAAGTTGTTACGCAGTGGACTGATTTAATTAATTAGCTAAATAAAAGGCATAAGCTTTGTATGAAAACCTTCATAATGAAGGTATTGTTAATTTGGTCTCCACAAACAATAATTACACTTAATATTTGAATTTACGACCTGCAACATTACCTGGCAAAAGCAAAGAACTACTTTTTAGCAGCTTGTCGTGGCTTATTTTATAATAAATTTTGAAGTAAGTTTGTGCTTTACTATTGGGCGTCCGATAGCGGGAATTCTCCCTTAGGACATTCCTTTCCGGTTATCAATTCAGTCTTTAGTTGGTTTGTTTTGATTCATGAATTGTGAGCATGCATTTGTATTTACTTGTTTTTTTCATTTTATTTTATTATTTGATGTTCTTTTTTAAAAATTATTAATAAATGAAGTGTTACATCGGAAAAAAAGTAAAAGATTGTGCAGAAATAACTAATAATTATAATACACATTATGATTAACAATTTCTCAAGCATTAAAAATAATCACTTATTACAAGGGAATTATGAACAACAAATTCCTGTTGAAAATAAAGTTCAACATGGAATATTCTAAAATTGTTCAAAAATTAAATTTAGACATTTAAAAAAAAAATGTTATTGTCATAAAGTTCAGGTTAACTAACCTTCAACTTGAAGTAGTCGTCTGTGGTTTTATCAATTTCATTCTTTCCATCTATCATTTCTTCCTTCATTTTCTCAATCTGTCTCTCTAACTCCAAATTGTATTCAGACAATTTCTGTACAATGACAAGCAAATTTTTCTAAACTTCATCATATTGGCTTATTCTAATTCAGGTAGATTAAATGTATGAAGTGACACCATTCCAGCAGAAGGTAATAATTGCTGATAAGCGACAGGTGCTCATGCCACTCAAACAAAAATGCTCGAGAATTTCGTAAGTTTTTGCTGACGAAAAAATGATCAACGAACCCTGTTCTCGTCGAGGGCGTTGTTAAGCATGATGTTCTTGTTCTTCATTTTTTCACTCATCTGTTGATCGCTGTCCATCTTGTTCAACAAACTCTCCCTCTGAGCATCTGATTGTCTCTGGATGTCTCTCAAGTCCTCTCGAAGTTGCTCATTCTGTCGTCGAATCACGGAACTGCTTATTTTTTTACGTTCATAGGGTATCTCAAAAGTCGTTGAATTTGCATCATCAAAATAAACACGAACAAACATTCCCTCAAGTTGTACTAAGGCTAAACATTCATTTTTTTTAGATGCTCCACTATTGGGTTTTAATTTCAAGACATTAAACTCACATCGATTTTCATTTCTCGGACCTTCCTTTCAAACTCCTCAGACTGCATCCTGTACTGACATGCAAAAATATCGAAACAATTTAAACGAATAAAACTCAAGTCAATAACAAACGAAGCTTTTAAATGTAAAACATCCTCAACTTTAAAGTGTAGAGAAAATATTACTAAGATAGGAAATAATAATGACATTTAAATTGATATTTATTATATGGCTCATCTTTTCAGGACATCATCTGTGAAGCCAGGACAACAGGATGAAAGGTGCCTCTGATGCTAGGCACATGGCACCATACAAAGCAACTATTATTATTAATGTTCATGTCAATTATACTACTATAACATGAAGGCAGGGCTAGTTAGCTCGGACGGACGATTCCTACAAGCAGTTATAATGTGTGGGATTCACATTCAGCTTGCATCACCCCATGTACCCTTGGGAACAGGCATTATATGTACATCAAAAAAGTGCCACTGATAATAAGATCCAATCATTGATCCAACATTATTATTATTATTAGTGAAGAAAAACTGAGAAATAATAACTTATTGATTTATAAAGTACCCACTTTCTCTGAAATTTCTTTTTCTTCTTGCCATTTCATTTTGTATTCTTTCAGGTCTTTGTGAAGGGTGGTAACCTGAGATTCTAATTCTTCGATGGTTTCTCGAAAGTTTCGATCCTTCCAGTTCATTCCTGAACTTCCTCCAACTTGCTGGAAATTGAAATCACTTTTTTCACTCAATCGAAATGCATTGCTTATCAACTCGCATTGTCAGTTTGTGCTGTCACTAATGTTAAACTTAGTTACTCACAACTACTCACTACTTAAACTTTAACTAAAGTCACATATTATCATTTCATGCTTATTTGAATTGAGCTGAACCTCCATATCACGATTTTTCTTCCTCAGAGTTTGAACTTCAACCTTGAGATCTTCAATTTCTTGATCTGAAAAGTTAATAGTGATATTTCTGTAAAATGGTTTATGCATTACATCATTTTCATTAGTTTTTGTTAAATGTCTGTAAAATATTCAATATGAATAGTGAAGTGGCTCAAACCCAAATTACATCTCAAATAACAGTACTTTCTAGATTGATATAACCAGTGCAATGCAATGTTTCCAAATAGGGGCTAGGTACAAATGAATAAACTTTGATTTAAATATTTTGTAATTAAATATCCAACGAATAGAGGATGATTTACAACATAAAAAACATAATTTCATTTTACTCTTCTGAGCTGCTTTTCTGCCTTCCTCTGCTGCCTCTTTTGCCAATTGATCCAAAACCTGTTCAGCTTCCATACCCTTTACCGTTAAAACCACTTGCGTCACTTTGAACAATTTCTTAAGTTTCGCTGGATTGTCTTCATCGTCAGCTTCAAACTAAACAAAATAAACCGAAAGCCAGCATTAGCTTAGGTACTTTATTTTGAAAACGCTTTTTGTCGAAAAACTCACCTCCAGCAAAGCATTGTACAAATCCGTCACATCCTTGCGAACAATGTCGTCAAGATTTACATTCATCAAATCGTTCCAACTTAGAGCAACCATGATCCAATGTAATTCAAAAGCAAATGATGCGAATAAAGTTATCTAGTTGTCATTAGCTTATGTAAAAACATCGTTGACAGGTCGAACACACAGATCACACTAAATCTGTCATAGACACCAGCGGTTTGTTTACGCTGTTGTCTAGCAGATGTAACTGATTCAGCGCACACTTTTTTAAACTCGTTTCTAAAATAAATTACATATGTGACACATGAAAATCAAATTTATAGTTTTGTTTGGCTACATATAAATTTTAATTACTCTATTTACAAATTTACATTGAAAATGTAAGAGGGGAGCAGAAGGGAATTAATAACATTTAGAATTTTGACAAGAAGTGGCCTATTTTCTAACCTAAACGTAATTCCATTTAAGGACAGAGATCTAATTTACCTATGAATATAATGAAAGAGAATTTGACAAGTAATTATATAATCGAGAACGTTGTGGAACAAACTTGACTAATAGACAATTAATTCGAAATTGTTGGAAGAGTATGTCTTAATTCGGGTATTAAAAGAGAATAATGAGGACCCAAACATGACTACCGATGTTGCAGAACTGATAGAAGTGATAGAACTGCAGAAACTGATTCTGCTTGTTAAAGCGAAAAACAAACGTGTGCCAGTTCAGTTGCGGCATAAGTTGTATGGAATAACTTAATTTCACATTTAACTTAACATTAATTTAGAGTGTTTACAGATTCAAATGTGATAGCCACTCTTTTTAATTTACACAATATCCAAATTTCGATAGTCCTATTTTAAATAGTTCCATCGAATCTTATTATATCGTCTCATCTAGCTTGTTCCACAGGCTAACTGTTTTTCAGAGATCCCTTTGCCTCCCTACATAACTTACATCCGTGCCCTCTCGTGGAACTGCTTTTTGTGGCCTTGAAGAAACGTTCAGGTGCTGACTGTTCCTGTTATTATCTTGAACGTTACGTCCATCCCTTGCTTCTCCTAATTTCAAGATTTGTGATTTAACAACTACTTAATCTCGGTTCTTTACTTAATCTATTCTCAAAACTCAATTTTCCTAGATCTTTAATAATCCTCGTTGCTCTACTCTGCACTCTTTCCAAAGTACATCCTTCCTCAAGTGGGGGTTCCATACTTGTAGCAGTATTCCAGATGGGGACTCACTTTTTACAACTTTAATATGGTGTTTTTCTCCCTGCTGACCACTGTTCTCTAACACCCTGTTTGCTCTCTCGGCTACTTTTTCACATTGTTTTCCCACTCCTTTTTTTTTAGTTTTCGGGGGGTGGACAGCAGGACTGGCGCAGAGGCCCTTAGGCATTCATTGAATTTTAAGTCCACAAGGGATGATCAGTGGCAGGCAATGGTCTTACAATGAAGTTCCAAGCACAACTACTACAGCGTACGTGCGTTAGAAAAGCGCTTGAATCGCTGAGATTTAAAATAACTGCAAGATTTATTTATTCAAAACCTCATCTTGAAGTTTGAGAACCAGCTTCTATGTCCAGAGAACAATCTCATAACATGTCAACCTCATTCTAAGAATGTGCTCAATATGATAGACCTCTAAAAGTATGAAACTTAATCATAAGTAATTTGGTGAAATTTTTCCATTGCATCATAGGCCTAAAAATGCATGCAGTCCATCAAAACACCATACTCATGGAATTAAATCATTTAAAATGGATTCTATATTAGCCAGACACACTTAAATTATAATTTATGGTTGAAATATTTTGATTTCTTTGTTGCTATGTAGACTTATTACAGTATCATGATTCCACCTCTGTGTCCAAATTGAGAAATCCTCATTTACAAAGAAAGCATTCTCTGGTTTGGAGAAGTAATAAGTGAATATGTGGTGAGTTTGATAATATAGAAAAACTTTTGACCAAAGTTTGAATAAGCAAATTTTAATTCACACATATGGTCACACAGTTCTATGTGAACTTTAACGCATACAACATAAAAATTCATAAAATAAGTGGCATAATCAAATAAGTTCCAAGATTAATTAAGAGATTAGAAACTAAGATTGAAATTGCAAATAAATAAATAAATAAATAAATAAATAAATCCAATCAGTGCTTCAAAATGCGAGGCAGAAAAATAAGCAGCTTATGCAGCCCATCAATAAGAAAAAGCAAGCAAGCCATAATTCAATGTCAATAGAATCACAACAAAGACAAGAATGAACTTCAAAATAGAAAATTCGCATACTAATCACCATAATTCAGAATATTTTAACATTTAAAAGATCAAAATCAATGATAAACATGACTAGATTTTTCATATGCTTAAATAATATTAATAACTTCAAGTTCATTACTAAGCTCAAATGCAATAACAAGAAATTATAATAACAAATTAAATCCATAGTTTTATCATAAAAATTTGAACAAAAAAGATTGGTCTCGGAGTTTTGATTGTGAAACTGTTAAAAGAAACAATTAATATTGCAAAGTATCAAAGATAAAAAAAAAGTGATTAGAACTTGATATCTTACATCCAAAGTTAGATTACTCCAAACATCATTTCTCATTCAAACACAAAATATAAAAACAACTTGCAAAAATGACTCACTAAAATTCAAATGAAAAGTATGACAAAACCCCAAGAAGCATTCATGAAATGTGAAAGTGAGAAAGTTATGGAACTCTTTTGAAAAACTTGAATGTGATTATGCAGCCATTTTTTATAACACGTACATTAAAAAAAATCAGTTCTCCATTGACACATGTTAACTTAAATCATTTAAAATTCTCAAATGCTCGGATTCAGAAAACCGGGCAGCAGTTGAAAATTTTTAGCAGGATGCATATCACCTTTTAAGAACCGAGTCCAAACAACTTTCAGATAACTCCATAAAAAAATCATTGTAAAGACAAAATCTCACATCTGAACATCTAACATCACACAGTTGTGATAGAACGAATAGAATGTGAACGAGTAACTAGAGATAAGGACCTATGACTACAAATTAGCATAAAGTGAGCTCATTGTTTCTGAATGCAGCCTTTACAGAAGAAGACAGGACATCCTCTTCTTTGAATTCACTTCTACGATGGGAGGTCGCTCTTCCAGTTGGAATTTTCTGACATTTAAATTCAAGCACCATTTTCAATGGTTAAGAATTTGTTGATCTCAAAGTTACTATCGTTATTAATCAAGACCGGTTATTAACCTCAAGTTCTAAATAATAAATAATTGTTTTAAATGAAACAACAGCCTGGTCATTACGATGTGATGATATTATTAATGACTAGTCCTAAACAATTTGTTTTTAAGAACACTAGCAAATCCTCAGACCAACGAAATCATAAGAAGCCATACGTTATGTGAAAATATTTAAAACATTTTAGCTCTGACGGAATATTTTAAGTGATTCCAATCCGATCTCATCGACCATTCATTACTTATCAAACATATCACTGGAGCACAGCATTTATAAATTAATTGTTATGAATAAAACAATATTTAAAAAAATGACAAATAAAACAAATGATGTAATAATATAAAATGCATGAAGTTAATTAATTGTTGCTAATAATCAATAAACTAATAATTCAACAGCAAGCCAGTATGACCAGGAAAAATTGCAAGATAAGGCACTACATCAGCCATTGTTACCTTATGATTCTGACAAGTTCGTGAAAGGCGGCATCTATGTTCATCCTATTCTTTGCACTGGTCTCTATGTAGGACAAACCCAAATGTCTGCCAAGTTCCAGACCCTCCTCTGCACTTATCTGATCAATTTGGGATGGACATAATGTCATCTCTCAATTAGATAGTTTTACCATTTTATCAATATCAAATGGTGAAGTACATTTATAGCAAACATATTTTCTCATTTCCTTTAGTAATTTTTTGGCCTCTTCTGAAAATGTTTCTTTAAAAATAATGATAATGATTCTTACTTTTATTGTTCTAGAAAAACATTAACATGAGAATAATTAATCACTCTATGGAGAAGTTCACAACAATAAATCAATGCCCAAAACAACTGCTTTATTTGGATGTGATTGAAACAAAAGTTCAACTCCGAAGACAATTGTTCTTAAAAAAATCGAATTGATAAAAAACATTATAATTTGATTTAAGCTACATACAAGTCACAGAGAGTCAAAAATATTCTCACCACTTTTTTGTGCTCCAAATCTGCTTTGTTTCCGACTAGGATCATCGGAAATTCCTCCCGATCCTTCACTCGAAGAATCTGATTGTAGAACTTGATGATCTCATTGAAGCTGCAGGAGATGAAGTTGAGTTTGAGCATCAATCATTCGTAAGAATTTCGACAAAGAAGTGTTCAACAATGAGAGTATTTTTGACAAGAATGATGAATTGGAAGCAGTGAAGGATATGATAACAACAGAGTGGAGCTTCTGATAATTTTTAAGTCCATTGTTATCTAAAGCTGAGACTAATGGCCTAATTTGGGGACTAGAAAAAAAATCTACTTTAAGAATAATTAATTGCTTAACAGCAGATGCTACTGCTCAATGAAAACAAACACCCAAATTAAGGATGTAGATTTTTAGTTAGTTTACACTTAAAAGGCAAAGTTCATATCACAATGTTTATCTGATATGTAGAGCAAGCACTTACAAAAATGAATGTTTGTTTCAAAAGCTCAAAATTGATCTGACCTGTTCCTGTCAGTCACAGAAAAAACCAAAAGAAATCCTTCTCCAGTCCTCATGTACTGCTCTCTCATGGCACTAAATTCCTCTTGACCTGCTGTGTCCAAAACTATAAAATAATCAATTTAACAGATATTACATATTTAACAGGAACAATAACTACAAATAAAAATATTAAATATGAGATTTAGTGAATTAAGTCATAGTTTTAAGTAAAATTAAAATGATGTGATGTGATGTAATTTCATTAAGCTAAGTTCATTTAAGTTCAACTTGATTTGGATTTATTTAATATTTTGCTCTACCTAAAAACATAAGCTTTATAATCACACACAAAAAATAATAGGAAATAAGACACATTCATATTCCAAATACTGATTTAACATCCTTAATTAGCTTCTCGAAACAGTAGATAACTATTTGCTTGTATTGATGTAGAACAAGTGACAAAAATATAAAAAATGGATTCAGTTATTTTGTCAAACAAATAAAAATCAGCTAATTTGTTAATCACCAGTCTTAGAGTTACCTCAATGTCAAAAAGACCAACAACTTCAACAAAATAAAGTATTTAAAATGGTAAAATATTAGCCCATTTAATTAATGACGAATTCAATTGCTAAATGTCAAAAACTAACTGTCCAGCTTAGCTGCTACTCCATCCACCAAACATTGTTTGGTATAGGAATCTTCAATCGTTGGGTCGTAGTCTGTCACAAAGTATGACTGAATAAAACAGTTTCAATTACAAATTGTAAAATAAAATATGTTGATGGGTTAAATCCTCCAACTTGAATGAACTGTATGGTCAAGGCACTTTTACCAACTCCCCCGCCACCAACAACAACCAATTTGTACGAGTTGGTGAAACCAGAATTACTGTGATGAGTTTTCTTTAAGGACATTATAGCATCTGTAGCAACTTCTTGTAAATGAAATGACGAACTCCGCAGTCTTCCTCCTAATCCTCAGGCGTTTCGTTTCAGTAAACAATGAATAGTCGAGAAAAGTGCAACGTGAACTTTCGGTGTTTGCTCAAAACCAGCTAATTTCTTCGAGTTTCTCTATAATATAGGAATCCGTGCAGGACAGGCGCATTAAAAATGAAACATTCGGTAAATGGTAATGTAACAATTTAGACATCTCATCTTTCACAAGAATCGGTCAATTCATTCTTAAGCAATATAGAGATGATTTTAATTAATTAGCCAAAGGAAAAACCTAGGAAACCAAATAGAAAAACTACTCCTAAACCATCGCAACGTGACGATCTTCATTGAATCAATTTTTGCTATTATTCTCCAAGATATTTATTAATCTAAAATTGAATTACTACATAATGAAAGGGCGCCTAATTAGACGTTCCGCGAAAGGAGTACATTGTTGGGCTACCAGAAGTTCCGGGAAAGCGTAACAGCTGATGTCATGATTAGTTGCCATTCATCCTTACGGTCAGGGATATTCAACTACATGTTATGAAGGGCCAAATTTTTTTATGCCCGGTGACTGGGGGCCGGATCATTCTGAAATCGGTAGTTACCAATTATCAGCATAGCATGCACATCATAATGCCACTTGTGTACAAACTGATAAAAATAAAAGATGATAAATCTTTTTATTTTATTACTTAATTTAACAGATGTTAAAATTAAAGAAGTGAGCATGTCTAATGTTTTTGATGGTTTTCGGGCCTGGTGTCTCTTCCTATCCAGGAAATAATATTATTACAAGGCTCGTGAAAATTGGTTATTATAATTACAATAAAAGTTAATCAGATGTGGGACCAAGTACTGAGGTCCAAGTACAAGTAAAAGTACTCAAAGTCCAAGCACAAGTATCTGAAAACGGTACTCGAGTAAAAGTACAAGTACCAAGTACCCCATGTCTGAAGTTAATATATAATAAGAGTGCATATATTGTTTAAATTATAAAAGTACAGTTAATTGACGTTATTATATATGGGTTCTGGAAAGAGGCTTAACGGTATTACCGATAAAACCTCTCCAGGAATGGAATTTGAAGGTTTTGAAGTGGTCAGCTCGCTCTGCAGACTTGAACACCTGTGGGGATTGCTTGTTAGCAAAATTTACTTTAATGGCAAGCAGTATCACAATGTCCATTAATTGAAAGATGCTTATAGAATAAGTTGTATAAAAGAAAGCTGAAACTTCCCATGAATTCATTAAAAATTTGAAGTTTTTCTTGTTTATTGAACAAATAATCCGTCAATTCATTCATCCACCTATCCATCAATCCACCCATCTACCCACCCATCCATACAATTATTAATTCCGGGGTAATTATAAATCTCTACAATTTTTGTACAAAAGGACTTCAGGAGCTAGTTATTGAGTTAGGAGACAAAATACATTATTGGTTTTAATGTACGTTATAATCTGAAAATGTGATTTTAATAAATATGAAGATTTAAGTTCTCTGGTGTTTTCCATGTAAATTTTGAGAATTCCAGTTCTTTTGTGAAATTAGGACGAAATATTCATCCGAGTTCAATAAATTTGATAAATCTGCGAATCTAATATACATCAGTACATTGGGAGAAAAATTGGCCAACGTGATTCCTGTGCATAAGAAGTTATCGTAAAAAAAACGTAATTTGGCCGGCCATATTCATGAAGCGGGCCGCTTGTTGACCGCATACCCCTGCTTTACGTACAAAGTTTTGTTCGAAGCCTTTCGGATTACGTGCAGGTGAATTTAAAATTGACTCCAGAGTAACACATTTCCTTTAACACTATTTTATTACGAGTTGACTGCGTAAGTTGACGTGAAAATAATTATTTACGTCCTGCACTAAAATCTGCTAATATCATTGACTCCTCATGATTTAACTAATGAAAACGGAAGTTAAAAAAAATCGGCATTGGAAATACTAAATGGTTAAATATGGTTAAATATAGGTTAAAATGTACAGCCTAATCATCTCAGCCTTTACAAAATGAAGACATTATCGTACGAAGACATTAAAACGTGACGTATTTTCCATAACATTCAAATTAAGTGATTTTGAAAACTCTGTAAGTGCTTTGACATGCTACTCAACCTTAAGTGGTTAAAAGTACTTGATGCGGTTGACGTATATTTTAAAAATGAATGGACCAGCATTAATCTATAAGCACAATCGCCAAGAAATAAAATTTTGAACATAAGCAGGAAAGTTTTTGTGCCAATGTTAATTAAATTCTTTTAACAATTATGTTTCGTACCTTTCAAAGAAAAATATTAAATATTAAATTATACATCAAAGTTCATTTTTTGGACATATTTTATAAATTATCATTTTCAGTAAAAGCTTCGTTTCTAACACCTGTTCGTTGTAGGCAATCCTCTACGAAGAGCTCCGGTTTAAAATGAGTTCCATTGGTGATAACATTTGCTTTGCTTGCATATTTTCCTGTCCGATATTTTTCCATTGAAGGTCCCCAGTCTTCAGTGGGTCTTGACAAATTCTTTATTAACTGAAAGGTAATTAAATTTTAAATAAAAGCCTGGCACCAGAAAGAAGCAAAGATTCTTTAAGTTTTGTAATTGCTATTTATCGTTGTGCTTTAACAAAGCTAATGATCATTTTTAACTTTTACCTGCCATCCTCCATTTTTAAGGAAGTAGAACATAAACCACAATGGGAGCATGGAAATTGTGATGGCCACAGATAGCCATCCTAATCCTTCGCCCCATACAGGAAGAGGTTTTGCGTAAAAGACTGGAACTTTATACTGAATCAGTAGAAATATTGCAACGGCCTGCAACAGTTTAGCATTAAAGGTCAGCAATACATTTCTAAATGAATTCGTATCTAATTTCATTAAAATCGATTAATGATATGGTTATGTATTAATTTAAATAAATTCATATAATTTCAATATATATTCATAAATAATAAAATTAACTGCTGTTATCACCAATAAAATGATAGGAGACAGGAAACACCAAGTTATTCTGTAAAATAAACATGGCTTCTTTCCCAGCATCATCTCAATGTCATTGGCGAAATTGGAATATCCTGTTCAAATAGTTCAAAGTTGCAAAAACTGTTTTTTTTAAATAAATTTAGTTGCAAGAAGCAAATGAGTGTTAAAATACAAAAATGGGTTTGAGAAATCTTCTAACCGTAAATATATTGAATGGCCACAAACTCCATCAAACCGGCGAATAGAAGAGGTACGCCTCCGATAAAAGCATCAATTAAAGACAAGACGTAAAACCCGCCCTGATAACATTTTAATTTGAAAATTGATGTTATTCGAGAGTTATCAACTTACAATCCAATGTTTGTCGAAATTTGGGCTTACGTTTGTCACCATTACGAGACCAGCGAAAAATAAGACCAGACATCCACAGGCACGAAATAGTACCAAACGAATCTTTGATTTCCTCAAAACAGAAACATTATCAATAACTGCTGAAAGAGTGGTTTCAACTTGAGAAAACTGCAAATTATTTAAAATTGTTTTATATATCATATTAATGTAATTTCTAAGTCTTACATAATTTATTATTAATAATTTATTTAATTTAATATTTTAACTTTATCCAGGCTATAAAAGGTGATACCTGGGAACTGAAACCGAGGGTTAGCATCATAAGAAAAAAGAGAATGGACCACAATGGAGCCACAGGCATCGTGGACAAAGCTTCAGGATAAACCACGAAGACCAATCCAGGACCTGAAACAATTGAATGAATCAATACATAATAAGCAAATTACATTGCCAATTTGTTACTCTTGTCAAACCTTGTTGGACTACTTGGCTTATCAGCATATTTTTCTTTTTTGCCATGTAACCCATAACTGAGAAAATTGCAAAACCGCCATAGAAACTGGTCAGACAATTTATTATCGGCACTATAATCGAGTCTCTGAAAGTACAACAAAAATTCTGAAAATTTTCTCATGTAGCTAGTAAAACATTTATATTCCTTATCGATTAATAATCGATTATTTGCATTTCTTGCTAAATGACTTTAATATGATTTAGAAATTATAAAATTCAATAAATTATGTTAGAATATGTTTCAGCCACATTTATATTTATACTTCATATAATTATTGGGAGTATTTAATTAGTAGTTAAAGATACCTGAGGACATTATTCTTGAATGGGTTGAAACTAGATAAAGTAATCATTCCTCCTGTACAAAGACTCAGAGAGAAGAATATTTGTGTGGCTGCATCACTCCAAGTCTTAAATTCATGAGCTATTTTTAATCGTTCATATTTCTAACGAGTTGTATTTTTCACAAACCTTGCCATCAGAGAGCTTGGCAAAATCTGGTTTGATGTAGTAAATAATTCCCTCGTATGCTCCATCTAAAGTGACTCCTCTTATCAACATGATTGTGAGCAGAACGTATGGAAATATAGTGGAGAAGTAGACGACCTTTTGAAGTTAATAATAAACATGAGCAAGTGTGATCTGTGATTTTACAAGAGGTTTGGACTTAACATTTTTAGTCATAGTTCATCGAAGAGATGAGAGCCCGGAGGACATTCTTAACTAAATTTAGTTAAAGTTAACAATCACAATCAGCATACCTCGAAGGTATTTGCACATCGAAGGCTTTGGTATTTATATATTTATATTTGTATCTATGCATTTCCATATCCTCAACTTAATAATATTAATAAGAATTATGAAATTATTACTTGGGCTTATTATTTATTTATTATAAATTATTACTGAGTCGCCCAACAAACATTTGTCCTTGCGACTTAGTTTTGAAAGATTTAGGTTTTACATCAAATATTAATTTAAAAATTTCATATTTGCTAACATTTGTAGTAATAAGGTAAATGTTTGTAAAAAAAAAAAGTTTGTAAATGTATTGTTTGTATTATCACCTTTCCTAAAGATTTTATTCCTTTGACGAGTACAAGGAAAATGCACAGCCACACTAATAGGTGGCATAGAGCCAATTCCCACACGATTGTTCCCTGTTCGCCAATTCCTCCGGATATTTTCAACACTTTGTGGCTACAATTTAATAAATTATTTAGTTAATGACGAAACTTCAACATTACGTTATTTCAGACAATTTATTTTTATGGCTAAGGGCGTTTCTGTCCAACAGATCTCAAACCGTCAAGATGAACGGCAAATTATCTGTTAATGGAGATGTGACCAGTGGTCTACCTCAAGAGAATATGCTTTGACCTACAATTTTCTTCTTTTATACAAATGATATTGTGGATGAATTTACCGATAACTCTGTCAAATTTAAACTATTCGCAGATATTATACTCTACTCATCATCTCCCCACAACTCTTCATTACAAACTGCTGATACACAAGTTGTTGTCTTGGAGTGACAATTACAATTAGCTCATGACAAATGCCTTTCAAGCTTCCATCAAGAGGGCTCGGAGCAACGTCCCAATAAACAACTCTATAATTGTCTCCCCAATCATATCTTCCACAAAACATATCCGAGACTATGGTCGTCATTGATAATTATTGACTTACTTTTAAAGTCCATATCAATAGCATCGTTCACAAGGCTTTTGTGAAATTATTCCTTAAATACTTTTGCTCAAGAGACCAAGAAATTTTAGCCATGTCCGACCACTTCCTGAATATTGCTCCTTAATCTTGCATCTTTACCATACCTTAAGCATCCTTTAATTAAATTATTAACTGTATGTTGTTCCTCGTCATTTTCCACATCACTCTATTTTCTTATTTACCATGTTTCTTATTTGTCTTCATTACACTTACTTATTATTATTATTATTATTAATATTATTATTATTATAAATTTGCGTTAGTGGTCATTGATTGACCCTTCAATTTGCTGGAAAAAAAATATATTCAGTTAATTAATTTCGACTCAAAATCGATTTGGCTCTTTCAATAGGAAATTAGAGTTTCTGATTTAAGAAACATGTCCAAGCGTCTTCTAATTTTATTGCCATCTTCACACTACCAACTGATAGATTTCCAACCTCTAGTTATTTCTCCAAAATAAGACTCTGAACTTCATGATCCGAAGCTATGTTGAACGAGTAACATAGTCGGTCGTAGGCTTACTAAAAACTAAAAACTACAGGTAATTCCTAAAACAAGAAGCGACGAGATTCAACGGGTTCTTGGCATGAATCTCGCCGCCATCTCCATGTGAAAAACATGTCTTGCGTTATCAATTTAAGAAACAAAAGCTTTCGGTAGTTCATCAAGCATGATAACAAAATTTTTAATCACATTTACCCGTAAGTTGGACGAATAAAAATATCACACTTACTAAAAATATTCTTCAGCAGGACTAGTGCAGTTTTTCACGACATCGCTTACATCTAAAGGCACATTATAAAAGCTCCCATTTATATTGCATCAGACAAAAGGGTTTAATGTAATTACTATTATTAGTAACACAAAACAAGACTTTACTGGCTGAGAGGTTGCTCATTGATCCAAATCTACAGCAGTTCTCGGTATTCCACGGATTGCCACAATCTTGCCAGGGAAGTTTTGAAGTCATTGAAGCAAAAAAATAGTATGTGATCCAGGCTAAGATGATGTTGTAATAAAGCGTGATGAACGTATTTATCGCCACCATTGCACATCCTAAACCTGTGAAATGTGTATCGTTATTTGAACATGAAAAAAAAATATATAAAAAAATAAAAGGTTAAAGCAACGCATCGTGTTTTGTTCGTAACATCAAGTTGGATTTGTAAGTTGTATTATAGTTGTATTTGTAATTTGAAATGCGGATGATATTACTAATAAATGTTAATATTGACTCAATAACTTGAACGGTCATTTCAAATATATTACACTAGCTTAAATTAACCTTTAAATAACGGATTGATGCTCCAAGCAGCTATTGGACCAAGGCTGGAAAACTGGCCAAACGAAAGTTCTAACATGAACATTGGTATGCCGACCAAAATGAGAGTTCCAAAATACGGAATTAGAAACGCTCCTATGAGTAGTGTTTGTAAATTATTAGTAATTATCAAATTATCAACTATTTTATAAAACTGCAAAAAACGACTCCGAGAAACTGTTTAATTTATTAAATAGCTTAGTGAATTTAACAAATTTAAGTAAATTTAAGTGAAGTTGTAAAAAAACATGGTCCTGTTAGGATGTCATTAAGCTGTTTGTACAATACAAGCGACCCCATGAAACAATCTCAAATTTGTTTTCGTTAGAAAGTTTATAAAATAAAAATCTGGAGAAAGTAAATAACCTCCGCCATTGCTGTAGCACAGGTAAGGGAATCTCCAAACATTTCCCAAGCCAACTGCCAGACCAACAACGGTTAGTATAAATTCCGCTTTGTTTCCCCATGATGCTCTTTCCACCAACTCATCAACTTCCTTCGCAGTGGGTACCTCAACTTTCACTTCGCAGTCTTTGGCCTGAAATTGTGATAAACTTCAATAAGCGCCCATACGATGTTTAAGAACTACGTCTGCGTACCATCAAGACTTTGGCTTAAATCAATAATAATATTGTATTACAACTGTTTGAAAGTTGTGGATTTGACGAAGTGTTCAACATTCGCAAGTGCCACTAGATTTAATGGGTTGTTAGACTTTTAAGTGTTCTGATTTGAAGTTGGACATTGTTCGACATCCTCCTGACATTCCTGATGACATCACCTCTCATACTAACATTCTCTTTCACCCCAACTCCATTTTTGAACTTGCTCGTTCAAGATTCTTTAATTAAAGGTTTTTTTATTGATCTTGACAGCATTTTTAAGAAATGCCGACTAAAGAAGCATAGTGGGTACTGGTGAATCTCAATGCTATGTAAGTTATTTGAATTATTTCTAAATCTTTCCGTTGAGATTGCTTAGCCTTAATAGAATAATTCAACACACTTTAAAAACTTTAAATCTTATACAGATAAATGCATATATTTAAATTCATTTTCGTTATAGAAAACTAAATTGATTAGAGTTTGATCTCATCGTACAAAATGTACGGAAGCTTAAAGAAATTATTAAAGGAACAATGACAATATTGTCATTCCATGTCAAATCAACATCTGGCATCACGATCTTGGATTTTGCTGAAATGGGGCACAGTTGTTAACCTAGATAGTAAGTTAAAAAACTAAAATTTTAGATTTCTTGGCCAATCAATACGTCAGAAATATGGGTCGTTGAACTTTAACCGAATGCCAACAACTCACGATGGTTAAGAGGATATATGTTTGGTTCTAGAGCACCTAGAAGGATAATATTTAGTTTCTTAACACTCCGCCTTGGAGGTCCGACAGGGATCCTCAGAGGAGGTTCCCCCGTCTTCAAACGTTTCGGCTCTTTGAATCTCCTGACGTTTTCGGGGGGAGCGGGCCGCATCCAGTGATCAGCCGGATATCCCTGTCAGTTTTTATCCTTCGGAACCTAACGCTTACCGCCGGCTATGAGAGGCTCTCTTTGGCCTTCATACGCTGGTCACTGCTGCTTGGACTGGAGCGACTCCGGAAGCTCTCAATGGCTTCTTCATGTTGCATACTACCTGCTTTGCACCTACAAACTTCGACTATGCGAGGCTCTCTTTGGCCTTTTTATGTCGATCGCATCCACCCAGTTGCCTACAGCGGTCATGAAAGCTCTCAGTGGCTTCTTCATACCATGCACTTAATATATATTTATATTATGTTATACGTTATATAAAATTAAAGATATTTGAGGGCTCTGTTTGGGCAACTTATTTAGACTTTTTATTCTTAATAACTAAAAATGATGTTGTCATTAGTTATTAAAGATGTTGTCAATTAAAACCTTTGAACAACATGATAAGATGTTCTTATGATTCTCGCCAAAGGTCAGGGAAGCACAACATCTAATTAATTTAATTTCACTATTTGGAAAGTTCATTTATTTTAATTGATTTTTTACTCTTTAACCGTTTTAGCATTATTTTAAAGAATGAACTTGCAAAATTCGCGAATCAAAAATGAAATGCATATAAAGTATTTATATTTAAGGTATGTAAGAGAATTCTGGATTCAGATTATATTGTTTCATTATATTTTTATCTTTATTTATTTTATCTTATTTCATTATATCTTCAGTTTTTACTCCGAGGCTGATATGAGATACACATAACTGTTCGGTGCGTTACGTCCAGCAGGGTTATTAGTAATTGTTAGTATTTTCTGACGCTTTTTCAGATGTGACATCTTTTACACAGTTTGAAAGTTTCCAGTCATTAAAGTCATAGAATCACTGACAATTTGTTTTCATTGCAAAGTAATATTCTTGCGCTGTAGTCATTTCTGCGACATTTTGCGCCTTGTTTATTATGCGAGTTTCCGTTTACAGCATCTGAGTGCCGCAACCGTCAAACCTTCGGAAGGGATTTTTAAAAATGGCAGACAGAAAAGCGGAATTAGAGCGAAAGAAGGCGATGCTGGAAAATTTGAGACGTTCCAAAAGAATGAAAGCAGAGGTAAACAATAAAATGTGTGGATTTGCCATTCTTCAACTATCAGGCGTTTCAGTTTTCTCATTGCTTAGTGATATACAGATTTCATTGTTAACACCATTAAACCCTTAACTACATCCACAATTTTCAGCCTGTAAATGGCGATAATGTTCAAAGTGTTGGACAGACAAACGAACTACCCAGATTAGATGCTGATGGAATTTTGAAGGAACTTGGTATTGCATTTAATGGTATGACAATACATTCCTGGTTGCTTTTAATATTTTGTTCAATTTGTGATGTTCTGGGTTTTTATTAGTTTAAATTGACATCTATTACAATTTAAAATAGTTATTTGATTTGGGATGAATATTATGTTGAATATACTTATTTTGAGTTGTAATGTTATTATTTTGTATGCTAAGATTTGCTTTTGATTGCATCTTTACAATTGAAGAAGAGGTTAACACTAAATATTAAATTATTGCTTCACCAACAAAGCTGAGGCTCAGGCAAATCAACCAAGTGCAGAAGCTGAATCAGAAGGATCATTAACAAATCAGGACACTCAATCAATGTAAAACCACTTTATTAATTTTAATGTTGTCTGGTTGTATTTGTAAAGCTTCATTTATCTAAGCTTTGTTTGCATAATGCTTTGTTAAAACTTAGTTTTCTATTTAGCATATTTTAAGAACATTAAAATATCATTTATTGGCTTGAAGATGTCTTTTTTATTATTTGAAATGTCTCCTAATTAAATTAACTCCTAAAAATTAAGATTTGATCATATTCTAAGGCTAACATCACTGCTGATGTATTCATTGATTTTGTGTGACTCTCTCAACATTGGCCGTCATTGGTGTGCGATCAACTGATGAATGTGTTCGCTGTACGAGAGTGAACGTAATTGTTTATCAATCCCTGCTTGGATGTGAATGAGTCATCAGTGAGAGAGGGATGATGATTATGTGGATTTAAATGTGGCCTGTTGTTGCTATTGTTTTTCGATGGACATATTTTATAGTTGCAAGTGTTTCTGACCAAATGCTAGGCAGCAGCTGCTGTCGTAAGGCAGTGCTTTTGTTTATCATATTTTGATTCTCTAAATTGATTGGTTAACTGAATTGAACTATTGCTAATACATTTATTGATTATTAAGATTCATTTGTTGATATTTTGAATTTTTAAAAGATTGTGCTGTTGATTAAAATGTTTATTTTGTTTATGAACAAAATGTTGTTCTTGGAATTAAGCATTTGAAAGAAATAAAAGCAGAAATATGAAGTGTGATATCTCACTCATGTAATATATCCATTTCTTTGCCAGTCTCTTTTGTGGGATGTCCTGATGCCACATTATGTCTCAGTTATTTTCATGCTGTTTTATGATTTTATGCTATTATGTCATTTTAATTTTAGGTGAGTATATCTATATGCATTACATGATCATCCGATTGTTTCAAATGCAGGAACAAGAAGAATGCCCTTTCAATATCCAAGGTGACTCAGACCATGATTCCCCCCAAGGATGTTGTGCAGTACAACAAGGAGACTCAGACTCCCAAGGAAAATACAGAGAAGGAATGTTAGCAATAATATTATGAAATGTCAAGTTTCACTCACTCAATGCATCCATTTGTTTGTAATCTTCACATTTTTTTATGGAGAATTTAAATTTTGCATATAACTCCAGCATATTTCCACAAAGAGTATTGGATGCATTGGATTCAAACAGTCTCATGGAATTATATATTTTTGTGTTGTTTTCATTTTGCAACTTTGTTATGAGGATCACACGATGCTATAAAACAATAATTTCATGCAAATTAATGATGGTATTTCACAAAGGCCGTCAAATGTTTTTACCTGTTTTGAGTAAGCTAAGCATTCAAAAGTCAATGGCAAACGACTGCATTGAAAAGAAATTGCAAATCGCAAAGTGATTTATGTGTCTTCACTTCACATAATGATTACATTGCACGTGGAAAATAGTTGCAAGGCCCATGGATTGGTAGCATTTGATGTAGATTGATATGCTAAAATTCAACCTTAGCACATCCTCTCGACTATTACGGTGAGTTGATGAGGTAGTTGAGCCACTGATTTCTATTGGTTGCTTCTTGGTCCTTTCTTCCTCTAATTCCTTGGTTTGCTTTTGATTAGGTGCTTATAGGGTTGCCTAAATTCTATGATGTTTTTCTGATTGCTTGTGGTGCTTCTAGTCTTCTAACAATTATATCATGATGTTTGTCTAAATGCTTTAACATCTAAAAATTTTATTTCAAATTTTGTGACATCTGTTGATTTTCAATCCATTGCCATCTATCTGTAGCTTAAGAATATCAAACAAATGGGCCCCATTTGTAGCTGAGGTGTTGATCACTAATTATCCTTGCTTTTCTGGGAATAGAAAATTGAAAGCAGACTTAAAATATTCATTGTCAGAATATTTGTTTTGTGGTTATTCAATTTAGTTGAAATTTTGATCTCTACCATGAAATGGCCAAAACAAAACTCTTTCCAGCCAGACATAGTAGTACGTATGGATCTCCAAAGTTTCTTCACCCACATTTGGAGTGGGATGGAGATGATTTGGGGATTTCAGCAGGTAGGTGGCAAACTCGTCTGCTGATTGTGCCCTGTGCAGCTGTCTGTCATCACCTTTGTAACAATTTCTTTAGCTTGTTTTAGTTC
Source organism: Hirudo medicinalis (assembly GCA_011800805.1). NCBI lineage: Eukaryota > Metazoa > Annelida > Clitellata > Hirudinida > Hirudinidae > Hirudo > Hirudo medicinalis. Next base: position 249,138 of record MPNW01000028.1, read on the forward strand.
TTTTTTGTTCAAGGGAACTTTTGTGTTTTGTTTTAATTTCATGCATGCCCTTTTTGTAGGTTTTTTTAATCTGTTCATTTACTGTCAACATTATTTTTGAGTTCTGTATGAATACTTTGCATACTAATGATTTGATATAATTTCTTTTCCTTTTTCCTCTCTGAAATATGAAATACTGGTTACTATACCAAGTATTGCATATGTTGGCTTGCAATCAGTTACATTATATAAAAGTGCTGAATATGTTGTTGCATGAATTGTGCTTTTGACTAAATTATTGTGTGCTTTATTGTGTTACGATGTGAGCCTTTTTCAACAGGTTGGAATAAATCAAATTTGATTAACTATGTTTATAAGTAATGTCTTATTTTTAGCGTCTGCACTTTAAAGCTTGGTTTATTAATGTTGAATTTATCTTTGTAATTGTCTTGATTGAATGGCAGTAGCTGTCAAGTTTTATTTTGGGCAGCAAATTTTGAAATGGACTAACACAGCCCTAACTTACTTTGAATCAGATGAGGATGGAGATTCGGAAACAGGAGTCGAAGTTCAGAAGATGCCTCCAAGTGCTCCACACAAACCTGCGGTGGTTGAGGAAGAAACTCCACCTGTTGAGGAAAAGCCAGGTTGGAATTTGATTTTGATCTGCAATTCTTACCAACTTTCATTTAAAGGATTGTAAAACATTATTGTTTTGATACTTGATTGTTTTGATGTCGTTCCACCATTGCTAAGCGATGAGAGAGTTGTCCGAAGAACAGAGGAAAACAATCATGATGTCGGAGGACTTCCAAACGTTCTTCAGTCGAGCATCGAACCTCGTGGAACGTGCTATCGGAGAATACGTGGACATCTTCACCGATTATTCTGGACAGGAGGATGATGAAGATGAAAGGTTGGAATAAATAATTCACAATTTATGTTCAGTTACTCATTTCAGTTGTGGTAAGGAGAATGATTAAAACATCCTTAAAGAAAACAACTGAATTCAAAAACCATTTTTAAATTGTTGTATCACCTTTACTTGCCTGACAGTTAATTGATTTTTCACAAATGATTCATGCCCACTATTCTAGACCAAACTAGAAAATTTTAAGCTAACTTTATGTATGGACACTAAGTTGTTCCCACTGTCTTTTGTATTCTGTCTTTTTACATATACAAACATCTTGAAATATGCAATGAGTACCCTGTGAATTTACTAATTTTAGTCAGTAAAAGTATAATTGAAGTTTAGAAAAGTAAATAGAAATATTCAAGTAACAAGTTATATGCTGTAAGAGTTGGCATTTGCACAAGATATGCAATATTTAAAATGTATTTTTGTAATGCAGAGGTTTAAGTGAAGGAGAACAGCTGAAGCTGAACAGAAACTTTTTTAGTGAACGTTGGTCCAAAAATAGAACCATCACCTCACTTGATTGGTCAACCCAGGTTGGATGTTTATGTTGATGGTCAATTTATGATGTGCTTACCAAGTGCATTGGCCTAGTCGAGTAATTGAACTGTTTTGTTGTGTGCTTCAGTTCCCTGAGTTGCTGTTGGCCTCCCACAACAACAATGAAAGTCAACCTCAGGAACCAGATGGAGTTGTACTTGTATGGAATATCAAGTACAAGAAGACAACACCTGAATTTGTTTTCCACTACCAGGTAAGCTGATGATGATGATGCTCATTATGTTTGGTGAAGGCATTATTTGGAGCTAATAGGACAGCTTGTTGTGGTATAATCAAGTATAAATGAATATTAAGCACTACATGTCCATTGGGATCCATTAAACTACATGCATCATGTTACCTGTTATTTTGGGGATTTATACTCTCGTTTCCATTTTATTTATTCATTTGATTATTTAACATTTATTTATTATAATAAAAACTTAGTATTTAAACAAAAATCATTTAAAGTTCAAAATAGCAGACGCTAACTGGAAATAATTTGTTTCCTTCGTTTCACAGTCTCCAGTAACCTCTGCTTGCTTTGCAAAGTTCCATCCAAACCTGATCATCGGAGGAACTTACTCCGGGCACATTGTCCTCTGGGACAACAGGAGCAACAAGAGGACCCCCATTCAACGAACCCCCATTTCAGCCTCAGTTCATACCGTTAGTATGAGTACTTTTTCTAAAAAGATGATTATCCAAATATATGAAATAATTGAGAAATCAAGAAATATGTGCTTTTAAGAAAGTAATTTTGATTAGAAAGCCATTTGATTTTTAAATTCAACAATCTGCTTAATCAAAAGCATTTTTATATTTAGACAAATAATTTCAAATAATGGTTTTTACTTGATTTTAAATTTTAATATTTTTATTCTTATTATTCACTGCACTTTATGTTTTTAAAATTATATTTTTATTTTGTTATCACAGCATCCAGTTTACTGCATTGAAGTGGTTGGCACACAGAATGCTCATAATCTCGCCTCAATATCGACAGATGGGAAGGTTTGCTTCTGGAACTTGGATATGCTTTCACAACCACAGGTGAGAATTCTTGCACTGTTCTTGTTACTTGGTGCGATGTTAAGGCATAATCGTCGTTTCACTGGAACTCAAACATGGCTTAGAAAGCTCACATCATTGATTCAACAAATCAATAAAGTTGAAAAGATCAGGTGCTAAGAATTAAATTATAGCTCATTGGTGCAGTGGTTAGTTTCAATTGTGACACGTTTCGTGAATTACTTTTTATTTCCTTAACGTGCTCCATGGAGTACGAAAATATTAAAATATTATGTTTAAAACATAACTAGATCCAAAATTAAGGTTAAAAATGTCTTAAGGATTCTTCATGACATGGTTCTCCAGCAGCTATGTTTTATGTTTTAGGAGAGCATGGAGTTGCAGCAGAAACAGTCCAAGTCAGCAGCTGCCCTCTGCTTCTCGTTCCCTTATGGAGACTCAAACAATTTTGTGCTGGGTACAGAGGAGGGTGTTGTGTATTCTGCTTGTAGGCACGGAAAGTAAGTCTTGTCATTATTTTGAGGCTGCTTGTTCTATGTGTCCTACGTGGTCATTTCTTTGCAATATTTGTTTATTATTTTTAAATAATTATGAATTGTTTTATTGTTGGTCATCTTGTTGCAGTTGCTGTTACTGGCATTAATTTATTTTCTTTGAACATCAGCAAGGCAGGCATCTTGGATCTTTACGAGGGTCACCAGGGTCCTGTGACTGGCATCGACTGCCACTCTGTTCCTGGTGCTGTTGACTTCTCCTCATACTTCATTTCATCCTCCTTCGATTGGACAGTAAAGCTCTGGAACATCCGAGTGAGTCTTCTCATGTTGTTGGTGTGCAACTTGAGTTGGGGGATTGCATTCCTGTGAGCAAAAACAGGTAAAAGCAGCAGTTGTCGTGTTTGCCATCCAACTTGCACTGCTCCCGATGCCTGCATATATGGCACTATATAAATAAGCGTATTATTGTTGTGCCGACCGAAGCATAAATTGCCTTTTTTGAGTTCAGCAATGGATTAGTTTTATTAGTAATTTTGCTAACAAGTAAAATTAGTGGTTTATTTGGTTTATTTCTCAAAGGTGCGGAGGTGCTGCCGAGTCCTATCTGCTTTCATTAGTTGCAATGATAGGGAGCTGTTGTTTATCTTGGTATTCTTTATGATGTCCCTTAGATCTATTTAAACTTGAAGTTGAATTTTAGGTTCTTAAATTGAACTGCAGTTGAAAGTTTTTTCACCATCATTATTTCTTATTTCATTTGACTTTGAAAATCTGCTTTTTTCAGGAATCAGCTCCACTGCATTCATTTGAGGACAACAGTGAATACATTTATGATGCAAAGTGGTCCACTGTTCATCCAGCCATATTTTCCACTGTTGATGGATCTGGAAGGCTTGATTTGTGGAATCTCAACATGGACACTGAGGTTTGGTGCAATGTTTTGACTTTTATCATTTTTATGTCTAACTTGGCTTAAATCTTACAGGTACCTACAGCCAGCACAATAATAGAAAATGGTGTTGCTGCCAATAAGTGTCGCTGGCACCAGGGAGGGTTGAACATAGGTGTTGGAGATGACGAGGGCAACGTGCACATCTACGACGTCGCCGAGGTAAAGTCAAATCTTGCTCAAAGCTTTTGGTGCCAATTTTTATGGTGAATTGATTCTTTTTCATCGTGCAGTCCCTGGCCATCCCGAGGACTGATGATTGGTCCAAGTTCTCTCATACCCTGCAGGATCTCAAGCTGGAACAGGCAGAGCAGAATGATGACCAGAAGAGCCTGCTGGCTCAGCAGGCCATGTAATCTGATTGGACTCCGTCGCAAGGCAATGCTGGAGTTATTGAAAAACGTTATTTGTTCATAGCTAAAAATGACTAAAAATATAAGAATTGTAATAAATGTGCTAGGAACTTTTATCCAAACATTCATGGCTTACGTTAGTTTATCAAATAATCTGCTTGGGTGTTGTTCTGATCGACTGGTTTCTCCAATTCCTGTGTAATTTATAATTGTGGCAAAGCATCACGAAGGGTCTGACTTTGGCCATTGCCTGAATTCTTCCAGTCAGCGTTTCTTTCCCTCAGTTTCGAGCATTTTTGAGCATTGTGATTGTGGTGAGTTGAGAACGAAGGAGACGGTGACTGGTGATTCTGTTGGCTAGATTCAATCTTTCCACTAAAATGCGATTATGATGATGATGTTTGCCTGCCATTATTCAAGTTAATTTGAACTGCTTGAATTTAAACAACGGATTTATTCACTTATTTCATTCTTCATTTTCTTGCTCGGGTGTTGGAATACAATAGATTGCTACTACTATTCAATGTAAACAGTGTTTCTCATATTTGCTTTCTTCCATCACTAGTTCATTTTTTTACTCACAATTCTAAGCTGGATCCGAGCACAAACTCTGTTTGAATGATTTTGAGAGCATGAGTACGTGATGTCCTTCATAGCTTTTCAAGCACATCTAGTCTTCCTCCCCTAGGATTTATTGCAGGAGTGTGCAGTTGAACTGCCAGTTGATTCCATGATTTGAGTTTAATGCTTTTAAAATGTTCCTGGAATGTTCATTGATTTGTTTCTGATTTCATTGTTTGTGATTGGAAGCATGTGCTGTGAAATGTATGGAGGGAAATTGTATCTCCCACGGAATCCGTTCTGTTTACATTTTCGATCGTGCAAACTAACATTTGTGTTGACTGCTAAGCTGGGAAATCTCTTTATTTGAATGTCCTTTTAGAAGAAGGACCCCAAGGTCATTGTTAATTAATTGATTGGTTGCTTGCTTTTCATGAACTCCCCAATAGTTGGTGCTGACATGGAAATTTGGAAGGTACGCTTAATCGCATAATCATTTTTAATAATTGCGTCACGAAGCTGGGTTCTTATGGGAATCATTGCATTCATTAACACACATGCACTGTCAGGCAATGTTGAAGATCTAGGTTGCCTAAGTCTGCGACGTGATTTTTTTCCTTGATTAATGACTACTTCACCAGCGCATGTCAACAGGTTCCGCTTTAAATTCTATCATTGTGCTGTGTGTTCTGAATTGTAAATCCACAGTTCGGGGAGTTGCGAACATCGTGATTGCTTCGTTGCTTTGAAGCTGTGTTTGTGTCGTTACAAAAATTATTGGACGACGTGTAATATAAATTCATAATTTTTGCACTCCGTTGAAGTTTTGTTTTTTCTGAGATACGAATAAAGAACTCATTCGATTGCGATTCAATGATTTTTGAGGCTGGTTCAGCGAGAGACGCCTCATTCGCAGGTGAAAGTCGTGCAGAAAGCCCTCGTGCCTAGATTTATCTTAATAATTATTACGAAGCATTGCGTTGTGACCACGATATGTAGTAGGTTCAAAAACCAGGTTTCGGAATAAAACCATTGCAATCGTTATTGATATTCTGATATTCTGCCTTCTGCTTTGTATCGTAACTCTTAATAAGTAGCCTGTTATTTATTCGCTGTATTTCAGTAAATTTAATTTCTTGTACTTTCGGCCGCCGAGACTTCAGAAGTAAGGGAGGTGGCCCTCGGTAAATAACTTTGGAGATCCATGGATTAGAGTAAAGCACTCTTATACATTTTCGCTTCTCTTACCTGAGCACAGAAATTCGGATGTTGCCATTGTTTGGAAGCTGAAATGTTAGCGTCAAAAAGGTGACTAATTTGATTGAGAAACTATGCAATCGTTTATTGTGGGCATAAGTCGGCATTCATTATTTCGAAGTTAAGACCTTCACAAACAATTCATTCTACAGCCATGAATATCGCAGGAAATGGATGATTTGACGCACCAACATTCGCCACAGCTTTGAATAGACGGCCTCGGGTATAAAACCTGAGCAGAAATAAAGCCCTCGCATTGGAGACTTGGCGATAATTAAAGAAACTTATTTTATTCTGTTTCCATTTAAGTGTAAAAATGAATGTGCTTTTGACCGCGTCTTGCTTATTTTTTATCTATATTGTAGATGCTGGTGAGTTTATTTGAAAGTCAAGATGAATTGACATTGTTTTAACCTCCTTTGCGATCATTAGAAGTAATTGTTAAAATAACTTGTAATTTGTAAGAAATTGACGTGGGAAGTTGTGCTGGAATAGCCAAAAGAGGTGATGGAATCACATGCTACAAAGTGCCAATGTTTGATGGCACCTTCCTCGATGCTAGAAGTCAGTGCAAGGGAATTGAAATGGATTTAGTGTCCATAGTTTCTACAGAGGAAAATGATGCAGTCATTCGCCTTATGAGAGACAATGCTATCAGCGAAATTTGGATCAACTTGAATCTTACCAACACCACTTGGAAGTGGCCCGATGGTGAGTAAAACACTTTAACTACTTTTTTCTAAAGAAATTCCTGCTTTGTAATTTTAATCATTCTCGAAACTGGCTTAAAATTGGACAAGTTAATGAATTTAGCTGAATTTCCGCTAAAAATATAATTTCTGAGGTCAAAAGATGCTGTAGGAAGGGACTTCCGTTGTAAAATCAGCAAAACCTAAGAAAATAACGGAATTCATTCGATAGAAATAAACTTGTGCTCCTTCAGCACACCAAATACAAAATTGTGTCTGACACTGTGAGTAAGTAAGTAATGAACAATTAATTAGCCTACAAAGTCACGTTAATTGCGTTGTAAGGGTACAAAAATCATTCTACAGTAGTGTAATCTTGTTATCCTCAAATAACATTCCACCGTCATCCTCATGTAACAATGCTCTTGAACAGGCTCAGAACTTGCAGAACAAGGTTGCTACGTTGGTCATGACTCCATGTCCTTCAATGGAGACAAAACTTCAGACAACAGTTTCTGGACATGCTCTGAGGATTGCAAGGATTCGAAATACGTCGGATTGATGGTAATTCAATTAATCAATCATTGCTTATTAAGAAATCACTTTTTTTTTAGTTTGTGCTTGTTGGGTTCAAGTTTTAATTATTTTCTTTTTTTAAAGAACGGCTTTGAATGTCTTTGTGGAAACCAATTCGGAGAGAATGGTCAATCCGGTGCACACTGCCTTACGATGTGTCCTTCATCGGCCACTGAGAATTGTGGAGGAATTGATGCACAAAGAATTGTGGCCAAAAATGGTGAGATTATGTGAATTATATCTATAAGTTAATTAATTATATTAACTAATAAAATTATGACGGCCTGATTCGTTTAGTTCATGTTCATTCATTTAACCGAAGTTTTAAATAGCTCCGACAAAACATGATGACGTTCAAATGGGTAACGTGACCTGTCACATCATAATGTACTGCATAAGTTGTGATGACGACGACGACGATGATGACAACGATGCTGATGAACGAAGTTGTCGACGTGGGACCTTTGTTAACGACATGATTTCATACATTTAAACTTTCCATCTTTAGGAGGAATTTAAGAAGTCTATCGTCAATTAATATCTGAAATAATAATAGTATTTAAATATTCCTATTTAAATAATAATGATAAGTAATTATTAATTATTCAAAGGCCTCTACTCAAATTGGGAGTCTGATCAGCCAAACGACGGAGGATTGGAGGGTGATGCTCAGAGGTGCTCCATCATTGAGGATACTTTAAAGTGGAATGACATCAGCTGCAATTCCATTTACCATGCCATCTGCGAAATAAGTCAGAATTGTTTACACCACTTTTTACCTTTTTAAATTTCAATCTTGGCATTTAAATGGACCTAGTGTCGAGAAACGAATTGAATATTGAATGAATATCGCCTGAGGCAACATATTACACAAGGCAATGAAGTAGTTATAAGTATAACGCAAGTTCAGTATTAAGAGTTATAATTTGTAAAACCACAATAGTGAAGTAGCGTAATGATTTCATTTAAAGCGTTTCACAAGTATTGACGATATTTCTCACTTGTCAGCTCTTTCTCCGGAAGCCTTTCCAACATGCGACACGAGCAAGAAAGGAGTTCATTTAATAAGCATAAGTTCGGGTGACTCATGCATCTACGTCACTGACGAAACTCTTGGATACCTCGATGCAGTGCGTGAATGTTCACGTTTCAATGGAAGCCTCCTAAAAATCCCAAACAAACAGTTTAATGATGACCTCAAACGTGTCCTGCCCAGCAGTACCTTTCCATACTGGATCGGTGCAACCAGGTTCAAACAAGTCTGGTTATCAGGTAATTTCTAGTTAATTGGAATAATAATATTAATATTTGGAATAATAAGAATAATATTTATAATTTCGCTAGCAACGTAACTTATTATCAATGAATATTAAATATAAATTATATAAATGTATTCAATACAATATTATAACTTATTAACTCATATTATGGCTTATTTTTCCCTTTCTTCCTATTTGTTATTAAGACTTATTCTCAATTAATTTTAAAATCGAAATGCACAGGAATTTCAATAATTTTATCTTAAAACCAGGTGAAAATGTGATCTTCAATGCTTGGCCTAAGAAGTTTGACTTCCAACGGGGTTACGGCTTCATGAAAAGAATTGATTCAACCACAAACTCACCAACCTGGGGTACTGCTGATGGTTCTCAAAAGAAGTTCATAATGTGCCAAAAAAGTGAATGTCTTTCTGTGAATTTGACAATCGCGTTTTATTAAAATAACTCACTCTAATAAATAATTAGCATAATTTATTAATTTTAATTATAATCTTTAAATTTCCAGCCAATGCTACCTTCGCTTCCATGCCTTCCTACTTCACCGTGACAACGACAACGACTTCAACTCCTCTCACAAAATTAATCGTCAGTCCATCCTCGACCACCACCCTTCCTCTGCCACCCACCAATTACACCATACCTCCACCAAGGAATGCCACCATCCCAACTGGAAGTAAACTCAGCAACGAAGGTGAGGACCTTTCTTCATTGAAAGTGATGATGATGATGATGGCGATGACGATGATGATGATGACCAGGACTTTGACGATGACGATGACAATGATGATGACTGCTAGTTCCTTGTCCAACGATGTCATACTAGCTTAGTTTCGTGTAACATGAAGAAATATACAAATTATAATTGAATGCACTTTACAAAGGAGTCTAAAAAGACGACATTTCCATTTATTGCATGCTTTCATCGTATTTCAGCCATCTACGGAATCATCGGAGGAGTGATTGGAGGAGTTGGAGGAGGCGTTTTACTCATCATCATCACCATCGTCCTCATCATCGTCATCTGCAATAGGTGAGTTCATCATTGCACTCGATAAAAGGGTTCAGTCTCGTGACAATGTTCTTACTTTTCCAGAAAACGTGAAACTCCAACTAAGAAATCCTTGGAGGAGGCGGAGTCAGATCAGCCAACCTACTTTTTTGACTTGACAACTGACACCATTCATTCTAAGGACAGCATTTCGAAAAGCATTGCAGACTCCCATTCTATTGATAGCTCGACTCCTCCCCCTCCTCCTTACTATTCAGATATAAACTTTTGATTAATCAATTAGACATTTAATTAATTTAAATTTGATTTTATTCACATGTACTTGTGTGTTTTTCCCCAGGTATTAAGTGTGACTGTGTTCAACACCTCACACACATTTTCTCACCAATCAACACCTTTAATGTGTAAAGTCATGATTGAATCATGCCGACAGTCTGTTCCAGGTGCTTACAAAGTCGTGTTCCCATTTCAATTTGAAACGTTGAAAAGCGCCGGTCGCATATTTATTCTTTGTTTTTGTTTATTTTTGTGATTGTCGTGATGATGACTGTTAAAAATAAAGAGCCACTTAAAATTATTAACAATGACTCTCTTTGAACGCGTATCTCCGATCGACACGGGACATTTCATTGTTTGTTGAAAGCTGTAAAACCTGTCTTTTCAACATTCCTCGTATTATGAATAACAAGTTATTTTAGGGCAGACGATGGTCGTTTTTATTGAAATCTTAAAATATTGAAAGCTTAAAATATTATAAACAATTAATGATAATAATAATAATAACACTGAAAATTAAAATCAAATTTAAAGGATTACTCAATGCCCTCAATCAAATACTCTGCTCGTTGCAGCGCAAAGTTCCAAGAATGCTGAATCACCATATTATCATTGTTGTTGTTGTTGCTGTTAATAGTGTTGTTGTTGATATTTTGTGATGAATCAACCTTACATTCCACTTGTACTCTAAGAATTCTTGGTATTCTTGACTGTGGACACGTTGCATTATCGTTGACGAAACACGAATTCATAATTTTCGCAGTAAGCAAAACATTCTTTGATTCTTCTTTGTGAAATTCTAAGAAAATCCTTGGCTTATGTTTTCATCTTCTATTTCGCTGAAGAGTTTTTGATGGCCTTCTTTATCAATTCAGTTGAAATTCCTGATAAACGTGAACGAAAACATCTGAAAGATTTCAAAGGTATCGAAATCGAACGATTCGTGGCTGTGAATTAATCTTTAAGTTAAATCATGTATTTTTTAAATTCAGTTTTTATTTAAAATTTGCTCTCAATTTTTAACGTCTAATTTTAACGTCAGCGGGAAATAAGTCCGACCTGGAAGAATTTTTAACGAAGCTTTATAAGTACTATTTAATTCATTTTGATTATTATTTTGCAATTTACTTTAATTGTATTATACAAAGTGAAACATTAAAATCTTGGAATTGGTTTAAAAATTAATTAATTTATATTAATTAGTTAAAGTCCTCAAATGAACGCAAATTACATAACTCACGCAATTCGCTGTTAATTCGCTGCAATCTACAATTTGGTATAAGATTTTATACCAGAGGAATCCTTTATTTTAAAATTTCAGGTTGCATAAGGGCACATCACGCAAATGAAGAATTCCATCAAATGTTGGTTAGGTTGAAATTCCATTAATTTTGAGCAAGAACTCCATCATGGCCAAATTAATGTCTCTATCGGTCATCTTAAACTGAATAGCCTTTCGACGAATCTGATAAACATTAATTTATTATAGAATGTGGTGAGGTGACGTAGATATTAAAAGTTTCATCTAATACAATAAAACGATGTAACAAATCAATACAGTGAACTCGACCTTTCCAAGCTCACATCTTATATCCAATCTAACATCCTCACAGAAGATGGACAAGAGACTTTCAGTTTTTTTTGTGTCAGATCGTCAGTGAGATGAGAGCGCAGCTTGTTCTTGCAAAACTTCATCTTGGAGAACAGCTGCAAGTGCTGCCAAACATGATCACTCGCTTGGCACCGGCCAACAACATAGGAAACTGAGGAGGTGGCAGCTGACGGTAGATGTCGATGAAAGTGGTGGAAGAAGACAGCTCAATCAACTCCAATTGCACATCAGAGGGGAAAAGGTCGTCGTAAGGAAAGTCATAAAGAGTGCTGACGATATTGAACTCTTGCGAATGAGAACGCACATCAGTGAAGCGAGAAGAGAAGTCATTCTGCAAGGTTGACAGGACACTGACGCATTTTTCGGTGTCAACGAGGGTTGCATCACACTGGGCGAGGTAAGGGAAATGGACATAATAGTCTCCCTCATACAGCTGTTTCTCCCACAGCTTTGCTTTGGAGGCCCCACATGGGCTTCCATGTTCGTCACGTCCTTGCAGCTTCAGGTAAGGTTCACTAAGGTGATTGCTGATATCAGTGAGGAAGCCGAACTGACAAAGGACAAGCTCTCTTGGCGGAGGGCGAAGATTTTAAATTATAAAAAATAAATTATTTAAAAAAAGCAATTGCTCTTTAAAACTCCATTTTTTATCATCCACATCCAAAATATAATAAAAAGAAGTTGTGCACATTAAACGATTATTAACTTAAATTGGCTTAAAATTAAGAAAACGTTGAAAAATCTATGAATATAAATATTTCGATGAATGAGCATAACGCTCATAATTTTCTTGAATATTCACATTCTTATGTGTCAAATCATTGCATTCTCTATTGCCTGCTAACGACACATGTCAAATTGACGTCAAGCAGTAAAACACATAAATATTACCTTATCAGATGTAACTTGTGAAATCGAATATAAGTGAGAATTTGTGATCCTGTTAATTGAAGTAATTTAATTTAATGAGAATAAAAGACGCATATTATAATTGAGTTCTCATTAGTTGATCGTTCGTTTTATAGAAACCCAATTGGGAAGAGATTTAGTGCTGCTTTTTGCATGACCACAATTTTACCTGGTCATTAACTTTGTAATCAATTTCATAAGTCGATAGATAAATTAGAAGACTAAAATATGAACGTTAAAAATTCTTGAAGATATAAGTAGCCAGTGACAAGAGAGACAGATGTTGTTGACAACTGCGATAATAAATCAGCTGTTTATTTATTATTTCTTCGGAAATGTCATAAGTATATAATTTATTATTTTAGAAGAAATTTTTTGGGGTTTGCTTCACTGATTTATTAATGTATCCATAAAATCATTTTTCCCGACCTCCATTTAACTAGGTCCACTAGCTTCTACCCGTTCCTGCCATTTTCTGCCTGGTGAACCAGTTGTCTGTCGGCTGTCTGAGTTGTGGTTGGTTCGTGATTTTTGTAATGATAGAGTTTTCTTAACTTAAAAACTAATTGCAATTGTTGGGATTATCTGTAAATTAGAACATTGATTTGTTAGTTTTCATCGCTTAAAGTCGTGACGGTACTTTTAGGTTCTAAGACATCAAAAGCAAATGGGTCAAAAGCAAGGAAAGCCAGATTTTAAGGAACTTTCCAAAGGAACCAAATTTACAACAAAAGAGTTGAAAGAGTGGTTCAACAAATTTAAAGGAGACTTTCCACAAGGAAAAATTTCAAAGCCTGAGTTTGTCAATCTTTACAAGAAGATGTTTGGAAGTGATGGCGACCCGCAGGAATTCTGTGAGCATGTTTTCAGGCAATATGACGCTGATGGGAATGGTGAAATAGACTTCAGAGAGTTTGTGACGACTCTTTCCGTGGCAGCTCGAGGTACAGCAGATGAAAAGCTCCTCTGGGCTTTCAATTTGTATGACATGGATGGAAATCATTACCTGTCACCAAGTGAGATCACAGAAATACTCCAGGCTGTTTACAAAGCAAAAAAGATTGATAATCCTAGGGAAAGAGCTGAAGAAACTGTGAAGACAATTTTTACAAAGGCAGATGACAACAAAGATGGTCGCCTCTCTGAAGCTGAGTTTGTTAGGCATGCTTTGACTTGCCCAAGTGTTAAAGAGCTTCTGCAAGCCCTCTGAGCTTCTGGTTATGATATGCACCAGTGTCATAAATGATATTGCATTATTCAAGTTTTATTTTAGTGTCCTCTGTCTGCTTAATTAGTCATTTATGTAAGTCTTCTGCTTTTGGCTTTTTGTGATTTCTATAACTTGTTATTGATACACTAGACTTGAAAAGCTGACTTTAAATGACTTGATTTTTGATAGAAGATTTTTTGGCTTAGAGGGTTACCTGTATTGTCATCAATAATCACAGGTGGAGAAATAGGAACTTTTTCATAAATCTGGTCAAATCAAACATCATTTTTACTTTTGGTTTTTGTTTTATTTTTATCTGTTAGCTTATGATTCTTGGTATTCAGTGAGTTAATATTTTGCCATGATTGATCATCCGCTTGAATCAGATGTTCATTATAGCTTGTGAAATGTGTTTGTCGGTTAATAAATTTATACTTCATTGGTGTTTTATATTCCAGTAGAGTATTGGTATAGATATTCTTTTGTTGGTAGGTGTCATCCTTGAGTTTAAGTGTTTCTTGTGGGCTTTTGGGAGTTTGCATTAATAAAGGTCTCAGCACATATTAGAGTCTTCTGGTTTTTTTTGTGGCTTGCCACACCACCTGGGAGTTGTGAGTTAAGTGGGTTTTAGTATACGAATCTAACGGTGTGCCTGGACATCCTAGAGTGGAGGCTTTCTTTGTGGCTTGTGTGAAGCATTTCCCAGTTAAGAGTCGTTTGATGGTGCAAGCGCTTGCGCCTGGCTGCTTTCGTGTGCTCGGGTAGAGAAAACGGATTTCGCGCACCTGTACTCTGTAAGCGTCTAAATTGATTGGAACAATATGACATTACCATGAAACGTTGATGTACCTTATAAAAAATCATTTTTCACATATAAATAGTACTCTCTGATTGAACCGGATATAGTACGGCCGGCTAGTGGTAGATTTTAATTAAATTTAAGCTCAACTTAGAGCTTCGACATTAAAAGAAATACTTATAATTTATTCAATTAACAAAATTATGGTAATTAGAAATGCAAAGCAAATAATATTTCTTTAGGACAATCACATCACTAGATCTAATTTACCTATTCTAATTTCACTTTTCTTCAATCGAATACGGCTTAGTCGGGGTGGACTTTAATTTCTGTTGAGGGGGTTAATGTTTTATGGTTTTGGATTATATCGATATTGAAAGCCTATCGTAAATATCTAGAATGACCGACAACTATGCGAACTTTTCACTTAAATTGTAAATGCCGGGTTAGCGGCCGGTCAGATTAGTTAAGAATCAGCCTTAGTTTTGCGTCTGATCATTATAATATAAGTTCTGAAAATAGTATTTATATAATTATGAAGTTGATATTAACTACATTATAAATAATAATAATAATAATAATAATAAGAAATTAAAGTCGCCGACTTAAGGCCAGGTAACAAATGAAAGAAATTTTCTCAGATAAATTGTCATAATAAAGTCTGTGATGGAACAACGTTGATAAAGTTTTTAATTATATGTGTTTAAATTGAGTGGAATGAAAAACTGCATTAAAATGTTATGTGTCTTAAAAGGAATTTTTTTCATAAATAGGTCATATTTTACATGTACTTATCTGACATTTTTATCCTGCGTGTTAATTTGTAGACATTTTTGGAGCCAAAATTTTTGAAGTGCAGCATGGCTTCACGGTTTAAACGGATACCACTTCAGCACCAGGAGAAAGAAAAATCAAGTGACCAAAATGTCATGGTTACCCTTCTGAAACAAGCTCGAAAAAGTGGAATTCTCAATTTATCAAATCGAGCTTTAGGGGAAGGTGGTTCATTTAAATGTCATTAGTGAATTAGTTTTCATACTTTTATTTTATTTTGTAAATCTCAACCCCATTTTATTGAAGCAGATCAATTAGTTAAGCAGGAATTTTTGCTTCTTTTCTCGAATATTTCCACTTTGACTAAAAATTGTAACTTGTAAAATTTATTGTTCTTTCTAAATATCGACATTTAAATGTTCGTACAATTGCTTGACAGTCCCTGAAAGTGTATGGCGACTCAACCAGGAAGTACCAGGTGGGGGAAAGTCCTTATCCATGGACGATACAGGGGACTCTTGGTGGGATCAGGTGGACCTTGTGAAGCTCATTCTTGCCTCTAACAACCTCATTGAAGTTTCCAAAAACATTTCAAACTTTCCAGCTTTAAGTCACTTAGATGTGAGTCAACTGCTGTATTTTTAAAAAGTTACTTCATTAAGAAAACATGAGATTTACTTAAACTGTCACTGCCAATGTTTTTGTATTATTACATTTGTTTCTTAATTGCAATCAAATACAAAACCATGTGATGCCACATAATGTTTTTGTTTTCTGGTGACAAAGATGTCAAATTCGAGACTCACTTTTTGTTGAAATGGCACGAGTTGATCACATAAAATTGCATTTCATTTCTCTAGGCAAAGTTTGAAGTTATGTAAAAATCTTTCATGTTTATCAGCTTCATGACAATAAATTGGGATCTCTTCCTGAAGCTGTCGGTGGATTGACCGATATTGTAAAACTGAACATTAGGTGAAATTTTCAATTACTTAATGGTTATCGATGGTCGATTTATTTATTTTAATCTATTCAGTTTTGATTTAATAAGTTGTACATAAATTATAATTTTATGATAAAGTTTAACATTATAATTGGTTTTCAGTCAGAACTCTTTCGATGACTTCCCGAGTTGCATCCTTCGACTGAAAAAGTTGAAATGTCTTCACATTCAGCAGAACAAAATCAAAGAAATTCCAGACTCGTTCGGTCATTTGAACTGCCTCGAAGATTTGGTTATTAAAAGCTTTTAATTGAATTCAATTTTAATAGGTTTATTGAATTATATTATATGTATTTACGAAACACATATAAATAATAATAATTTTAAAATAAAATAATTTTAAGTTAATTGTTAGAAACTTTTAGTGCAATATTGAATATTTTATGATAAACTTTTTATGAGAAACAATGTAGCATTTGCATTTTAAATAATGTGCATTGTTGGAAAGTTATCAGATTGCATTGCATGACTTGATTTTGTTGACAATATTAATGCTTGAAGTAAATGTGTGACTCATTCATGTATATCATTCACATAAATTTGAATTTGCACGTTCTGCATTCCAGCGTGGAAGTTATTTTTTTGTTGGCGTTTTTTTATTGTTTTATTAAGAATTATTTAAAATCACATTTTATTAATGGTTTTTGCATTCTCACAATTCACTTTCATTGCAAGAACTTAAATTTGTAAAGGATTTGTCTGAGAATGAAATCAAAAGTCTCCCGGACTCCATCGAGTCCCTGACAAAACTCAAAACTTTGAGAGCTTCACAGAACCAACTGGGTGTTGTAACTCCTGCAATTGGCAGTTTAAAAGGTGGGATTTTAAAACATAAAGTGTTTTACTTTGATTTGAATTTTTAATCCAGTTTAACATCTGCTTTCATGAATGTTTATTTATAATTATATTTATAATAATTATTATTATGCATAAGTTTAAATAATTGTTGTTTTTACATTATTATCATGCATTGAATAGTCATTTTGATTTATGAGATGGCAGAAAGTAATGACAACATGATGATCATAACTCAGCTGAATATTTCAATATCTGTGTTTGCAATAGTTTTGTTTACTAAGTGTGATTTCTCAGTTGAATAATAATATCGTTGCATCTGAGTTAATTGAATGTAATTTTAGACCTCAAGTCATTGGATCTGAGGCAGAACAGGATAAGTCAACTCCCTCAAGAACTTGGTCGTTTGAAACGATTGGACATTTTGTACCTTCAAATGAATCAGATCTCAAAGTTTCCTCAATTAGATGATTGTTCAAACCTCAAGGTGGCTTTTTTTCACTCTTGCTATGTTTTTTCAATTTTATATTTAATATTTGTATAAATTAATTGGTATTTTTTTAATGTTGATTATTTTTGTTAATCTTATAATTTTTGTCAACTCTGGTTGGGACAAGAGCAGCCAATTTATTTTTTGAGTTAAGAAATATAAGAATATCACAATAATTCGATAAAACATTTATTGATATCAGGAACTCTATTTGGGGAAGAATTGCATAAAGGAAATGCCTGCAGATTGCATCAATTCATTAACATCCCTGGTGACTTTGGATCTCCGAGAGAATCAGTTGAAAATCATTCCGAACGAAATATCCTCTCTTCAGTGCTTGGAACGACTCGATTTGACCAACAACGACCTTTCAAAGTGAGAATGCTAGTTGCTGTTCAAATTCAATCTTTGTTCACGTTTTCCCGTTGTTTTCCAGTGTTCCGAATGTTCTTGGAAGAATGGTTAATCTTAAGTCAATCTTGCTCGATGGGAACCCACTGAGGTCCATCAGAAGAGATCTCGTATCGGTCAGTGTTGCATACTGACTTGTCCTTGTGCTTCTAAGTCTCACTCTTTAAACTCACAATGCAAATAAATTATATATGTATGTTGTCATTTTGCATTAATTTTTATTGTATTTTGTTATTGGCACCAATTTTTATTGTAATTATAATCTATTTAGTTGTTCAGTAATTTGGTGCAGGTAATTTGAGATGATTTAATTAGTTTAATTAAATTAGATTGGTGGCTTTGGCAAATTTATGAATAAATTTTGCACTATCGTTTGTTGCAAAGTTGTAAGTAAATTCAAATAAAATCTTGAAGAGAGGAACGACAGAACTGAAGAAATATCTGGTGAGCAGAATGTCATCTGCAGAATCATCACCATCATCATCATCATCATCACATCCTTCATCAGTCAGAAGCTCAGACAGTGGCATAATATCCGTGAACAAGGATGTCATTGATGAAGTTACTTTGAAATCCACAAAATCACTGGATCTCAGGTGGATATCTTTTCTTTTATTTGAAAAGTATTTCAATGTGATGCAATATCTACGACCTGAGGACAATGTTTGTGATGAAGTGGTTCCATAAAAAGTCAAAAATGAATGCTTATTTGTAGTCAAATTTATACATTTTGAAACTTATTATTTTACAATAAATGATAAATAAATTAAATATTTAAGCTTGGTTGATGTTTAAAACATACTATGCTGTTTATCTGTAGAAGCTATGTATTTTTGCTTTTCTTAATCTCATGTTGCTGATCAAAAATGTTGGTGTTTTTTACCAGCTATTTTTGAGAATTCTTATACTTGTTCATGTTTAGTCAAAATGACATTTGTTCATCTGCTGTTGTAGTAATAAGAAGCTCCCTGAAGATCCAAGCAATTTATTCATTCTGGCTGTAAAATGTGGGGTAACGCAAGTAAACTGCTCAAAGAATTTGCTCACATCTCTCCCTGAAGGGTTGGAAATGAATTTCAGCTAATTAATGTTTCACTTTCGCCTTAATCTTATTAGTAATTTGAATAATTTATAAAGGAATTAAATTTCAAAAGAAATTAGTAAATCAGTTCAGACATTTGTTTAATAATTCTGCAGTTTGATGGGACTAAGAAGTTCTTTGATGGAGTTAAATCTGAGCTTCAATAGGATCAGTTATCTTCATCAAGCTGTTGGTTCACTTGGTAGACTAATGCTTCTCAATTTGAGGTTCAAAGCAAATTCAATGTTTGCTAATGTAATGAATCTTGTCATGTTAATGTTTTGAAAGTGCTTCCAGGCAAATTACAGCTAAATTCATTTACAGTCACTTTACTGCATAATTTCAGCAACAATTTACTCTCTGAACTGCCATTGGAATTGAATAACCTGAAACTCTTGAGAGAAATAAACATCTCATTTAATAGGTCTGATCAATTAAGCCACATTTTCAACTTTGTAAATTAATTCTTTACATCACAAATTATGACAGATTCACCAAGATGCCTGAAGTCCTCTATGAAATGGAAGCTCTTGAGACGATTTCCATTTCAGATAACAAAGTGGAAAGCTTTGATGCCGTGAGACTCTGTGGCCTAAGCAGACTATCCACACTCGACCTTCAGAACAACAATTTATCGGCACTTAATCCTATGCTGGGGAGATGCACTCAGCTGCGGTGAGCAACAGTTCACATCGTTCATTCTTTTTTGTTGTTTAATTGCTAGTTGTAAAAGCACTAATTCAGAAGCTGTAAATGGTTTAGGTTATATTTCTGAATCTTTAGAGAGCCTCATTCGAATTGTCTATCATTGATCGAAAATTAACATGATTGTAAGGGAAGCCTGCTTGAAATTCTCCTGAGTTTTTAACAGTAACAATAATTTCTACCAATATACTGCAAATTTTGCAGGCATTGCAAGTTGGAGGGCAACTCATTCAGGAATCCAGGATTCTCAATACTGAGCAAAGGCACAGCTGCTGTGCTTGAATATCTAAGAGATAAAATTGTTGATTAATTGTCACCAATCAGGTCATCTTTCACGTGCACTTGCACCCACTTCAGGTTGCATTGTTCATTTCAGATACTCGTTTTGAACTTGCCTGCTCCATGCGATATAGTTAATTAGGTCTTGCTTCAAATTGTGTTATTTTCTACTTTTGTGGCTGTTGCCATCAGCATGAGTCTTGTAAAATCCTGCTCTTTATTAAGGGACCGAAATGAAACATCCAAATATTGACAACTTTTGTTTATTTCTGCATGGAAACACATTATTGATGCTCAGTACATGATTTTAATCATAAGAACTCATGATTGGTTTCTATTATAAGAACAAATTGTTCACAATTTAAAACAAAAAAATTTGGGCTCAAAAATAAAAAATAATGCAAAGATCCAAATTACAAGCGGCAGATTTCTGCTTTTAGTAAAGGTTGAAACTGGAGAAAAACTGCAGAGGGAGAGGCACTCATAATGCTGCAATGGACTTAGAGCAGGATTAAAGCTAATTTTTGAAATAGTTTCCTAAATGGAACTTGCAAAGATATGAATCAGTTGACAGGTAATGAATGTGAATAACATAGAAGAGGATTTCATTCATTTTGCCAGTGCAGCTGCAGCAGCTGCTTTCATGGCTGCTTCTTTGTCCTCAACCATCTTCTTCAGCATCTCGATGTCTATCATGCTTGGATTCCCCACCAAATCCGGGCATTTGCAATCTTTCCTTCTCGTAATTGCCTGAAAAATGCATATTATGATAAAGTTTTTAAATAATAAGATTCAACCAATGGGCAAACTTAGCAGGTTTATTTTAAGACTCATCAGTTAACTATTTATCAGATAAAAACAAAATGGTGCAATAAGTACTGTATCAGTCTTGGATATTTAATATTATTATTAATAGTGCAATGACATCTTGCTAGAAGATATGGAATAAATTCTGCAAAGTGTATTGAATACAAAAAGAGTTCACCAGTATATTAAAACAATAAAGGCCACTAGATACTGGGCTTATAGATATAACATCAAAATGATCGTTCATGCCTCGGGTATCAGCCTGTCTAGTTCCACTGCCCTTGACTCGTTAGTTGGATGAGTCGAGAGGAACTCTGGTGCTTCTTCCGAACCTTGCACAGCTGCGATTGCTGCCCAATTCCTCCAGAAGATGCTACTTTCTCTCACATCAAAGCAAGCCTGAGTTGTGCAGATTTGTCATTTTATAGGTGCTTCGTGTCGTTCATTACGTAACTACAATCATTTATTTCACGGCATTTGCAATAACAACCATTTTATATAACATAGTTTCACTTGGCTCACTTAAATCACATTTCTTAATATGCAGATATTCTGCACATGAAAGAAAGCATTTGGATTTCCAATAATTTAAAAAAAAAGTAAAATATCGTGTAATTGTAAAGACCTCTGACATATCAAGGTTGTGATAATAGTTATTCTGTTGCTTAATGTTCCATGTCCTCAATGTGATCAACGTTAACCATTTTTGTTTTATTTTTGGCAACAGTGAAAAGTGGTAATTTTACATTAGATTGTCTTGTATCAAATCATCAACAATCAATTGGGAATATTTTGTATCATTACATGAATTATTTGTGCAATTATATGAATTATGGTTATTTAGTGTTTTAAACCTATCTCCAAAAACATAATTTGCTTTTGGTTGCAAGTGAACAACATCTCATCTTCAGAAAAACATATTTTCCATAAAAAGCCATCAGCTATTACTGGGAGGGTAAAAGAGCAGGAGGGATAATTATTTGAAGGAATGCTACTCATGCATGATAGTGATCATGATTTAGACTCAAATAAAAACAAAACAGGTTTAAAAAGTATCACTTTGCATGAACATTATTTGCCAATAACACTTTGATAGAAGATTTTCATATAACTAAATAATAAACTTTGACATGAATAAAACATATGAGCTACTTCTTAGATGAATGCACAACTGTCATGTTTTTCAAATGCACCATCATTTTAAGTTTTGCATTTTCATTATTATTGTTGCTGATAATGAAATTTATTTCAGTAAAACATTGTAACTAATGAATATTATAATGACTGATAAATGTCTTTCATAAATCATTCAAAGAGGTTTTGTTTCAAGATGCTACTGTGGAGCAAAGTTCAGAAAAACTGCGAAATGTCGAAGTTTTGAATGAATGTTGGCAATGAGTTATTTGCATATTCTACTGAGAAATTCATAAATTCATTACCAAGTGATTTAAATTAGAGCTATTTATAATTAATTCCAGGTTATGGTAAACAGAATAATGATCATTCATTAAAAGCTTTTTGTGGAACAGTTTTACTTCTAATGATTAAGTAAATGACTTTATGCTATGTGCAATGTGACTATTGTTTTTCTTAAACAAGGCAAATAGTTTGCTTCAAGACAACAGTTAAGCACTTTACTTCGAATGAAGTGAGACCCAGCATTGACATTTGCAAATCTTATGAAAACAAGCATTAGCTTAACAAAGGATGAGTGTTCATGAATAACCAAAAACAAGAACTGATCTTCAATTGATCATTTCATTTCTCATTCCTTTTGTGATTAAATTGCAAAATGTGATCCTACCTTTGATACAAATTGGAGTCCAACCTCATCTGCCTCCAATTCCAACTTCCTGCTATAAGGAAGTTCTAGTAACACCTGCACAATTGAATTTGTGATGTTTTAATGATTCCTAAAAAACACAGTTGTTGTTGAAATAACTGAGTTTCCAGTAATACAACACTTTATTGAAAGTCAATTACATGATGGACGCTACAGGAATCAATATGATCTCAATTTTAACATTAACAATGACTCATAAAGTTATAATTGTCTTTAATTGTCAAAAAGAAACAACTCACAGAATTTATTTTATTTTGAACTGCCTGTAAAACTGCAGCCATAGCAGCTGGCATAACAGCCCAAATTAATAGCAGACCAAATGCAGTGAAGACATTGATGATTCCTGAAAAACTTAATTTCTCTGCCTTTGAAGGGAATAAAGAATATTAAGATCGGGCTATACATGTAACAAGTCAAGAGGACATAATGGGAAACATACTCCGTGCCCAAGTACAGCATGAGCCATCTCATGTCCCAAAATAAATGCCAGTTGATCATCATTTTTTGTGATTTTTAACAGTCCAGTGTAAACAAAAATGTGCCCATTCTGGATAAAAATTATCAATGCGAATTAAAAGCAAAATATGTTATAAGAATGTAATAATGCAATTTTTTAATAAAATTTAAATTAGTAACAGCCTAAGCAAGGTTTTGCACAACATTAAATTGTCTTAATAAATGTGATAAAATAATGATTTACCGGCAAGACAAATGCGTTCTCAATTTTCTTATCAATGACATGAAGAACCCAATTCTGTGATTTAACTTCCTCAATATCAGCATTGCTTTTAATGAGATTTTCAACCACTTTCCAAACTATGGCATGTAATTCATGTTTTGGATCAAGAACACTGTCTTTACATTCCTCAAGTTGCTAATATTAAAATTGCAAATTAAAACAATTAAAACATTAAAAATTAACCTCTTAATGACTCAGAGGACATCCATAAATTTTGGAGGGGGATTCAAACATTTGTGATGATATTTGGAAATGGGGAGAGGGGGAGTAAAAAAAAGTGTGATGTCACATTAATTGAAGATTTTTGGAAAAAAAATAAAGAGAAGACTACCCAATGCATGAAATTGGATGATCTTCCTGCATCAAACCTTTATCATTTTATTAATTTAAATTTTAAGTTTGCAGGAACAACACTTGCTGAAATTTGGTGGCAGATGATCACTGATAATTTTTCCACAGTTAATGAGTATATAAAGCCAACAGATGCTGAGCTCCAAGAACAAACTCTCATGTAGATCAGAAATTGTATGATGTCCATATACGATCAAATCTTTATTTAACACAGTTTGTAAAATGTACTGACAACACATGTTTTATGAAACCAAGAATCTAATATTTTAAAGTAATAATGGCTATACTTCTTCCTTGACCTACACCAATTACCCTGAGAAATGAAGGCCTTAAGATTTCAGAATGATCAATAGATGGATAGTCTCATAAATTTCCTCTTTATTTTTTGAACAACTTTATTTAATATTCTTTAGTCATTTCATTGCTATAATTTCTACAAAAGGACAGCATGAAGGGATGTACATCTACTGATGGGCTGCTATTATTTTCTGCCTAATGCATGAAATTGGATGATCCCTTTCCTCAGACATCAAACCCTTATCGTTTTCTTCCATATACAAGTTGTATTGTGCAATCCATACTTAGTGACAGGATTTGCAAGAAATATCATTTGTATCTTGCTTCCTTAGTGATGTTGTGCAACCATCTTATGAGACACGAGCAGGAAGCAATTTCATTGCCCAAATGTATCAGACCCGTGAGAATTGCAGCTTGTTGGAAAGACAAATTATGGTAATAATAGCAAATGAAGAAAATGGAGAATGTGCAGAGTGGATTGATGAGGACTGTTTAGATTTGATGTTTCATTTAAACATCAAATGAAACCATAGACAAAAATCATGCTCTGCCCATTTATTCATTGAATGAACATTTATTGCCACTGTGAGAGAATCAGGAACAAACTTTATATCACATTGCTGACTCACTAAAGATATTTTTATTTAACAATTTATTTTTAGTTCATTTTGCTAATTATTAAAGACATTAAATTTATGCATTTAAACAAAAAAATTTATTATGTCTTTCTTTAAGGAGGGGGTAAAAATAGACCAAAATTGTGTGACACCATTTATGAACAGCCCCTTAGTTAAAGAAAATAATTTTTAAATTCAGATATGAATAAAATGCACCAACTTGCTCCACTTGCATCTCAGAAAGCTGATCGAGTTGATGTCTCTTAAACAAAAGGAATCTGGTTCTGTTTGTAATTGGTGTTGTCTCAAGATGTGTGAAGTAAAATATTCCTCCCCCAATGGTGATCGTTCCAATGGGAATAGCCCAAAATCGAGGATTGAGTAGATATTTTTTTTTATAAAAATCCTTTTTCTCAGGACTCAGTTGTTTCCACCAATTCCGAAAAACCCTACATTTAAAAGTCAACAACGAATTTAGCAACAATGACAAGCCTTCTCTTTGCAAACATCAAATTACTAACTTGCCACTGAATATCGAAGCAGTTCTGGCAAGGGGTCTGAGGATTAGAGCTAACAATGGGTGTACGTTGCGCTGAGGAGTTGTATGGAAACTCCTCGCAAATGCATAGTTGGAAGATGATGCTTTTCTCTCTGCAAGAAGACTAAGACCACTTGGTCTGACGAAGCGAGAAGTGGACAAAATCGCCGCCCTAAACATTCTAGACTATTACCAGCCGACTCAAATCAAAACAGACCACAACCTTATATTTAGATAGAAGCCTTTGCAAACCCCGCCTCTAGATCAGCAATAAAAAGAGTTGGCTTGTGGTGACCTGTAAGCTGCTCATTACTTATTTATGAAGCGTGTTTGCTGAGCTACTGACTGACTATGTCGTGAAAATAAAAACCACATAAAATTTTACTTCTTCATTATGTATACTTCCTCTAGAAACTGAGGCTGATATTTGGGATCTAGAAACTCTAAAAATCGGAGTTTTTTTGTTGGAAGGTGAAGATGAGTTGAGATTAGCATGTTTGCTCTGGATGATTTCCACACTTTAATATTCATGATTGTAATTACGGGGTGAGCTACTTTTTGTAAAATTTCAAAAATGCTAAACTACCACCAAACTCATCGCGGCTGACGCTAAAAGCCCCAAACCACAAAAGAATATTAGTTGGGAGTTAAATAAATTTATTTTTTTATTTATTTCAACCAAAAAGGTCACGAATGACCACTAACGCAAATTGTAGTCAGTTAGTTTATAGATATAGAGTGGTACAGAAAAAAACTTGAAATCATTTAATTATTGGATATTCGTTGAGATCGATGGTAGATAAGCAAGCTTGGAATCTAAATTCCAAGTATGGGTTGACGAGCTGATGATATCTGGGAGCAGAGAGTTCCAGAGAGGTCACGATTCGATTGACGAAGAATTGGAGCCTATGACTAGTGGACCGTTTTTCTTGGTAAAGACGGAGGGTATGATCACGTGTGCGAGATGTTATGAGAACGGGGAATTCCGAAATGATGTGAGTGAAGCTGTGCACTATTTTGTAACAGAGGCATACATCGTGGATGAGGCTTTGGTGTTCGAGGGTCTTGAGTCTAAGTTTCTGAAGTCCTCCTGTAAAGTAGTGTTCGCAATCCTGGAATAGATTTTGTGAAAATTTTTTGGACATGTTCAGTCTTCGTTACGAGCTGTTTGCTGTAGGGGCTCCAGACTGGGGAACCATATTCAAGGATTGGCCGAACATAAGTGCAATACGCTCTGATCAATATTCGTTTATTTATTGAGCGAAAGGATTTGAGAAAGAGACGTATTCTGGTAAAGGCCTTGTGAATGATATTGTTGATGTGGGCTTTAAAAGTGAGTTTACTGTTAATGAGGACACCAAGGTCACGGATATTGTCTTTGGAGGATTTGGGTCGTGAGGAAATTGTGTATTTATTGGGCGGGTTGTTGTACCTCGTTCTCTTGATGGAATTATGAAGGCATTTGTCTGGGGCTAATAGCAATTGCCAGTTTTCACTCCATAACACCAACCTGTCAATAGCAATTTGTAGGGGAGATGATGATGCTGAGTAGAGCTTGATGTCATCTGCGAATAATTTATATTTGACAGAGTTATCCACAACGATCCACAAAAAGGAAAAGTGTAGGGCCCAGCACGCTACCTTGAGTTACACCAGTTGTCTCATCTCAATTTTTGGACAATTGACCATTAACCTTGACGGCTTGAGTTCTATTTGACATTCTATTTCCTAACTAAAGAATGAAAATAACATAACATTAATTTATAGTGATTTAAGTAGATTAATGTCTGTGTGATAAACCACTTAGAGAATGACAAAAATTCATTTTAGAAATAAATCCATTTTACATAATTATTACAAAATTCAAATATATTTAAAGTTGTAACAGAAGTTAAGTAATAAAAAATAAAATTAAATAGCATTTACGGCACATCACTTACGTGACAAAACATAGCTCCTTTCTCGTGAATATTAAGTGTAGAAATCATTCAGGGCAAAAAGCCTCAGCCTAACTTGCTATTAGAGTATAAAATGGAAAAAGCCAAATCGGCGAAGTCATTTTTATTTGTTTATCAGCAATCCTTATGAAATCAATTTCAATTCAATCAAACCTTATGAAATGTTTTCTCAAGGACAAGAACTCTGCTTAAAATCGATAACCTAACTCGTTTTGTGAATAATATGTTGTAATTACACTCAAGATATGTAATTAAATATATTATCTGTCTCATGTTTATTTAATCCAAGTTGTTTTAAGCTGTTAGATTCTTTATAAATTTATCATAAGACTAAGCAGTGGCATAGCAAGGCGGGGCGGCATTTTGAAAGGGTACGTAAAAAATACAAAATATAAAAAACGGCCTCCGCCCCCCAGAGTTTTTTTTTGGCCTCACTTAGACCTTTCGAAATGTATCCATTGAAGGGTTAAATTTCAGTTTAGCATTTGGTATAGTGCATCGATTGAAATACAACACATGCGAGTCACACATCAAAGAATCACATTACCAAGCCCTCATCAAGTCACGCCTGTTCCTCTGATCGTCCAGTGATTTCTTTCGATCAGAAGAATATATATGGAACTATTCCGAGACCATAGCATATTGTTCGTGCATTCTGTTTTCATCAACTTGGTGGTTTTACGTCCATGCGCAAGTTTTATTGTTGTATTGAAAAATCATTTTAAGATTAAATTCTTGGATTCGCAAGCATATCGGTGAGTTTGATTAGTGCAAGCTTTATTTCTTTCAATAGTTATTTGTTTTAATTATCTGAGTAGATGCCTAAATATGAATAAGTTGTTAGGACAACCAATTGCCTAGCGCTTCCTTCCAAGGCCGATTGCATGAGCTGGTTTGACACACCAAGGGGTTGTGCCACTCTTCTTTAATAGTCGTTTTGCAGAAATGTTAACTTGATTTGGCATGCAAGTTAACTTATTTAAAATCAATGCAAGTAAATCAAGTATTAGAGTTTTTGGCTACTATTTTTGGTTGAGAAAGGGTCTGCCCCCCTGAAAAAAGTTGAAATGACGTTCTTGGCTAGGAACTTTTGCTTTAGACAAAATTATCAAACGGGCTGTGGAAACTAGATGGAGTAGTCGAGCAGACGCTGTAAATGTTGTGGTGAAGAAATTATCTGAAGTCGTCAATGCCCTGGAGCAGCTCACGGAAGAAAGAGAAATTGCAATCACAAGATCAGATGCATCTTTAATTCTCGACTCGGTATTGTCGTTTTCGTTTCTTTCGTTTCTGAGCCTTTGGAAATCTGTTCTCGCAGAAGTCAATGATGCCCAGAAGAATCTTCAAGCAAAAGGGCTGGATCTGCAACAAAGTTCTGTCAAGCTCATAGCGTTGAGAGATTGCCTTCTTCAGAATAGAGAAAAGATGATGGACAGTGCAAAGGACGAATCCAAAAAACTTTGCTCTGAAATGGGGATAAGCATGGAGCGTCGAATGTGCAAAAAGAAACGAATGGTTGGTGAAGGATTGACTGATGAAGCGCTGGGATTTGATGCTGAGTTGAGACGGGAAATGCTGTGTGTCATAGACAGGTTGACTGAGGAAATATCTGGCAGATTTCAGCAAGTTCATGATCTTGCAAACAAGTATGCCTTTCTTATACCGTCAAATCTGCTTGACGATAATTATGACTGTCAGCTTGGCGAAGTTTGTTTTGTATAAAAGCTGCCTGCTCCAACGCCAACGCTCAAGAATCTGTTCCTCAGAAAAGGGCACATTTCCTGAGCGAGGGCGCCTCCCGGTTTGCAAGGAGCAGGTGCAGAGCCAAAAGGAGATATACAGTGCTTTGCCTAAATTTGGCCCAGGTTCAAGAATTACACAATTTGAACCTATTAAATTACTGCTGATTTTTGACCCAAATATCATTTATATCATTCACAAAATCGTATTTAATTAATATACAATAAAATTTAGCAGTAAAATTTGAATATTAGTGGGATTTCATCAATAAATGCCTTTGATATTGTTTTTCGAGGTTTTCGCCGCTGAGTATGGGGTCTCTTCCTGTCCAGTAAATTATTTTTATTACAGGACTTACAAAAGCTGATTATTATAATAAGACTCTACATAAATGGTTCTATTTCCAAAACTCACTTATGTAATGTAAGTACTGTTAGTTTACATTATTATAGATGGGTTCTGGAAAGAGACTTAATGATATCGAAAAAGGACAAATAAAGGCCATTAAAGACTTGAATTTGTCTATTTCAGATATTTCTAGGAGGGTTAATCGATATAGAAAAGGTTATAAGACGTTATTTGAATGATCCAGAAAGTTATGGAACAAAAACTAGTCCAGGAAGACAAAAACTTTCTGAACCTGAGAATCAAGTTGTCCTCCGCGAAGCTTCCAAGGGGTTTAGCTCAACAAGAGACTTAAAAAATAACTTAAATTTGGAGGTTAGTCGATGGACCGTATTCAGATGCCTTCAGAGGACTAGTTTCCTGAAGTTTGTTAAGCGTCAGCACCAACCACTTCTAACGGAGGCTCACAAGAAGATCCGGCTAAACTGGACAAAAGAGATGGTGAGTTCGGAGATGAACTGGGACTCTGTTATTTTTTTCAGATGAAAAGAAATTGAATTTGGATAGTCCAGATGGCTATAAATATTATTGGCACGATGTCAGAGGGCCCAAAAAAACATTTTTAACAGAAATTTCGGAGGTGGCTCAGTGATGGTCTTGAAAGCGCCAATGATTGGAAAATTGCGGCCGATATGGAAGGGTTGAAGATTATCCCCTAGCTGGCTGAGAGCGGCAAGAGGCCGGACGTGGTACTGTCATGAACAAAGGCAGACACGTTTGTATTGGCGGAACTGACGATGCCATGGGAAGACAGAATCGGACAAAGCAACATCCTGAAAGAAGAGAAAGATACATGAAGTTGACAATGGATCTCCAGCAAAAAAGATACAAAGTCTGGTTCTTCGCCTTTGAGGTCGGCCAATCCACCTACATATTCTTGCGAGAAATTGGTCTTACCAGCAAAGTCAGATCGAGGGCCCTGGCAGACATATCCAGAGCTGCAGAAGCGGCTTCGCAATGGATTTGGTCCAAGAGAGATTGCAAGTGATCTCTCTCATCACGACAGGTCCACCCAACGAGTCGTGCGAGGAGCCACCTCTGAGGCCGGCACGTATCGCCGTGCTAGTACAAAAGCGAAGCCAGTCAGTTTCATTGACCAATGGCGTTGCTCCGTTAGCCAGCCAATCAGAGAGCTCCCAATCAAGTCGGAGCGGCTTCGCAAGCCGGCCAATAGGAGAACTCTCAATGGAGTCTCCTGTCAAGTCGGTGCAGCGCCGCTGGTCAACCAATGGGAGAGCTTCTAGTACGAGCCTCCTGGCAAATCGGAGAGAACAAGGCCTATATAAGCAGATTGCTCCGTCTTCGATGATTTTTGATTTGTGCGAAATTCGGGGACAGTTTGCATTGCTGCTGGCTAGAGCAAAGGTGTCTGCAAGAGTCTCGGCTTTGCCGAGATTGTCCAGAGGAATTCCGGATTCCGAAGCAATGGGAGGAATCTGGGAGTTGAGAGTGGTGCCGTTCAT
>MPNW01000029.1:0-27643 GCA_011800805.1 Hirudo medicinalis
ACTTCATTACTGTGGGATCGCACATCCATCATAATCACGTGCTGATCCTAACCCTAAAAGCGATGACTTACCAAGTGCGCATCCTTTGTCTGAGCACATTCTCCTTTGACCTGACTGGCAATTTAAGAAGCTACGTCAGGGCATTCCTCCAATCTAGTAATGAAATGAACGTTAATTAACCACCACCATCGGCATTCTTCCCTTCATCTCTCTCCTACTCTTCCTGCTACGTCGCTACGCTGCTACTCCAGCAGTTATGTTGTCAGACGGAGCATTGATGCCGTTGTTGTAAATAAACTTTGTAGCTACATTACCCAACAACACTGCCAGAGGAAATATAAAAATCGTCGAATCGAATGTGACCCAACATCTATAACACATTATGAATTTTTGTTTATTGTTTTTCTTTTGTTAGACAACGTTGTCGAGGACATTAATAATTATGCTACTACTTCCTAATGCTTGTGCTCCCTCATGGTCTAATGGCTAAGGCATCGCCTTTCAGGATGGCATCTCGTATTCGAATCCCGTTGCGGGAGCACGGGCTCAATCATCCGGTTTGTTGCGGATGTTGATAAACAACGACATGTTTACTCTTACGACGATTTCAATTCGCTTGTTATTATTTTATATTATTAATAGACTCGAGACATCTTTTAACCCGGAATTATTTTCTAGACAAGTATTTTTGGAGCTGATGCCACGCCCCGCCGGATATCCTTGATGACTAAAATGAGGTGGGCGTTTATGTGGGGTGGTTGGTCTTACCCTAATAGCGAGACCGTAAACATACTTGCGAAATTTGGTTGAAGGACGGATTAGAACACGAACATGCCTTCTATGGAGTTATTTGGAAGGAAATGGAAGGTTGCGAGCGACGATTTCGTTTATCCAATGCTTTCAGAGAACATAATTCGTTTCTTCTGGTGAGTGCTTGATTACAAGAGATTTAGGATTTGTTGAATTGGTTATTCATTGTTATTCACATAAAACTTAATAATCATTATTCATATCTTGAAACCCCAATAACTGAGAATTGATTTTATACAAGAAACGTGGCTCATTCCTCGACTTAAATAAATAGCATAAATTTTCATAGAATTCTAATAAAACATTGTAATCAGCTTCGTTGCAATTCTTCCATTGGTGAAATGTTGTTACACATGATTCTGGCCCACCATTGCTTTTTTTTAAATTATTTCCTCTGTTAGATATATTTCCTTAAGTATTTAAAAAATAGCTTATAAAGTTAATGCAATTTGAAAATGTTCTATCACATAGCTGAATTTTATAATAGGTTTGTATTGCTCCTAGCAATCCTACTGGTTTATCGACAAGACTTATCATTTTGCCAAAGAGAATTATTCCTTAAGGCTTACTGCACTGGTATTTTGCTAATCCTTGGCATAAACATATTCTTCAACTTCATTCTCATGAGGAACAGCATGAAAGGAAATATATTTGATGAGTCGAGGATGAGACGTCTCGTTCCTTGCATGGTGATCGGAAAATTCATCCTTTTCATACCGGAAATTGTTTGGATGTGCCTTGGAACTGCTCTGCTATTCAGCGATTTAACTGGATGTCCTAGTGGCATGATACTAACTCTTAAAATAGCCCTTGGATTGTCATGGGCCTTGTTAATATTTTTAATGGCATTTGTCATTGTGATATTTGATCCTCTGGGTAATCCTTCTAAACGAAATGAAGTCTCTTTTGCTTCAAGACTCTGGAAGATAAGGTAACTTGGTGATTTTAAAATTCGAGTGATGAAAATATTTGCTCTCAATATTAGACTTACTTATTCTTATTTGGTGAAAGGTGCAGGTTGTGGTGTTGCTGGATAAATCAAAATGAAGTAGAAAAAGATTCATTTGACGAAATCTCAAAGTTACTTGCTGCTTATTTCCATGTAATTAATTTATTGCTTAACATTTATAATAAAAAATGTGAAGAAAATTGAAATAAATTTAAGGAAAATTATCTTTTTCACTCATCCAGGGCATTGATTTGACTGTGACTGACATAGCAGCAGGACTTGTTTTATTAAATGAGAAGCAAAAGTTGAGAAGTCCTGATAGCAGAAAAATGTTAACTTTATACAACATGGATTATGTTGCTATGCTTCCAAATGCAAGCTCCAAACCAGAAGAATGGATGACTTTAGACAATGCTAAACATTTTTTGAAATATGCACTTGGAAGCTATGGATGGCTGTTTTTTGTTTATGACAACATGCTTTCTGGTCCTTTACAACTCTGCTGCTGCAGGTTTCTTATCAGATTTTATTGTGATGAAGCAACTCGTTTCAAGAATTTCATCATAGATTATGTTATCAAATGGGGATTTATGTATATTTCTATTCAGGGTTCCATGTGGAGGTTTGGCAAATGTTCATGGAGACAAATGTTGCCATTGCAACACTAATGCTATTCTCCAGCAGACTGGAATAGAACGTAAAGATATTTTATATGCAACATTCGAGAATAAGGTGACATTTTAAAGAGCTTTCACTTACAATTAGTTGTATGCATTTAAAATGATGTTATTTTTAAAAATGTTTTCTTAAAACCTGATGTTGACTTGGCAAAACTTTTTGTGAGGCTTTCCTTATTATTTTTTTTTGTTTTGCCCATTTAATAGGTTATGCTTAATAAGTGGATAAAGATGAACTTTTAATTGCTTACAGCTGTTTGAGATTCCATTCTATGTGGCTTTGGACCATAATTACAAATCGATTGTTGTTTCTGTGAGAGGAACCCTGTCTTTTTATGTTGGTTTATTTTTGGTTCATTCATTTCATAAGTTAGAGTTTCTAATTAAAAATGATTTTTTTTTAAATTTAATTTATTAGGATGCAATAACTGATTTAAGAATTGAAAGTCAGAATATGGACTTGGATGTGCAGTTTGAAGCCTTAGCTCACAAAGGCATTTTGCATGCTGCAACTTATATTAAGGATTCTATTGTACAGAAGAAGATAATTTCTGAAGCCATGGAATGTCATCCAGTAAGCCACATTTCAAGCTGCATTAATGTTGATGGGCCATGCTTCTGATTGCTTTATGAGGCACTGGTTGAATTGGCAGGATTACAAATTAGTCATAACTGGTCATAGCCTGGGTGCAGGTGCAGCCTCGCTTTTGTCTGCTCTTTTAAGGCCGATCTATCCGGACTTGATATGTTTTGCATTCTCACCCCCGGGATGGCTTGTAAAGTTTGTATCTGAAGAAAACTTTTATGCCTTCCTCAAGCTTGATTCAATATTTTTAATTCAATTGCTTTTGTCGAGCATTCAAACCTGCTGATTGATGACATCAACTTAGCATTAACTGTCATCATTTTGTCCTTTGTTTACTTTCCAGTCTTCCACTGAGTCAGTACATGGAAAGTTTTGTCTGTTCTGTTGTAGTAGGAAAAGATCTGGTTCCTAGACTAGGTGTTTATACAATGAATAGTCTAAAATCCAAGATGCTTAATGTCATCAAGCAGACAGAACAACCCAAAGTTAGTGGATTGTGGTGCTTGGAAATAATGAAATTATTTGTTGCAGTATAGAGCATTGTCATATAATATTAATCTAATTACATATTCAATATTGTTACATTTACATACATAATCAAAATGTTTTAATGCTCTCAACAAGTAAGATGGTAAATTATTATTATAAGGTTAAGCAATCCCCCCATGGGTGTCATTCATGCTTCATGCTGATATTTTGAAATATATTGATGTATCAAATGTTGCATTATATTGTGGAATCCACCCAAATTTTTTTTATTAAATTATTGATAAGCAGGTTTTAGCATTTCTTGATAAAACTAGTTTTATCAAATTTTCTAGTTTTGCATAAAGAACAAATAGGCAAATAGAAATTTTTAAAATTTATTTTCTGCTTGGAACCAACGCTTCTGTCTGCTCAATGCGAGGTTTATGAAGAATGCTAGATCCTAGAAGCTAGTGCCATTACGTATGTCATTCACCAATAAAATTTTAAAACCTATTCTAATATTGGGGATATTAAGGGGGAAAAAATTTAATAAAGAAAATATTGCAATATTTTCATCTATATTTCACGCTATTAAGTATTGGAATCCTTCATAGCCTTATTATTGATCCTCCGTGAATGACCAGCTAGTTTTCATATTGGTACTTATTACTTTGACATACTTTTGTAAATATTTATTTATTTATCATTCAATTGTTTATTATTCTAATCATTTCCAATCTTGAAATAAAATGATCCACATTTTTTTAGTATAGAATATTGTTCAGAGCTTTTAAGAAGGCCTGTTGTGGAGGCGGCAAAAAAAGATTGGATGAAAACCTTTTGCATCCAGAGAGTGTCACTTCAGAGCCTATTTTAATGCCACAGGTTTGATCTTTCTAAATTTATTACCTACAATCAATGAAGATAAAAGTTTGTCTTTGCTTAGGACATTCATCCCATCTTGGACAATCCCACTCCACTCTATTTACCTGGAAAAATAATCTACCTGGAATTAGAATCTACCACCAAGTATCACACTTAATTTAACGAAAATACAAATAATTTCAATTGCTAGTAGAAAAGTACATTAAGACAATGCATACATAATGTCAGTTCAAGTTTTTTGTGCTTGACTTACACACTTTCCAGAAGACCTAAAATCCAATGGATCTTCCTTTCATAATTCATTTTATTGAATTGTAGGAGGTGCTGCAGAAGCAGAAGCATTTACAAAGCATATTGGGCTAAAAGGGAATTTTTCAATGAAATTTTGATAAGCCCCAAAATGGTAACTCACCATAGGCCTGACATTGTTTACAAAACATTAAAGTCCATTTTGAATCAGGAGCATATTTAACCCATCATGTCTCATATTTGCATTGCATTTACTTATGATCATTCTGATTCTTGAGCCCATAGTCCATGATTATGCTGACATATTACATTTGATAGTTTTATAAAAATGTAAATTGATTCCTATGGTGCTTGTTTTGATTTGATTAAACAAATTGTCTGGACATTTTTCCCAATACTTCATTTATTAATAATATCCAAATATTAATCAATCATTTACAAAATGAAGTACAAATACAGTAAGGAGGCATCCTAAGGGCAAATTTCTGATGGCAGAGGCCCTCCAGGTGACAACAAATTATCATAAAAGTGTAGCAATTACGCATGTAACAGAATTATTGTTAAGGTGGAGGGTAGGTAAATAACCTTTTACAAGCAAGAATACGACCATATTCCAAAGATACATGGCCCTGAGCAAGTTATTGAGTTATATATTCTTATGTAAAGCTGGGTGTTGATGATGGGAACCGTGTTCATATTTCTTATATCTGATGTGATGAGTTTGCATTTATAGCTGTTGTCATTGGATGTAGATGGGAACTGGTTCTACGCTTGACTAGTTTTCTAAGGACCATGCAATATGACTGATGAATGCTTTAATTGCAGCTATTTTATCAGTAGATTACTTGGTCACTAAAAATGCACGTGAATCATACGTGCCCAAAGGATCTGAATCCACGGGGTTATGACCGAAGACGAATTCTTGATCAATTGATTTGAAAGTAAGAATCCACAAAATAGCTTCAACTTCGAGAATGTGCAAACAGCCTCTAAGCAATTTAGTCAAAGAAGAATAAGAATATTTAGTAAAGAATTTTGCCAGAGCACAAAAATAGATTTTTAAAAAAACAAGAGGCTTTTGCGAAAATTGCATGATGGTAATGCAACTTAACATCAAGTCCAGAAAATACTGAGTTGGTCCCGAAAGTCCCAATGCAGATTCATTCACTTAAAATTTTATGGTTTGGAAATGCATGAAAATGGGATATCGGTGCCAATTCATCAGCTAACAGTTATTCCAAGATCTCTGCTTCTAAGAGAATGAAATTAAAAATAGTTTGGAGAATGGAAGTTGATGCTTGGTGTTGATGGAGAACCATGAAATACATCAGTGGAATGAACATCTTGTGTCTGAGCCAAATTCCTATTGGCCAGTATTTGGTGACTTGGATACTGATGTCTCATCCACATTTGAGAGAGTCCACATAGCATGCCCATGGGCATGTTGAGAGGTGTGCCTAGAGGGAAAAAAGATTGCCCAAACTGAGAGCTTGTCCCACCATGAGGTTCAGGAGCATTTTGTTCTAAGTGATACTTCATCTTCAACAAATTTGGTGGAGAAGGAAGTGATTTGCATGCTCCTTTATTAGAGGTTCTGTTTTTAGTTCGAAATTTAACCAGGTCCCTGGATTTCAGTCCATTGTCTTTCAAATACTGCTTTAACTCAGTGTCATATCTAACCTAAAATCATAAACCAACTATCACATTATTCATTTTGTTCATTATTCCAATGTTAATAATTAAAAATGAACATTAAGAAGTCATTGTCTTTTTAATGTTTTTGGTACGTTCAAGTATTAATCTTATATTTTTATATCAAGTAGTTCTTCATTGATCTTGAATACATAAATTTGACAACACTCTTTTTTCTGTAGAAATGCATGCAAAACTGTTGCTTAATATCATTCTGATCTAAATTTATAGCATTTAAAATCATTAGTGGACGCAAAGAGAAAGCACCTCGGCTCGACTTGAACACCACAGTTTCAAATGCCCAAGGGCGAAGGATTCGGTGCTGGGCTCTTCCCGCTTCGCTTGCCGCCACTGAGGGAGTCCTTAGTTTCGTTTCCTCCGCTTATTAATATGCTTAAATTCAATGGATAATCCAGTCTGATCTCAGGTCTCATGCAAAACTGTTGCTTAATGTCATTCTGATCTAAACCTTTATTGCATTAAAATTATTCATCTCTGCGAAAATTGCAATTTTTTGCAAATTTGCTCATTACTAAGACCATGTAGACATTCTCACTTATTAACCTACAAATCATTACATGTTAACCTATTAATATTTTATCATTCTATTGAGAAATAGATAAATTGTGACTCTATACTTGAAAACCACCATAACAAAATGTATGTTATAAAATAATCTAGTCCCCACTACAAGCTAGAGTTAAAAGTAGTTGAAATTGCATCTTGCATTTTGAAGAAACAAACCTTGTCCAAGGTAAAGTCATCATTGTGCTTTTGCTTGTCTTCTGTTGAAAGCTCCCTCCACATCCTACCTATGGTTGACCCAATTTCACAGACTGATAGACCAGGGTTGTCAGATTTTACTTGTTGCCACATCTAATTAATTAATTAATCATTAAATACAAACAGGTCCTTCCATCACCAGCATGCTTTAGCCACTCACATATTTGCTAAATCTCATATACGGTGTGAGAGGTCTTTTTGGTGGTGGTGGTGGAATGTCCGATTTGAAGCCTTCAATGTTTGATTTTATTAACAGCATTTCTCTTATATACCTATATCATCACAAATCATCGTAAATCATAAAGTTCACACCTTTGGGCAAAGCAGTATTAATAGTGGTTCCAGAAAATGCATTTAATTCAGCATTTTGGATTGGTGTCTTATCAATGCTATAATCTACATCCTTCATATTTTTATCTTTGCCATATGCAGCAATATTTACAAAGAGATTAGATCCAGAACCATCATCATTTGCATGATCATGATGCCATTCTGGTAAAGATTTATAAACCACTGGATACGACGACGGTGAGCGAAAAGCATTGTCACTGGGTACCATTGCTCCACTTGAAAGAATTATTTTAAATGGCGATCGGCAGGCAATCGTCCTTCAAAAGGAAGTTGCTACTCATTTCCATTAAAATGCTGGCATCAAACGATTGCAAACTTGTAGAACCAGACTCATTCAAGTACAGTTTTAACACCTTGGTCAACAAATTCGAATGCAATTTAGAAGTGATAAGCAATAGCATTCCAGATACATTCCTCGCCCAATACCCATTCAGACAATGTTTGAGCGACAATGTGCACTCTCTGCACGAAAAGTAAAATATAAGTAGGATAGGCGATGAGCTAAATAAAAACTACTAAAACAAATCTAATCTTAAGCCACTCGGTTTAAAACAAACTTCTATAATATTTTCAGCTTTTGATCTTACTGCAGTACTTATTTTCTGCGAGTGGACATGCATTTTGGCCCAGTCTGATATTTTAAAGACTCAGAGGATTTACTTATACCCCTAATAGGTCATCTCTGATGACGTCCATGGCACATATTCAGAAATTTGTCACTAGGGGATGGTGCTTAAGAGCCGCTGGAGCATCTCATTGAGTTTCTGCTCCCACTGAACTTTTCGAAATATATCCTTTAAAGATTAGATTTAGATTAGATTAGATTTTAGATTTTAATTCGATATTTGATATAGCACATCGATTGACATACAACATATGTGAGCCATACATCAAAGAGAATCACCTTACCAGGCCATCACCAAGTCATTCCTGTTCCTCAGATCGTCTAGTGATATCTTTTGAGCCGAAAAGTATACAAGGAACTACCCCGCGATCGTAGCATATTTCCTGTGCATTATATGTTAACGTTTCATCAACTTGCTGGTACTACGTTCATTCGCGACTGTTACTTATTGAAAATCTTATTAACAGTAATTCTTGGATTCGCAAACATCTCGGTGGGATTGATTAGAATAGGTTTTATTTATTTTAATAGTTATTTATTTTATTTATCTGAGTAGATGCCTAAATAATCATCCTGAACAAGTTGTTAGGACGACCATTTGCCAAGAGCTCCTTTCCAAGAATGATTGGGAGAGCACACCAGGAGTTGGGTCACTCTTGTTTAAATCGTCGATTTGCAGCCT
The DNA here is from genome assembly GCA_011800805.1 of Hirudo medicinalis. Taxonomy (NCBI): domain Eukaryota; kingdom Metazoa; phylum Annelida; class Clitellata; order Hirudinida; family Hirudinidae; genus Hirudo; species Hirudo medicinalis. The sequence continues at coordinate 8,758 of MPNW01000029.1, forward strand.
GCTAAATTAACTTACTTGCTTGCCAAATATCCGCATCAGACTTTTTTTATACTATGTTTGTTATTTGCCTTAGATGCAATGTCAAAGAAAGCAACATTGCATAACGTTTTTAAGAGACAATGTGAAATGGAGCTGGATTCAGACACAAAGCCAGACGGAATTAAAAGAACAAAAATTGAATTAGATCCATCTGTTGATGCAGGAACAAATAAAAACCCCCATCAATTACACCTCAATCTCCAACATTGCCAAAAAACTAAGTAACGATTGCAGATTTACCACGTTCTCATCTTGAAGCTCCAGTTCAACCAATGCTAAAGGAATATTCCTTGTAGGATCGCACATCCATCATAATCACGTGCTGATCCTAACCCTATCAGCGATGACTTACCAGTCGCGCATCCTTTGTTTGTTGACATCCTCCTTTGTCCTGACTGGCTATTTAAGAAGCTACGTCAGGGCATTCTTACCTACCGAGATATTAATAAAAGCTCTTAAACATAATTTCAGAAATACAAGAAAGCGGCAGAAAGGTCACACTCGTCTAGGTCCCTGACCATGTTGGAATCCCTGGAAATGAGAAAGCTGATGCATTAGCAAAGGCCGCCACTACCAGAGAACAGAATACCAGCGTCTATTAAGGATGTCAAAAGTTCCGTGAACCGTAACATCGTCCAACAGTGGCAAACCAGATGGGCCTCATGGAATGTCCGGCCCAGTCAGTCCTGAGGGAAGAAATAAGAATCCAAACAAATCTGAGTTGAATTCCATGCTCAGCAATCCAGCAAGTGTTTTCAGATGGATTTGCAAAAATCAGAATAATTTAATTAAATAGATAACATTTCCCTAATATTATTAACACTATTATTATTTTAATAATTTAACCTTTACACCTATTATTACTCTAATACTTCTCATTTCATTACAATTTATAACACTAATTAACAAGTCCAAATATTCTTAGTCATGCAACGGACTTTAATCAAATAATTAAATAAGGCATTCTTCCCTTCTTCTCTCTCCTACTCTTCCGGCTACGTCGCTACGCTGCTACTCCAGCAGTTATGTTGTCAGTTGCCGTTGTTGTAAATTAACTTTGTAGCGAACTCGTCTTCGTCGTCATTGTCGCTGTCGCTACAAATTGGTGAACCCTCCGACAACTTGGTGCAACTCCGACACAGAACAGGCAACAATTAGGTTTCGTCTTCGAACGATGACTACTATTGGCGATAGAAAGATGCTCAACAAGAGATTGAGAGGACATGGCAACAACTACACATCGGACAGCATGACTTCAACCTCAGGCTCAACTCAAATTTCAGTCACCTCAGCATAGCAACTTACTGCACGGATACATTTCTCTTATCATCTGTCGATCAGGGGACGTCAATCAACACCAGCGTGTGAGAGAATTCGGCAAACAACGATTTGGCAATCGTTCAACAGCATCTGCACTCAGATCAACATCTCGCATCACATCTGCTCGACGCAACAAACATCTCAGAGTCAATGGTATGTCGTCTCAACCTCACGTGAACAACTCGACACAGTTCCAGCGCTTAACACTAGCTGCAACTGTCTCATCAACACCGTCCACTGCAACGACATCACCAGCTCTTCATCGAGGAGTATCAGCCAGAATGTCCAGACAGCTCGTAGAGCGTGCCTTTTGTCAGCAAGCAAGTTTCTCGCCACGACACAATATCGAATTTCTCTCATTCAAACACGCCTCTCCGCATCAACATTCATCTTGGACCACTACATCTTGGGCGTGTTTTAGGTTCTCATCAAGCAGATGATGTTAACTATGAATATTTTAATGAACCGTCAGATGTAGAAGCTTATGATATTCATTTCATAGATTCGTTTCTAAAAAAAAGTCTACAGGAAAGATTTTCAAAATACAAATTCATTCTGGTTGGATTCCAAAGTTTATTACCAACTGATCCAAGTCAGTTTATAGATCAAGTCCTGGAAAACTGTAATTTCCTAGTTTTGTTCTACCAAAATGATGATAAGTGCAGCTCTTACTGAACTCATTGCTGAGCTTAGACTTTGGTATAGAAGACTTGCAAGACTTGAAAAGGATGAATTGCCAAAACACGTAAGTGCTTCATAACATTCTAAAAGAATAAAGATGACACTATGTCAAATGTATTAGCCATACTGCCAGGGTCTACAGCAGAGAATGAAAGATTTCATTTCGTTACGTCGTTTAAAAACCTATTTGAGAAGTTGACATCTGAGAACAGATTAAAAGACTTAACTCTTCTGCATTTGTATAGAAATTTGACACCAGCAGTGGAATCAATTCTAGATAAAATGGCTGGAAAACAAAGAAAATTGGACATTAATTTATAACTACATCTGATCTAAAGATCTGTGTTGTCATATTTGAAACTGTTTATACTTTTGAAATAAAATTTAAACTAGTTTTTGACTTGTTTAATAGATAAGTTATGAAAAATGGTTCATTGAAATTTAAAGAATTGTATAGCATATAACATAACTTTAGAAAAATCTCTGAAAAGATAAAAATCTAAAAAAAATGTTAATCAAAAATTAAAACCCCTCCCACAAAAAAAATGTCTGGGTGCGCCACTAGCTATGGAAATGCGCTGCCCCAGTAACAAACTTTTTTATAAATCCATGATTCTGAGGGTGAATTCATTGTCGAATTGCAATATTTCTATAACCTGCTAAAATGCATTTAACTTAACATATATTTGTATAAATAAGAATGAAGTGCCATTACACCTGAACTTCATTAGGCTTCTTTTGAATAGTACCACCGACTTCGATAGTCTTATTTTCACCATCGAGCTCGTTCCACAGACTCTCGTGATGAAATAATAACATAGCAACATGTTTGCTCTCTCAACTACTTCTGAACATTGCATTGTTGATTTCCCACTCTGGTGCATAATCACTACTAGATCTCTCTTATTTTGCTTGCTTTAGCATCTCTCATCCAAAATTATATTCCACCATCATGATCCTACTCCTATTATGTATGACTTGTCCACATTGAATAGCATCTACCATAGAGGTCGCCATTTCTAACTCTTCCAGGGAGAAAACCCTCGATCAACCCATCGTGATTAAATTTTATCATATTTTCCAACGTCCAGATTATTTACATAAACACAAAATGTTTTTTAAATGTTATTGAAGCCAGTAGATATTATTCGTAGGTGCAATAAAATACCTTAAACTAAATAAATGTCTCCTTGTTAAACAGTTGGCAATCGAACAGGTTTATTTTATATCAGTTTCAATTGAACATGATAAAGCTTCAATTTTCAATGCGAGTCGGTGAGACAAATTTTCTGAAGTTCTTTAATGCAATTCCTTTACGATCACAGCTTGCCTAGTCAAACAAAACACAATTATTTCATTCAACATTTAACAAGAAAGTTCTAGAATCACTTTACCTTTTCCACAGTAGCGAACGGCAGGCCTGTTTAATTAAATAAATATTACTAACCAAAAAAGTTAAATCTTAGTGATTATACCTGTCCTCCATAGGGCTCCACTTGAGTTCAGATTAGAGTTTGAATCGCTTTTTGCTTGTGCACCATCGCTCTTTAAAATTGATTTAACTTTTGTGGCTTTCGACCTCATTCTACTCTTGGAATTACCATCATTTAAGGTTCTCAACTGTATTCTAGAATGAAACGGTACATTTAATGACAGCAGCGTGCTTGACCAATAATTTAATAAGTCACTCAGAGTTCTTGTCTTTGACAATCTAATGCCTTTCGAATTTTTCAGTATTTTTTCTCTGAACAAAAGGAGCCCTCTTAACAAATGTTGATAACTTTTAGTACATGTACTAAAAGCTTGGATCACCGATTGCCCCCGCAATTTTACGAAAAAGGAATCAATGCAATCTAAAATCATCTCCGACATAATCAGTACTTCAATATGCTCCGTAGAAATTTTTACTAAACAATGCAAAGCATAGATAAATAAACTTGAATACATTTTGATTGAGACGGGCCAAGCCCTAATAAAGATATTTGCAAATAGCAGGGGGTCAACAGAAGCAAAGTCCCCCGCAAATATCCGCTTCAGCATAAGTAAAATCTCGTAATCAAGATTTACATCCGATTCTAAATAAACTGTTAAATCCTGCTCTAAAGTAAAATCATTGGCAAATATTGTTTCACGGTGAGATTTTACAATCAGGCTCTGTCTAGTTTCTGCGAAAGAATTCCGAAAAGACATTTTGTGCGAAATATAAAATTTCCAGAATTTTGTTTCATCAAGACAGTCTGCGAAAGCCATCAGAAATTCAAAGACGAAACCTCAAACAACTCGCAGCAGGGACCCGAAATCGCATCGTCTGCTAAACCATAGTCACACAATAACCGTTTTTCAATCATTTATGAACTTAAAAGTTCCAATATGTTTGAACCTTTAATAAAGTACAATTTTAATTGCAAATTATTATTGACTTACAAAAAAATAATTACGAAATAAACTTTTAATAGCAAATGATGAGAGCAAAGAAATGGGGGTCGTTCCAAAACATCAAAAACTGTTGTTTTTTTAAAATATGAATTTATAAAATAAATAGTAACTAAAATCAATGACAATCATTTAAATTGCTCTCTGTTTCACGTAGTTTCTGCAATTTGTAATTCTCTAAACAATCCTTCATATTTTGTTTACATCAAAATAATTGTTAAACTTATTGTTTTCTAGGAGGTTAATAGAAATTAATAATTATAAATTAATATAATAACAGTTTGCATTTTAGTCAAAGAGAATGTTTTTTTTCAACTCTTTTCATCTCATCTGCTTAAATAAACAACTTTAAACATTTGAATAACGTTACAAACCACATTAATTAAATTAATCTCACTATATTCATGATACTCATTTAATTTAAGGTCTTTACTACTTTTTAAAGTACTGCCGATTTTAGTTCTAATTCATTCAAGCCTCGAAAATTCCAAATAATTTGTTTGAATTTATTGTTTTTTAATTAGATACGTTATTATCAACTTTTTCTTGTGCAAGATCATAATGTTATGTTATTTTGTCCATTCTCTATTTGGACTTGCCCCATCTCAATGTAAACAGATTTGTTGGAGTTGGAGTGCAGTCGAAGAATTGAAAATTTGGAATTTGGAATTCTCAGCTCATGGTATCCGTAGCCACTGCTAGGCATTGTCATACGCCTAGCATAGGATTGGAAAGCAATGCATTTTTTGAATTTTTAGTTTTTGCACAGTCTGTCATTACGCTTGGATGTCAATATCTAAATATTTACAAAACTGTTTGGTGGCTGCCTCATTCGACCACCAAATATGCTGTTGTAGGTTTATTTGATGGGTCAATTCTGGCTCTTAAATTGAGTTTCTTTTTAATTTTTTTTACAGAATTTTCATGCAATTGATTTTGATCTCAGTGCCTTGCTCATAATCATAATGAGCAGAAGATTTCTTTATTGTTCCTTTAAGCAGGTTTTTTTTACAATTTTAAATAGGTACTCATTTGGTATTATGCTATGTAGAAGTTGAAAATATATTATATATTTTCATAACCTTTCCTATGATGAATATTGGATTGAATTCTCGTTTGTTCAATATTATGGTCTGACAAAATGCAAAAGTAATTTTCATAGTTCAAAAATTGATGCTGAGATCTACATCCTTCTCAATATTTTATTTTGCAACAACAAATATTAAGCCAAAGTTTAAATTCAAATATTTTAATAATTTTACATTGATTTTTGGATAGATTAGCAACATGAAATCATCCCTCAGAAGTTGTTCATATCATATTGTCTGCATCTTCAAAGTTCTGGTTGCTATTGCATCTGTGACTGCAAGTTTGTACTTTATTTCAAAACTTGCCAGGCGCTACACTGTGGTCCACTTCTTGTTTTTGTTTTATCCGTTAGTTAGTCTGAACAATTTAATGATGCATTTAATTTGCAACAAGTTCTAGCCTATTTGTATCTTTCAGCTTCATAACATACTTCATTCTATTTCGATTTGATGTAAGGCCTTTCTTTGGGAAACTACCTGTACAACAAAGTTTGTCTTTCTATTTTTGTAAAAATGCATTTATTTGTTTTACTTGTTCATTATTATTATTATAAATTTTAAATTATTTAGCTTAATTATATGAATAGTACTAAAATTATAATTCTAACATCAAAGTTTGCATAATTGTTAAATTCTTGAGATGGTCGCACAATGCACGTAATGTTTGGCATCAATTAATTGAACCTTGAATTGTTGATTAAATGTGAAATGTTGAGCAATAATAGCAAGTTGCAGGTTTTGTAAATATTCAATACTAAGCTAATGTTATTTCATGTGATTTTATAGATGCCTACCTTAAAAATAAAGCTAGGGACTGCAGGGAGTTACCGGTTCACTTGTGTTCAACTTCCCCAGAGGAAATAAGAGATGAGGTGGAAAATTTAAAGACTGATTTCAATGGGAGAGTAACTCAAATTGTATTCAATTCCATGTTTTGCGCTTATTACATGACTTGCATTCCTCTCTGCTTTGCTCAGGTATCTTAATGACTTTTGTAATGCTTAGACATTATTAGCCTCATGTCATTTCCTTCTAGGGAAATTTACACTATGATATGTGGTGGGTGATTCAATATGTAGTCATGAATTGGCTTGGAATGCTTATTCTCTTTGCCAACCACTTCCTTCCCATCAAGTACCTCGATGTATTCCATCGATGCTCGCTTCATCTCGGCCACTGGTCCAAGATAGAACCGAGAGTGGTTCCTCACACTTCTCACGGAGCGTGAGCAATTTCATTTCTTTCTTTTTTCCAGCTGCTTGAAACAATAATTTTGTCAACAGGTGGTCAGAACTGCAACTATTTCCTCAAGGCTCGACTGTGAAGCATGTCAAAGGGCTCTTTAGAGCTGAAGGTCAGAACAATGCAGCTGAGCCAGGGAACTTGATGCATTCCAGATTCTATGTAACTTTCAGTTCTATTTTTTTACCATAATTATTAACCATCGTGGCAACAGCACATTTTCAGATTTTTAGCTAAGTTCATAGAAATAAATGATTTCTTTTCTTTTTCAGCACGTTTTCCGAAGACCTCTTCGAGTGACGAACGGAATCCTCGTGTTTGCATTGCTGTTGATTCTTTATGAGTTTTTCATCCTCATTCAATCTGCTTACTGGAACACAATGCTCTCTCTGGTCTTCCTTCTCTTTCCAAATTACTTAGTCCTATATAAAGTGTTGAGGAACAAATTTGTTGTGGAGAAGATATATGAAGATATGTGAAACATGTGACTTGGGGTACCTGTCAAGGTTTTTGGAATGCTTTCAATGTTCAAAACTCTTGAAACATAGAAACGTATTGGAAAATATTGCGTTATGTTATGTTGTATCTTACTCAAGTAAGATTTTTCGAATAAAACTAGTCTGTTGAATCACTGAGATGATAATGGGTTTCTGATAAGGCCACGTTTTTTCTGTCCTGAATGGACCCACCATAATGGGGTGTCTAGTATAAAGTGGAAAATCTAGTGGAAGTAATAAAAGGTCGAAAATGTGATTGCGAGGTGGCGTTGTTGTTTCAACGCATGTTTGTGAGGTTCGGTGAATGGCAACGCTTGCTCTTACAGAAACCGGAATACCACAACCATAAATTTGTCTTTTGGAGGTCTACCTTTACAGAAAAGTAAAATGGGTGGAAGCAATAAAATAAGTTCCAGAGGGATTGTCAGACATTTCTAAAAGAAGTTCCAGAAAACTCTTAAAACTGCTCAATTAAGCAACATCAAGTTCTGGGACAAATTTTCGACTTGCATTTCAGAGTGATTAATACAGATTTATTGAAGTCGCATGCACAATCAGAGAGTATTATGCATTGTCATTGTGACACCTTTGACATGCTTCCGTCTTTGCAAATTCGGTTAACAGTTCTAGGAACTCCTTTCTGTATTGATCTCTGCTGTTGTTCTGCTCCTGTAACTATAGGACAAGTGCCAATCGGCGTAGCAACTAGCCGCCGGATGGGAAGGACCTCTACCTGGGTAAATCTGGCGCTGGGCCTTTGCCAAATTGGACTTAAAAAAATAGCACGAAGCTCCGATTTTGTGTTGCATTGAATATGGTGGAAGGAAACTTGGTAAAAAAAAACTAGCGGAAAAAAACATTTCCTTGAAAATACTTAACAATCGCATTGTGTAGATGACTGAAAACTATCATTCTTGCATCTACTTTTCTTGCTTATTCCTTATCTCAGGCCCATCTTAATCTTATCAAGTCTTATTCAAGTCTTAAATTATATTTTTCTATCGAATTGCACTTGACTGACTTGTATCCTGAACAGCAACATCAACCTACTGTTTTTTCGTTTCAAAACGACATCAAACGTCAAACGAATTGGTAACACGGGAAGGTCGTTTAGGACAACGATTCCTTTTGTTATATTTTTTTTTAATTTAAGTTTTCGTTTTTACTCACACCGAATATCAGCGGCAATATTTGTTTTTGCCGAATTTCTTTTCCTAACTGCTGTAGTCAAAATGGAAAGGCACCAATTAGAAGTTGTTTACTTGAAATTTATGTTAATTTCAAGCCGTCAAGGGACTTTTTTAATATGCGGTTAAGCTTAGGTATTTATTATAACTTATTGACATCTAGCATAGTAGCTTAATGACTTGGATGATTAAGCCTAATGATTTAAAATGATGAAGTTGGAAAAAAGTAGAGAATTAATTAAATACAAAACTAAATCGAAAAGCCTGAAAATTAGGAAATGAAAATATAACCTATGTTGTAACATTGGAGAGGATGACTCTTCTAGAAAAATAATTTAATTTTGATTTGAAAATATTAATATTATATGAAATGGAAGAAGCATTTAAAGTTCCGAACCAAGTGTTTGCAGCGAATGGTTACTGAGAAAGAGTAAATGCTTAAAACAGCTGAAGAAACCTGAAAAGGATGGTATTACGACTCTTAATTGTTTAACGGTATTATTTAACTAATTTGTATCTGCATCAATGCAGAGAAAAACCGAAACGGCAAATCGTTTATTATTTTTAACAAATCGAAATTTCATGCATTTTATTCAGTAACCTAACCTTATCCAAAATCACTAGACTAATTGATTTGTGCCTATTTATATGCGCAAAAGTTTTAAATTTTGCTGTTCAAGAAAAACTGCTTCTTTCATTTTGTTAATTCGCTGCTTTGATTCGTCATGTTTTATCACCCTTTTGGATTGAAGTCAGTAAATGCTTGTTTGTCGTTTCTAAATTAAACTCTCGCATTTCCATTTCGTTGTGTTGCATTTATTTCTTGAATATTTACTTTTAATTTTTTTGACAATTTGTTGAATCTTTGGGTTTAATTATGCATAAAATAAATGTTGTTCCTACCTGAAGACTCATTGATTAAATAACGTCATAATCTACTTCATTGGATAAACAATATTTGGACTTCATTTTGTAAATAATTGTCTTCAAATTTGTTTGTGAATAAGAAAAATGTTTAGCGAATAACTAGTTCACTAACGTTAAGCTTCTGATTATTAAATAAATTAACTAATAATAATAACTAACATTAGTTATGATCATAATAATTAAGTATATAATGTAAAGTATATTAGTTCGTTTAGCCAAATTTCGAGTATGTAGGGGCTTGTGTAATAAGATAATTTGTTTATTACGATGTCACGTGTGTGTCCTTAAGGTGATCGTAGGAACATTAACATGTGTTTATTAATTACATGTTTTAACACGAGCAGGATATTGTTGTTAATTTGTTTAATTAAATAGACCAACAATGAAGTAACTATATTGTTGTTAATTTGTTTAATTAAATAGACCAACAATGAAGTAACTATATTGTTGTTAATTTGTTTAATTAAATAGACCAACAATGAAGTAACTTTCCAGAATTATCTTATAGGAGAATAACTGCAACAATTTATACAGCAGCAGGGCTTATTTCGTGTATTATTTAAGGCAAGAATTATTTTCACGACTTGTGGTCTCATGCTTCAACAGATTCAAACCGAGGCATCCGTTGAGAATGTAGCCAAATTTACTTTTCACTTAAGCGTTTTTGCTAAATAAAAAGTTGATATTTAACAACATAATGATTGATTATCAATAACTTTTAATTTATTTTGATTAAACCTTAGTTTAAGAAGTTGTCTCGTTTCATCTTCATTTGAAAAATTTCATGCAAGAGCTTTCTTCGTGAAAAAAATTGATGGGTCAAATAAATTAAAGTTAATCACCCAATCGAGTGCCAATCAAGACATGTCAGTCATTGCAGTTTCGTCCAATCAGAGCATTGTGGGTGGTCCCTCATTTGGTTCAGACGAATGAAATGTGAGCGACAGGTAAAATTGAATAACAGTAAAGTGGATATGCTTTATAAGTAATTTCATTGAAAGGACAAATTCTCGAATGCAATGCTTGACGTCATGTCAGTGCCACCTTGCGATGAATCTGGTAATAATTCGAAAAAATTTTCAAACTTTTTCATAACTGAGATTCTGAGTGATCCTGTAAACAAGAATTGCTCGAAAAGTGAAAATTACCCGAAAAGTGACGAGCAAAAATGTCAAGACCCATCGAGGCCTGGATTTGTATGTTGTATGTTGGATGAGAAAAGCCATAAAAGCTCCTCTAAAGACGAATTCCTCCCTGAGAACTTCAAGTCATTCGACATCAGTTCCATTCAAAACTGGCTCTTCTGGTATCGACAGCACTTCCAAATCCGGCGTTCATCATTGGCAGGTACACGATATCATTTCCTTTTGCTAATGAATGGTTAAAAGTAAACCATAATATTGATTTTTTTTTAAATTCAATTTAATTCCACTTGTTTGCATACTTCAGCTGACTTGCCCATAAACACAACGCATGATTCCTCACGTGTCTTCCTTGGACACCATGGAATGAGTAGGTACATCAACATTTCGAGTGGCCATGTTTAGATGAAAATCGTTGAATGAATATCGTCGTTCTTTTTATTACAATTCCTGAGTAGTAAAACTTAAATAACTGATTTATTGTTTTGCATCAGTTAAAAGAGTAAATGCTTTAAAACTCAGATCCCGTGAATAGTCCACCGAATATCAAGAATAAAATCCACAATTCCGACGATGATTCGAAGAGTGGAACAACTGACGAAGATCCGCAGGAAAACGAATCCAACCTCAAAGAAGACGATATTTTATCCGGGACCACGAGAAAGAAAAAAACGCGAACCGTATTTTCCAGGAGTCAGGTTTTCCAGTTGGAATCAACGTTTGACGCGAAACGTTATCTTTCCAGCACCGATAGGTCAACTCTTGCTTCTTCTCTTCGACTAACGGAAACTCAAGTCAAAATCTGGTTCCAAAATCGCAGAAACAAGTGGAAAAGGCAGATGGCGGCGGACATGGAGGCTGCAAACATGTCGGGTTTGACGTCACGTCCTCCTTCGCGTGTTTTCCGATTTTCAGATTGCTCCAGGGATGACACGAATGCTCAAAGTTTGACGGGTAACCTGCACTCCTGCTTGATGAAGTGCAACTTGTCTTCGCAAGCTTTCACCTCCGGTCTCCTTCACATGTTCGTCAACCACTCGAACTGCAAAGATATCAAAGCGCTTTCTCCTCCTGGCATCGAAGCATCAAGTTTCAATTGAACAATTTTCATTCTTTGAAGGCATTTGCTTTTACACGTTGTTAATATCTACACAAATTTTATTCAAATTGTGAACGCTTATACAAATAAATATGCACATTTGTGTGGCAAATTACTTCGTCACTTGTGAAATATTTATAAATATTTATTTAATATTCCGACGTCAATATTTTCACTTCAAATGAAACTAAAAACAAACATGGCGTAATCATGTAACATGACTAAGTTATTGAAATTCAGGGAAGATATAGAAATAAATTTGAAATCCTTTGTCGACTGAGATCACAGGGCAATGGTAATTGGAGACCAACCAATTACCGACGCCCTATAAGCCACGCAAGTGAATCTTGCAGGTGAAGATAAAATGGACTTCTAATTTTGGACATGAAATATCAAGAGGCCCCATTTTTTTAATAGCAATTTAAATATTATTGTTTTGATTTGGATACTCTGGGAATTGAAACTGCTTCTGAATATCAAAAAGGTTTCCGAAACGCCCTTTTAATGTCCTCGGATGCACAAAAAGAGATGTTGGCTTGGAATAAATCCACAAACAATTTTCATTATTCTGCAATTCACTCGACAGCTTTTATGGAATTATGGACCTGTCATTACCGCGTTTAATGCAGCGTGAAGATTTGAAAAAAAACTATGTTCAGTCGAGCGCAGTTAGAATGGTCGAAATAGCGTGAACATGCGCTGTTTAAATAGCTCCCCTGTCCTGAATTGCCACCAGAGCTTGCGTGGGAATTCATCAGAGGCATGTTTAACTAACATAGATCTTTCGTAGGTACGCAAAAGTAATTAAAAATTAATGGCTATAGTTGTGTCTGTTAATTATTTCCGGTAAGGCGAGAGGAGATGCAAAATCTAATCTTTCTTTCATCGTCAGAGCACCTAGTTGACGACGGAAACAATCTTTACGTGCTGGGAATTTTATGAGGAGGAGTAATATTTTTGACATCCGTCTTGGGTGTTATGTGCACCGGATCGCTTAATTAGCCCTGCAAAACACATCTTTACTTTGGAATACATTTCTAATTAAATTACTTTCTCCGAAGAAACGTGTTGATTTTTAAGAGTGGAGCGCCTAATAATCGATTTCAATTAAGTAAGCGTGGAGACGTCGGGCTCATTAAGGACTTGGAGGAGAGAGGAAACAGCTGAGACCATCGTTCGCAAGTGTCTTAAGTTGCCAATCAGGAACTTGCATCCGTGCTTTCATGTGCAAGAACAACTATATGTTTTATCTCGACAGCCACGCGTCTTCTCAGGAAATAATTAAGACACGCGACACCACATCCATCGCATTACTAACGGCTCCAAATCTCAACTATCCCATTATCTTCAGCTCTTTCAACCATTTCATAGCTATTTTCATTTTAAGGAATCACATGGTGCATGAAGCTTGCAGAAAATTATTCGATTCCAATCGCAGACGCCTTGAGGCGAATCGGAGTAAAAGATTGAAATGTAGATGAATTTACCAATTTTTTAAATCGTTTAATTAATTAATTTAGACCAATCACAATAATTTCAAATTTCAATTTTTTCTTAAAAGTATACACGATAAGAAGTGAACAGATGTACGTAGAAACTGCTTCCAATATACTTTTTATGTTACTTTTGAGGTTCAATGAAAAAAATAATCGTAGCATAATAGTAAAAAAATAAATAAAAAGATTAAAGGTTAAAAAGTTCAATAATGTGATAAAAATGACATAAAGGGTGTCGATTTTGCGGACGTCTGTTTTCCGAACCTTTGTTCGTATGGAAAAAGCACCTCATCCAGAATAGAGAAATTAAACTCACTGCTAGAAACTTAAACTAGATTTTTGGTCTCAAAATGAACGGAAACGTTTCCAAGACTTATTTATTTAAAAAGTTTGTTATTAAGTGGTTGCTGACACTTGGAATACAATCACACGACATGATATTTTGAGATTGCTTGGAATAAGGCGTTGAGCAAACGAGGAAAGCCTGAAGTAACTCATGTCGATATCCAATGGTTTAGACAATTCCAGGATTTTCCGACTATGACAGAGATGATGAAAAAGTTGAATCGGGCTGTTAAATGTTCAAACAACGATTAAATTCGTCATTTTGTTAAAAATAACTGCTCCCACCTAGGTATTCTCTTTAAGGATGGAGACGATTAGGCCAAAAATATGAACTTGTAACAGAAATAGATGCAACCGGGAACGTAGTCACTTTTGAATTAAAAATAGGCACTTATATGCCTGAGATCGTTGTACCCGTGCCACCCAAACCTCACTAAACGGTGTGGATCAACAAGACTAAGGGGGTCGAAAATAACTGCGTTTGGATTTTTAATGCACATGTAGAGGCCCTCACAACTAAAGAGAAACGATCTCAGGGAAAAACGAGAAAATAAAGCACCATCATCCCTCGTCATTTAGCGGAAATTGAAAGGAAATGCAGAAACTGTCTAGCAATGAACAAGAATACAATCCGAAAGCTACTGAATAAGAAAATAAAGTGAAGTGGTTTTGCTACGTAGGAGCAAATCCATATGGGTCGCTACAACCAATTAATTCAGATAAGAACAAATGTTATTTTCCAGATTTCGATTTCCTTAGCCACTTCTCACGTGTTTTAGTGCTTCGTGAAGTATAATGAAATATATCACATCATCACAATGGGAGGTAAAATTCATGAAAATGCAAGAAATGGAAATCTCGATATTTCATTTTGTGTCAAATGTTTAGCTAAATTTCCTTGAAACATTTCACTAATTCTCATGCAAATTGAATCAGAAAAATCAGAACAACAATTCCCTTCCTCTGCTTAATAAGCATTTCTTTTGACTGAGGTCTGTCTCAGAGACGTCATGTCAGCTTTTCCCAGTAGGGGCAACTGGATTCATGCGGGAAAGGACACCCCCTCTCCCCAAATGACGTCCCTGGTCTATAAAGCAACATTGCAACCAAATCGTAAATCTAAAATTCAAGTGAGCATAATTACGCAATAAAGTTATATTTAATTTTGAGTGGCAAAAGCAACAAAATGAAACAAAACTTTCAATCTTTTGACAACTCTTCAAACTTAATTTGGTAGAATTTACTATGGGAAGTAAAAGTATTTTCATTGCATTGGATGCAATACAAAGCAGGAAGGTCAGTCACAGAATTCAATCAAAGGTTTTAATGGTTGAAGTTGTTCAATTTCTTTGAAGAGGAAAGTGGAATTTTTTTGTTCTGCATGACTTGAATCACATACTTAAGATTTAAAATGTACAACTTTAGCTTATAATATATTCCATATAGGCCAATTAATACTTTGAGAAAATTATCATTATTGAAGAGTGAATACACATTTCAATTTCAGTTTCAATTATTACTCTCATTTTTCTGAGCAACCAGTTTTAATTCAATGAAAACAAAGTGATGGAAACAGGTTGATAGACGCAAACTTCAAAGTGTTTAAAAATGATTATTACATTAGTTTTATAAGAAGCAAAATGGACAGAACAATTCCAAGGACCTGAAAAACAAAACACTCAGTCAGAAATCATTAGAAAACTCAGACTTGAAAAAGTCACCTACCAAATATAAACCTATGGCTATCCCCAAGCCAATTAGCACAACAGAATTTGCGGAAAGATATTCATAGCCAGCATCAAAACAACCCTTTGAAATGAATTTTTATATTTATTTTTTAATTATTAATTTGTTATCAGATTATAGACCCAAATATCAAGAACATACATTGTAGTACACAGCCCTGTTTATGGCCCCAACCACTGGGGAACCTGGGGGTCCTAGTCGCCACCTCTGACAGACTTGTTGGTTGATGTAGTGCCATGAAGCATCCTTGACACAACATGAGAGTGGAACGTAGGGTCTCATTTCATCCTCTGCAAGAGAATTTCTGTCATTAAATTAATAAAACCACAAGAAGCAATTTCTTTATTAATCATTTATTACCCTCATAAACAATCTCTCTGTCACTTTGTGATCCAAAACTTTTGAACCAATTGCTTTGTCTGTACAAGTACCATCCTTCTTTGGTGACTCCGCAACATTTCAACTGATTTTAAATAACAGCATTTAAATTAAAATCCAGAGAAAAAAGGAGAGATTTGAGGACCAACTTACTCTCTCCTGTGCTTTGTCCCAAGCATCAGTGACAGCCCTGTTATATTCATTTTGAAAGTTGATTCCATAGTAATCAACCAGTGTTTTTGACATGGTTTCTTTTACCTTATCTCCAATCTGAAAAAAATCATGGGTATAAAATACTTTCATTATTTGGCAAATTATAAGCAAGAAAATTATCCACTTGTGCTTTGAATGTTATGGCTAAAATGCCACCAATCAGGAGGAGGACTGAGATGATAATGAGAATGATGAGATACTGCAAAAATAAGCATTTGTCAGTGGCAGAATGAATGCCATTAGTGTAATACTTATAAAATAATATTTATGTAATTATGTAAGATGGTGTTTAAAATATTAAATATATCAAACTAGTATTTATCAGGGATTTGCATAAACATTTTCACTGGGTGGGGATCCTTTAACCAAGAGCCAGGGGTGCATCTCCCCAACTGGGTACAGAATTAACCATGAATCATTGTCATCTAATGACTTTATTTTTTGCTTTTCCAAAACCAAATTAAACCAGCTTAGTTGCTTGGATGTGTACACCCCCAGTAACGATTGGGGAGTGTCCTCAAAATGTTGAGGGGTTAAATAAATCCCTGGTATTCAAATATAGTAAGTAATATTAGAACATTTTGCATGTGAAATATATTTAAAATATGATGACATTGAATTGATAAGATAAGTAACATTTAAAAATTAATTATAATAGAAAAAATTAATGAATGGAAACTCTTTGAAACTTTGTGGAAACTCACAATAAAAACAAACAGCTTCTCTTCCCTGATGACCCCACAACATCCACAGAACGAGATGAAGAAAATGAGGCAACCACTCGCCAGGATGAGGAAAACTGCCGCCGCGTACAAGTTGTTGCCGATGATGGTCGTCATGAAGTTTCGATCCACTCCTAACCATATGCCGATCGCTAGCAGCACCAGTCCGAAGAGCTGGTAACGATGATGATGATCATAATTACGATGACGATGGTGATGTGGATGATGATGAGCAAGTGTTAACATCAAATGTTTAGAAATTCATTAAACAGCAAATGACAGCATTTCAAAGATTATAAAGTTAAATCAAGAAGTCAAACAAACTGGGAATCAAAAATTGACCAAATGTAATAACTGTTTATGACAATTAACAGCAACATTATCATTATCACTAATATTAGTTTCGTCGGGCATCAGTAGCGGAATGGCTAAGGCTTTGGCTTTGGCTTTGGTGCAGCTCTTAGCCGCTCGCATGAGTTTCTAACTAACTAAAAATATATTATGTTATTAAATAATATATTATAAACCTTCTAAATCAAATAAACTTTTTGAAAACAAAATGATTAAAAATGACAAAGGCTTTAAGAACAACTCACAAATGTGATGAAGGCATAAGTGAACAAGAAATATTTCATTTTCGTTGTATTGCTTTCCTTTCTTTTTGCTCCTTGAGGTTTGTATCTGATGTGCTCCATGGCTGACAAAGCATCACAACAAATTATTTCATAACTGATAAAATGCATTTCAAAACAACTGCAATACTTCTATTGGTTTATTAAGATGCTGCTGTAAATACAAATATTAAAGAAGTGAGTGCACTTAAAATAATAGATGCCACTGTTAAAGCATTCTTTTACATTTTTCATTTGATAATTTGTTGATCATGAAAAAGTTTTATAAGAATCTGAACTTGTTGAATTTTGGAACACTGAAGATGTTAATAAAAAGTGTTTAACTTAGGTTTTAATTCGTCTTAGATTTCATGATTAGACCATTATAAATTAAACTTTTAAATACCAACAATGAAAAGATGGTCTTATTGGCTTAA
The DNA here is from genome assembly GCA_011800805.1 of Hirudo medicinalis. Classification (NCBI taxonomy): domain Eukaryota; kingdom Metazoa; phylum Annelida; class Clitellata; order Hirudinida; family Hirudinidae; genus Hirudo; species Hirudo medicinalis. Next base: position 26,361 of record MPNW01000029.1, read on the forward strand.
TGGTAATATGTAAAACAATGTTTTACCTATTAATAGTGAGTTTAATGTAAGTAAATTGTGGAACTTCCTCCTATCAACAAATTCTCTTACTTAATTTTTACTTAGTACTTACTTAGTTTTACAAGTTTTAAAATATTCCAGCAATTTTACAAGCGCGATGCAAATGAAATTAAAATATTTGCTAGTCAACCAAACAATGTAATCTCACATAACAAAGTACAGCATTTGTAACGCCAGAAATAATTTATTACAAACAGTGAAAAATAAATTCACCTTTCAATTCTTCAAAAAATAATTTTAAAAACGTTGAACCCTATTAATGAAATGTGCGGAAATGTTGAAAAAGTAACTATTTAAAAGAAAAACAACAGGTGGAACAGGTGCGAAATTGGAGATGTGCTGTTCATGACCGCTTTTACCCATAAAAATGATCAAACTGTAATCAAATAATTAAACTAGGATTAAAATATTTACTTAGAATTTTCAAAATAGTTATATCATCCGCTGCACCAGACAGCACATAATCAGAAATTATTCTTATCCATTATTTAAAATATGAAATATTAAAATGTGAAGTATTAATAATGCATTGAAATTGTTAGCTCCAAACTGAAATTAATGAGAATTAACAACTTTCTGAGTTTAGCGAAAGAAACAAAGTTTAGCAGATGTTTAATGGGTTTGCATTTTGAGGATCTTGAAGTCTTCGAAGGAACACCAGCTTAAACGAGATGTTTTTATGCCGGTCCTGGATCGCATGAAATGTTAATAAGATTCGATTCAACCCTTCCAGATATTAAAGTTTAAAAACGATTGTTCCACAATCACCACAAATATGGACTGGCGTCAAAAAACAACAACAAAAACGGATAAATCTTTAAGTTGTTGTCAAATAAAGTCGAACGGAGTCAGTTAATTTATAAGGTCAAAGTGCATTACGACTGGTGGTGGTTGTAGACCTCAGGTTGTAGAACAAGATGACTATAACAAGCAAAAAATGCTTATTCGCCATATGTGAAGCTTTTGCTTCAATGAAGGAAATTAATGGCATCATTAATGATCAATTTGCTTGTTCGGCTCAATAAAAATATATAAATTTCATTTTGTATTTGATAGTATTTAACAGATTCTTAAATTAAAACATTCATACATGTACAACGAAATTTTTGTAGAAAAATGTACTACTGAAATGTCTGCTATAAAATTGGACAAACATGAAAATATAAACTTAAAAGCGTTAGATTTTACACTTAGAACATTATTAAAGAATGAGATTGAAAAAA
>MPNW01000029.1:27649-74110 GCA_011800805.1 Hirudo medicinalis
ATTTTTGTAGAAAAATGTACTACTGAAATGTCTGCTATAAAATTGGACAAACATGAAAATATAAACTTAAAAGCGTTAGATTTTACACTTAGAACATTATTAAAGAATGAGATTGAAAAAATACACAAATAGCTAAATTATTTTTTTGGACTGTAGGTAACGTTTTTCGTGGAATTCGCCTATAGCAAACGTTGAGACCGTTTTTATTTTTCTATTTCAAACAAGTTTAACTCAATCACCATAAAGTTTCAGTTATTTTCAGGTGATGAAACAAAATTTCGCTTAATCTTCCCACAATTTTTATAATAGTTTCACGCTTTTAGATGTAAAATGTGCTATGTTAATTCACCCTCCCCAGAATTCGTCCTCTGGCTTGAGAAGAATTTAGGATGCATTGAGATAAGGGGTAGAGAAGTGCGTGGCCAATAAAAGCCTTAGTAAAACAACTTTTGAGGGTTTAATGGCAAAAGTCAACACTTGAGTTGTTGTCTGGCATCATTCCATAAAGATGACGATTACATCGGATCTCGCTTATGTAATCAAATCTTGGTGATAAATTTGAGGCTTCTGAGGCATGGAATTGAGCGTGGAACTGAATACCAGATGATGATGACGATTAGTGACTAACCATAAATGACACCATGCTCCTTACATTGCTTCTAGCATCAGTTTTTTTTTTGTCAACTTGAGCAAAAAATTAAACCGAATGGTTTATTATTACTCATAAATTAACAGATAATCTCCCTGGCAGAAGAATAAAAGCAAGTAGCAAATTTTGATCACACAGAAACGAATCATAAAAAAGTCAATGGAATATGTAAGAGAGATCTGAGGCACTTTCACCAATAATGTCACTTTGACAAGAGTTCACAATTTCCATACCACATAGATGCTGATGCAGCACCTTGCCTTCAAACAACGACAATGAATAAGCTATTTATAAAGCTAAAGTTCTCTCAGCCTGGCGAGCTGTTTTTCAATATCATCATCTTTGGCCTCTGCAGATTTTTCACCTAGGACACCTTTATGAGCTCTAGGGGCATCCAAAAGCTAAAAAGCATAATCAATTTGCAGTGAGTAACAATAAAAATTTCAGTTGAAAACAGAAAAAAATTTCAACCTTCCCAGTAATCTCAATTCCAATTTCATCGAGTACTTTGCTGACAATGGCATCTTGTTCCTCTTCGTCACCAGATTCATTCATTATGTCATCGAGGGTATCATTTACTTTTAAGAAACAAGTTTGTTCTCAGATAACCTTGCAATAACAACCATAACAAGTAATGTTCAGATACAATTAGCACAAAGAACACTCACATTATATGATATATAATTATATATCATAATATTATATTATATAATTATAAATATATATTTGAGAAAAATGTAACTAAAAGAAGTGAATTGCAGGGCAAAACGCACTCATTTCATCTGTCATTGTCATTTTCATATTCTGTCTTTCAAACTCTTCCATTGTTTTAGCAGTTTTCATTGGATCAAATGCCATATTCATAGCTTTCATGGACTGAGATTGTGATATTAATGTAAAAAACACTTCACTTTAAACATCTGCAAAGATGTTTATATCATACCTTTGTGGTGGATGACATTGCTTCAGCCATTTTCATATTCGACTGCATCAACTGAAACACATGATAACTTAATTTAACCGAAAAATAATTTAAAAAAAAAACATCACTGTTGTGTTTCAATATGCCTTCAATAATTAGTAAGCAAGTCATTACTTTTCCGTGTGTTCCGATGTTCTGAATTTTTGAACCCACAGCGTAAGTTTTTTTCTTTTGGTTTCGGAGATTCACCAGTTGTTTAGCCAAGACTGGCAGGACCTAATTTCCAAAAAAGCAAATGTTTTATTAAATCAATAAATCAAGTGCTTAAAACAAAAAACACAAAAATAGAATGTTTCTTCTAGGTGCATGAGCAAGAAAGTTGACTGCTTCACCTGCCAACACCTGTTCACCACTTGGGGTTGGTAGTTGAGAGGCCTTGGCTTTCGACTTGATTTGTCTTACGAGTTAACAATTCCTAGCTCAATCGAAAGAGGTCCTACCACAAATAAAACTTACTTCTTTATTACCAGTCTTGGCAGCTTGTTTAATTTCCAATTCCTGGATGTTTAAAGACATACAATTCATAAACTAGAGACCACAATTACAAGTCTAAAATATAAAGCTTAATAACCACCACAGAAATTAATTTGTAAATATTAATTGAATCCTCATAAGAGTTAAAAATAGCTTATGTATTGTATAAAAATCTCAATTCCTTAAAACAGAATTTAACAGAAGTTAGTGATAACTATTTCTAGTTAAAACTTAGCTATTTGATAGACATCTTCAAACAACAAATATCTACAGAACTAACCAATTTTTTCTCAAGTTTCTCTAAATCATTTCTCTCTCTTTCAACGTCTCTTTGCGTTTTTCTTAAGGCTCTGTCATTAGTTCTCATTTGCTCTAGAAAGTAATACGGCGGTGAAGTTAGCAAGACTTCAGCAAGAACTTTAACACCCGATAACTTTGGAACGCGTTAAGATAGAATCGTAATTCCTTTTTTGTTAGAAAGGTCTTACTTAGGAAAATAATGTGTTCGCANCAAATGTTATAAATATATTTAAAATCTACAAAAAATTCCCTTTCTAAAAATATATGTTTCGCTAACGTGTCTCCAGCGCAAGTACCCGAAATTTATTTTTGAAAAAAGCCCAATTTCTTGTTTACATCCAGTGGGCTTCTTAAATAGGCAGACATTAATAATAATAAATAATCACCTCTCGGGTCTGGTTTCTTAAATAAAAATGACATCGCGAAAACCTTTAGAATAATAGCCGGGAAGAAATAAGAATACGCACACTATCAAAACATCCCCAAACTGCTTTATAAACAAAGACTTGCGAGTTAGTAATATAAATATAATGTAAGGGATGCATCATTTATTAGTTTAAATGAAATTGCAACTACTCATCAATTATTTAAAACACTGGTCCCATATAAATTGTGACTTCCACTCACATTTAATGGCTTGAAATAATTTTTTCTGAAGCAACTTGAAAATCTCTTCACGAAAACTAAACACTTGTACTGGCATGCATTTATCGTATTGATAAACTTAAGTTTAATGTCAGAATTTGTAAATCTGTAGAAATTGGGATGCAAATCTGAGAAATCCGAAATTAGAGTGAACCGCTTTTATATTCCCTACACCAATATCGATAACGATACAGAGTTTGATTAGAATGGCGTATGTTCAACAGAACTTCAAGACCACTAGTTTAGAGGGAAGCTTTCTCTGAAGAGGAAAGTTTCAGGGCGGAGTGAAATCTGGCTGGATCAGTGTTGGCAATCGAGGGGGGCAGTCTATTCCAGATCTGTGGACCCACAACATTTATAGACCTGCCATGCAGTGTCGCACGTCGGCAGATGATTTGACGAGAGAGCCCCTGGTTGCTGATCTGAGCCCGCGCCTGTCAGGAATTTGTGCAGTGCGAGTGAAAGGTAAGATGGTGCATGACTCAGGAGAGACTTGAAAACGAGTGAAGAGATTTTGTAGTCAATTCTTTGGCAAATGCGTAGCCAGCGGAGAAGAGGAATGACGTGGTCATGTTTTCTTTTGTTGTTTATAATTTTATCAGCTGCGTTGATGACACGCTGGAGTTGCTCGAGGCGGTAGGCAGGTAAACCGACCAAAGTTGAATTGCCGTAATCAATCTTTGATAGGATAAAAGATGTAATGAGAAGCTTCCATCAAATGAGAGTGGAGCAGCGATGCTACGAATTTCCCTGAGAGATGCACAGCAGGAACGAGTTGTTTTGTTGATGTGAGTGGCCATGGAACAGTCTGAGTCTAGCCAGACTCAAGGTTGCGGACAGATTGTACTGACTGGATCAGGTCGGAGCAGATGAGCCGATGACCGATTTGGAAGAGAGTTCAGATGCACGTCGACCGGAGGAGCACCATATCACCTCAGTTTTGCTGGCGTTCAATTGAAGACTTCTGCTGAACATCCAGTCACTGATGACGTCCACACAGTTCGAAATCCTGACAGAAAAGCATTCAGTTTGGACTGGCTGGCAGTGACCGTAGACCTGCGTACATCAGCATACATATGGCATTGGAGTCCTTATGCCCGAATGACACTCTTAAGTTCAGCCGCAGCCTTGAAAAGGAATGGTGGGCCTACAACGGAGCCTTGGGGCACTCCGTATGTTATAGAGGTAGAGGACGATGCTGGCTCACCATAGCCAACAGAGAAGGAACGATCGGCTAAGTACGACCGAAACCATGCAAGGGCACAACCCATGAAACCGAACGTTTTTATTCCATCGTTTTTAGACTTGCCTCACAAGCTTAGAACCCGAACTTTGTCAAAATCTCAAAGTTTTTGAGGATTTTTTCAGTATATTTAATGGCATAATTATTTTAATTATTATGGACAGAGTCTTTCATAATACCATCCATTCCCTGCAGGCTTGGTAACACTCTCATCAATTTCATCACCAGGGTCAAGATGCCTTATTTGGATCCTATCATGGAACCTGGTAGTCTGCCCTTGCCAAAATTCATAGGATCGAGCTTTAGGAGATAGCCACCCCTTTGATAAATTAAAATAATGTAAAATTTTCTGAGATAAACAGTCAATCACAAAAGAAACTTAATATAATTAATCGTTTTCTTAAAGAAATTATGCAAGCAATGCTTCAGAAACCAAAACACTTCAGACATTCTTTGCAGCCAAAAATCAGTTTTAGAACCAACCAGTACTTTGGCTTTTCAACTGGCTTATTAACCAACAAGGTTTCTGCTGTTTTTCTTCTTTCTTCCAACTCCTACCAAATTTGAAAACAATTAAGTGATTGAAATCACAGAGACCTTCAGACTTACACTTTTGCTTGAAATAGGCTCACTTTGGTTGCTTGCCACACAACTGATTTGACTTGGACGAGGCCTTGTTTTGAAATAATCTTCACTCTCTTTGTCAGATAATTTCTCAACTTTTCCTTCAATGCGTACCTTCAAGTTAATCAGCAAATTTTTATTGACCATAACTTTAAAAATTCGCTGGCAAGGGGTATGTAAAAACCTGGCGCTTCAAGGAAGGCCAATAGAACAAGAGATAAGCTTCTGGGTTGACTTCCTGAGTTTTAAATGGCATTAATTTATTATTTTAACTTAGATGTGAAAGTTTAAAATGTAATCCCATTAGCATTATGCATTTGTTTAGAAACTTAAGCTTGTAATCATTGGTAAGTAGTAAACTACAGCAGGTCGTTGTATTATGTTGTCCGTGACAAAATTTAAATAATAGCAAATTTATCTATGGAAATTTTGTAACTGTTAAAATTTTAATAAAGCACCTGAAATGAGAGTAATCAATAACATTTTAACAAACCAATTCTTGGCCTTTCCTGCTTTTGTAATGGGTAAAAAACTTAAAACCATCATCACCAAATCCTTTCAAAAGAACCATTCTCACAGATGGTTTCCCATCTCTATAAATGGAAAGTGGTTTCAATAACATATGCTAATAAAACATACAATTACAGTGCTTAAAAATTACAGTGTTGAAGTGGCCAATGCCATGGCATTTGGTTCATCTATTTTCACATCTCTGCAGGCCTCAGAAAACCATTCTTTGAATATGCTTAAAGGGTTCTTATCTTCTAACAATTCTATGTCAAAAACTTCATCTGACTTTCTGTAGGGCTTCCTCGTGGCTGATAACAAATTCAACAGTTTATTAATTGAAAAGAAACGGAACCAATTATTTCGTGTAAAAAAATACTTGTTCGAAAAATTAATTTGATTATTTAATACATAACAATACACACTTTGATACTAAGACTTCGTGATACCGACAACATGACTGACGTTGATACAATATTAACAATTATTGAGAAGCATGATTCACATTACACCAACTAACATGCAACAGAATATTCGCCTTCGGGTAGACTCATGGCGCAGCGACGCAACAATCCACGGTGTAAAAGTGAAATATATTGACAGAGACGCTTTGGCATCGCCAATGACCTACGTGTCCCAAGCCGACCTTTGGCATTAAGTGTAAATAATCCCAAACCTTCAGTCAGGCAATAAAACTTGAGAAATAAAAACAAACTTGGCTTGACCCAAGCAGAAAACGTAACGAGTTACAATAATAAACAGTATTGAACCAGCCTAGTTTCACGCTGCATCAAAAACTTCCCTTCTCAAGCAAAGACCAAACTCACTCATCGCAGCACGGCGTAAACAATTCACAGTTGTGTATTTATAGTTTCCTGGGGAGGATAACAATAGTAATATGTGATAAAAAAAAAAAGCTATTGACAAAGTTCAGCAGATCAACAGTTATTTATCTAATATGTGCGTTAGAGTCGTGATGAATGACGAGTGACGTAGATGTAGCGTTCTTGGGTTCCAGGGAGTTATACAGGATTTTGTAAAAGGGGGTGCCAACCAAGAGATTTCAATGGCAGTTTCAGCTTTGCACTCCGGCTGAAGAAGACGACTGAGGACAGCTCTGGAAGGAGCCCCAGTCATTGCCTTACCATCCGGCCGATGTTACCTTCAAGGGAATGTGCAGCAGGGAGGCATTTCATAAATGGTGAGTGGCCACAGGAGTCTCGGGAGCAGCACGAACTGATAAAGCCGTACTTTAAATTTTCCGGGCAGAAGAGTTCTGTCGATTGCGTCCAGGCCCTCTTTGGTGGTTTTCCGAATAGCAGCCTCCTGGTTTTATCTGATAACTGTTCATTGAAGACATTGAAGACTCTTCCTAAACTTTTCACTTGCTCATCTGATACAGTTGGGATTCTCTGTCCAGCAACCACGAGTGACGTATCTCCGCAAATTTTTACTCTTGTGAGAGCGAGGCTTCTGGATTTTGCGGGCTTGAACGACATCCGGCACCAACTGAGCAGGTCATCCAACTTGTCCAGCGTTTTTTGCGTGACCTATTTTCTATTCGTGAGCAGAATCACGATATTGTATCATCCATAAAGGCGATCCTTGATCGAAGGAATGTAAGTCCCGATGCCGATGTGCGCTTCTGGAATGCACGGGCCCAGTGCGTTGAGGATAATATGAATCGCCAGTATGAAGAGGGCGGGAGAGATGGCGCACCCCATGGCAATTCCAACCTGGAGTTACACCCACCTTGATGTGAAGCCCTTTGTGGAGAACCTCATCTCGAACCCGTCGAAGTAATTCTGTTAGATCCGGATCACAGGTTTCAGTACGTGATGAGTTTCTAGTGTCTTCCAAATGAGTTGGTGGAACATCGCTCCATACGCGTTAGCCAGATCCAGCCAAACAACGTTGAGACAACCGATTTTTCTTGGCTCGTTGAATTGCTTCCCAGATCATAGTCGAGTGTTCGATGCACCCAGGTATGCCTGGAATACCTCCTTTCTGCACTGAGGTGTTGAAATAGTAGTTCGTCATCACAAACTATGTGAGTCTCTGGGACATAATGGCGAAAAAAGACTTTTCTCCGTTTGAAATACTGAAGTATCTGCTTCGAAGCCGTGCTCCACAGAAAGTCTTGACTGATTTTGAAAAAGCCTATATCAGTGCTGTTAACATTGCTTTTCCAAACGCAGAGGTCAAGGGATGTTATTTTCACTTGTGCCAGAATCTCATCAGAAAAGTACAGTGTTGGCTTGAAAATTGAGTTCGAATTAGACATTGAAGTTAAGCTGAAGTTAAAATCCCTTGCTGCATTGGTCTTTGTGCCAAGCAATGAAGTTAGAGTAGTTTTTGGTGTACTTGCAGATTCTTTTCCATATGAAGACAAATTCAATGAAATTTTGACCTACTTCTTATCCACATATATTGAAGGCGCAGCTGGGAGAGATCCATAATTTCCAATCAGAGTTTGGAATCATCATGAAACTGCTGCTGAAAGATCTTCAAAAACAACAACTGTGAAGGATTTCACAATGTATTGAACTCTATTTTCCAGTGAAGCCATCCAAGTGACTGATCCTTACTGGATGGCCTTGAAAGGGATCTTGCATGTCACAAATACACTGGAAAAAGCCAGAGGTAAAGAAGAAGAAATATGAAGCTCTACATGAACAAGATGCTTACGTATACAGGGTTATCGAGAACAAGATAAACATCGTTTTTTGAGGCGTATGGCTAATTGTTGATAACTTGTGTTTATTGCAAGGGTTTATGTAAATTCAAGATTATTCATGTCACATGCCTGTTAACCCTGTTTTAATTTCACATACTTTTTAAAATATGTTGTAATAAACTTTCGGTCTCAATATATGTTGAATTTATTGTTGGATTTATTCAGTTCACAAATGGGTGGTATTACCTGTACCTATGTTATGTCAATTTGGTGACGGAAAAGCAAAAAATAAAGGTGTGATTGTAAAATTTAAATATTTTAAAATCCGGGCGGACCTTGGACACGTGTCCCCTTGCCCCACCTCCTCGGCGACCAGACCCTTAAATTCCACACTTACGTAATATTCCTGTTAAATCATGTAGATCTACCTATACTAAAATTACGTAAATTCAGTTTAAAACGCCATAATATTTCTTTCAATTGTCTACGTGCGTAACTGTCGTGTGCGCAATTGCCATGTGCGCAATTGTCTGGTTAACGGTTTTGCAGCTGCTGGAGGGGTGTTCTCAAAATTTTGATGGGTTGAGCAACCACCACCCTAATTAGGGATACATAAATTCCTGCTTGGACTTATTATCATTACAATGACAATTGACGAAACATAGATGAAATCCGATATCAATATCTTGGAGAAACCAATTCTTCATTAGATGGTACATACTGTACTGCCACAATTGACAAAATCAAAAAAAGCCAAATTTGAAACTAACATTCAAATTATGAAGGTAAACAAATATCTTTTTGAAAGAAAAAATGATTCTTTCAAAGTCCATTATAAAACTGTATTTATATAAGAAATATAGTGATTATTAAAATCATCTGTGTTCCAAACAGACTCGCAAAATCTGAGTTTCGTGACAAATTTTGCAATTAATTTTATTGTTTAAATGTTATTATAGTTGAAATTTTTCATAAAAAAAAAATATTTATAATTAAAATAATTTGTTTATATTAAGTTTTAACGGCGACGGTGAAGGATTGGTTTGGTTTTGTTTGACATTGGGAGCAATTCCTCTGTAGTCTGGTTGTTGCCATCATGTTTGCAAGAATATCGCTTAAATTCCTCCCAAGAACGGGTTATCTGAAACGTTGGTTTTACAAAGGACAGATTCTCAAAAGTACGGTTGTTCCGCTTTAAAACAAATCGTTGCAGATATGTTTACATTGGGATGAAGCGTTTTCTTACATAAAAAGCGTGGAACACCAAAATATGCCTTTGTGATAAATTGTCTAATTTTACTGCATATGGAAACGGTATTATTTTAAATGATTACCTAATCTAATCTTGCATAAATTAATGAACACTTCATAACATAGATGACTAGTACTGTCTTGTCAAAAATTTGCAAAGTAGCCAGAAATCCAACTGGACCATTGCAAGAGCTCATTGATCACTATGATCTTTATTTTATTAATATTTTCTTGTGTTAAATATGAAATCTCAGCTGTTGAATAATCAAGAATCGGATTGATTGATCAATCAGTCAAGAAATTAATCTTGTCTAAAGCTTTTCAATTATCGTTATTGGTAATGTATTCTAAATTATTTTTGCTCAAGTATGAAACTATGTTATGAACCACAAAAATGATTTGGTAAAATATTCTAAAATTCTTCTAAATTAGTAAATCGAAATTATGTAAATAAAGAAATATTGGTAGTGACTATTAACAAAAAAGATGTTCAGTTATATATGTTATATATATGCTATTTGACCATCAGTGATATTTATAGTATAATCACAACAGATTTTTTTATAATTATTCTTAGGATTACATGAATTCATATTGTTTTGAAATTAGTGGACTTTAAAATTTTTAATGCATTTCATGGTTTCAAAGTTCCCCAGATGCTTACACTTAATGGTGCTATACCAGTAGCATTGTTTTTGTTGTTGTCATTATTATTGTTATTGTTATTATTAATATTTTGATTTTTAAACAAACTACAGGCACTGTTGAGGTTCGAATGCCGTCGCTCTCACCAACAATGATGCAAGGAAATATTGTAAAGTGGCACAAGAAGGAAGGTTAATAGCCATTATAATATGGGAAATAAGTCTGTTTACATTAAAGCCGATTTGCTAGCATTTAAACATCAGTCGATAAAATATTGCACAAAATACTTACTTACAGACATCCACTCTTACAATCTTAGATCATCCAATCAATTCAGATCTGAATTTTCCCATACAACCTTCAAAAAATTCTCCATATGTTGTCGAGGTCCACTCTTGTTCTCTTCTCTACCATCATCCCTTGCTTCTGTAAACAGTTTCTCACTACTTAAATCCCGTCTTTAAAAAATGCATTCTGTCCAGTTGTTGAGATTTACATTTCCTCACCCCTTTATCTGTTGTATCATTTATCTTATCTAACCTTCCTTGGTTTGTGCCACATCACTGCCCAGGTTGATCTATATTTTTCATTGTCACGTATTCGTTAGTTTTTCCATGTTTTCTTAATTTTTCATTGTTTTCATCAATTTTCTCATGTTCTTTAGCAATAAAATGTCGCATTCTCACTCTCAGCTAATCAATTTGTAAATACTCTTTCATAAGTATCGCCGTAATTATGTCATTTTGTAACCTGTTATCCCCTAGACGGGAATTATATTCCCTTTGGGATATACCATGAATTTCTGAATGTTTTGTGTGTGTGTGTTTTTTTTTTGGTTCTTCGTTCAGAGTTTTGAAATAAATGAATTCTAAACCTTAAAAAAAAATTTAACAAAACTACATTGAAATAAATTGAAAAGGCAAATTTATTTTATGAATAGACATAATGTTGGTTGATGGATAAAAGGAATGCATTATTTGATGATTTGAATAATGATAATTAAGAGGGAGAATTTGGAAATATTAAGAAAATAAATCACTTACTATTTGAAATCCATGTAATTGTATGTAAAAAAGAGTATTTCAACTTGCATGAATTAATTATTTAGTAATCTGTCAATCAAAATTCAACTTTAGTAATCAAGCTGTTATTTCATCTCTTGATTATCTGTTGCTTGTACTCCGACATTGCAATACATTATCTTGAGAGTCTGTAGAGAATGTTTATTATTCTCTGTATTTCTTTTGATGTAGCCATATACTTATAATCAGTGCCATTTCATTTAATCCCAGTAAATAACATTCCTTGGATTAGTTAATTTTGAACTTCAAAACAGGTGATCAAATTTCTCCTGGTGATATGTTGTGTGAGATTCAGACTGATAAAGCTGTCATGGCATTCGAAGTTGAAGAAGAGGGCACTCTAGCCAAAATATTGGTTTGTTGAGCTTTTGTTCTGTGCCTACTGGTGCTTCTAAAGACATTTTTCACCTTAATTAAGGTTATGGCAGTGTCAAACATCTAATTACTGTTTGTAACTGTCAATTAATACTACTCATAATCTCAGAAAGGTGACAATACAAATGAAGTGGCTGTTGGAACCTTAATAGCTTTAATAGCTGATGGAGGAACAGATTGGAAAAGTGTCAAAATTCCTGAGGATGTTGTCCAAGAGGGTTCTCAGAAACCTCAAATAAGTGAATCTCCTGTTGAAGCTCCTAGAGTTGAAAGGTATTTGCGATTTTGTTGGTATGTTATGCTGATGCGACATAATGCATGAGAGTGCTTTGGTTTGAAAGATCGACAGTTCCCATTGTTTTAACAGAGATGTTGTTAAACAAGGTTGTATTTTTATATAATATAAGTTTCTTAATACTCCACGTTGGAGTTTCGACAGAGATCCTCATAGGAGTTTCTCCCATCTTCAAACGTTTTGGTCCTATGATTCTCCTTATGTTTTCGGGGGTGGGCTAACCTCGATGGGGAAGAGGTCTCTTCTCTAGCCTTTTGCTTCGATGTCCTTCGATAGATCTGCATACTTTTCCACTTTGAGCAATTGCCACATTCAAGTCTGTCCTCCCACATACCGTCAGTCTCACCAGAGTGATCAACAGGATGTCCCTGTTGATTTTTGCCTTTCGGACCCAACATTATCTTCATCTATGTGAGGCTCTCACTGGCCTTCTTATGCCGATCATTACTCCTGGATTGGAGTGACTATGAAAGCTCTCATCGGCTTCTTTATGTTGCTTACTTCACCACTTGGAAGCCGGCAGTCTTCGACTTCGAAGCTCTCTTTGGCCTTCTTGTGTCGATCACATCTGCCCGGTTGCCTACAGAAGCCATGAAAGCTCTCGGTGACTTCTTCACGCCATATACTTAATATATGCAGATTGGGGCCTAAATTTTATTTCTAACGGGTGTTGGAACTGTTGTATAGAACTTTTCAGGACTTCATGGGCTTCTATTCAACTCCATTTGGATGGTAGTCAGTAGTGATTTGCGAGCCCATGGCCCGTTTGTTTTTCCTGACAATACCGCATCTCTCAGCCAACGAGTTTGCTTGTTGTTTAGGTGGATCATTGACACAGGAGAACAACAGCTTTCCTGCAGTGGCTTCAGAACACTTCCTCGGGCTTCTCATTTGCCAGATCCAGAATGAGGCCACTTCTACCCAGGCATTCTTGTCATAACCTTTGTTCTTTCTCACCAGACAATCTAATCTTAGTGAGGAAAGCATAAGTCAACAAGCTGACTAGGCCCCTTGCGCCAACCTCAATGGGGGAGACTACAATATTCTGTAGCCTTTCACTTCCAGGTCCATCGACAGATCTGCACGCTTCTCCGCCTTGAGCACATTGCTCTATTCAAGTCTGTCCTCCCACGGAACCGTCACCAGAATGATGGCATCCTTCGACGGTGACACTTGCTCCAAGTCTGGCCTCTTGCCACTTTCTCTGAGCACCTGGGGGGAGTTGCCTCATCCCTTCTATGTCGACTGTGATCTAGTCGTTTGCTGCTGCAAGAATGTCTCTGTTGAGCATTTGCAGAGGTACGAGAAACCCTCATGCAAAAAATAAATCTTCCACTGATTTGAGGTCATGTGAGAGTTGGCTTTGGAAAGTGCTGCTTTTCCAGTCTCACAAACTTCTCGAAGGACCTGGTTATGTCATCACATATACCAACCATTGACAAGGGCATATGTGCAATTGATGAGCACATGATGCAGTGTCTCGGTTCCACCAAGGAGCCTGCACTTGGCACCAAACCCCACCTTTACAAATCATTCCCAGAGGGCAACTGGTAGTACACTGACCTTATTATGAAGTCAAGCCAGAGTGGGAACATCGTTCCAGATAAGGGCTGGTTGCTTGCTGCACTGCCCTCATGACTTGGTCTTGTTCCACTTTTCACCTCCTTTCCTGGCTCTGACTGATCAGCTCACTTGGGACCATTTTGGAAAGTGGTTCCATCCATTTTTTGCTTCCATCCAGGAACACTTTTAGAGGGTACCTGTTTCATATTTTGAAAATTATAAAATAAGGATCACCCTAATATGTATTGTATATATTTTTCCATAGGTCTCACATTTTTTTATAAGCAAAAGATGTATTGTTTAAAAATGTTGTTAAAATCAAAATTAGTTGATATTTTATTATTATAATCACCACATGGTTATCGTTACTGATATTACTAGATCAATTTTTTTCGAAAATTTCTTTAGCATCAATAACTTTGTTTAGGTCACATGCATTGGGACCAGCTGCTAAAATTCTTCTTCGGCAATATAACATTAATGCCAGTAAAGTGGGAGCCACTGGACCACATGGGATCTTGTTGAAAAGGTATTTGCTTGTATTGAAAGATATGTCATATGACACGGAAAGGACTATGTGCTTAAAGATTGTTATTTCTAGTGATGTGATGAAATACATCAAGGAGAAGGATTTAAAGCCAGTTCAAGTAGAACAAACATCTCCTAAGCCTCCAAAAGCTTCCAAAATGGAAGCCCCTAAAGTTGCACCTTCAGAACCTCTGCCATTGGGTGTTTCATTCAGTCAAATGCCTGTTGATCATTCTAGGACTAATTATAAAAAGCTTGTAAGTAGAGATGGAAATGTTGTAGAAATGATGTTGCTATATTGATATTTTGAGAATATTTTATATCTTAAACCATCATTTAAACTTTACTTTTTATTTTCAAAATCACTTAAGAATTGTTTAATTATTTTATTTATTTATTTATTCCACAAACTGAAAGGCCCTATAGACCATTAACACAAATTTGTACAGATTATAAGAACAAAAACACAAGCTGCCCAGAATGACAATGTAACTTGATAATGGAATGCAAGTCAGATATCTATTAAAATCAAAGTCACATTAGAGCACTAAAGTGAGGAATGGTGGATGATTTAACAATCACAAAAAGAAAATTTTTCTGTCCATGTAGAATTTACTTAATTGAAGCTTAAAGTTGCTTCCTTAAAGCGTCCTCTTGTGCTTGGATAGACCTGGGCAAGGAGGGAATATTTCAAAGAATAGTTTGAAAATTATTTAGTATCTTGTATTTACTATTTTGTAGCAGAGAGTTAAATCAGCCAAGAGGCGGTGTTCTGGTATGAAGATTGAGAAGCTTGAGTCTTTCCATATATGGATGGAATTGATTTTGTGAAGCGTTTTTGGATGCTCTCAATTTGATCGATTATTTATTAAATTTTAAGTATACTTAATTTATATAGAGCCATATGCTTAGTCAGAAGCACTTTTGGTTAACCATTCATAAAGCACTCCTCAAGGGTGCTTGTGGCAGTGCATGATGGGTTTGGAACACAACTCATTATGACTGTTGCCATTATCGCTGTATGCAGGAACACTAACCCATTTGGCAAATTTGCATGCCATATTAGGTATGTGGTGTGGATTCCAGGCTGGTGAGGAATACTCAAGAATTCGCCTGACATTTGCAGAATGCAAGCTTTAAAATATCCTTGTCTTTAGAAGAGAAAGATGTTCAAATCATCCAAAATATTGTAGCACCTTTACGAGTGATAGTTTCAATGTGGGAATCAAACTTTAGGTAGGGATCCATCAAGATCCCTAATCCTATTGACAAGCTGCAGGGTTTGGCCGATAATGAAGTACTCATGAGCATCTTTCTTTTTGCATTTTTTTGTCACAGAAATCTTGACATTTGTCTGGTGCAAGTTGAAGTTGCCATGTGCCACTCCATCGGCCACCTCGTCAAGAGCAGATTGCAGCTGGATTTCGGGTGAAGTAGGCAGCAGTAATCCTTGAATAGATTAGGAAGGTCATTAATTTATAAAAGAAAGAGAGTTACATATAATTTCAATTTACTGATTTGAAGTTAAGTTGAATACTAATTAGCATTGAAATTGAGATTCAAGTTTGGGATTTTGTCACCCAAATTTAAGATTTTGACTTATCTTTATGTCAAGAAAGAATGTTGGAATTATTGAAGTTGCTATTGAGCCAATTCTCCAACAATTCTTAGAGTTCCTAGTTTTTTGAATCAAAAGATTACAATCGTATTGTCACAAATTATTTGCTTTGGCAAGATAATGGTTGAACATTTCAACATCTTGCATCAACACAGTTTCAATTTTCACATTGTTACAAACAATTCATGTGAAGATATGTGAACCATGTGTGTTATGCCTTCAATTTTTTTTAACATTGGACATATATCATTTGAATTTTGCTGAAGAGAATTTAAAAAAAATGCTGAGTTATAAAGTAAATCTCATTAACAGCCCATTCCTCACTCATATTCATCCATTGATATTTGTATGGATGCAGTTGAAAGATGCTGTGAAGAATTCAAAAGTATACTGTATTTTTTATAAATGAAAATTTTTAATATTCTCAATTTGATTTCTTGTTTTCAGAGGACAGACTGAATGTTGAATATTTAGACATTTTGATTAAAGCTGCTGCCATCTCTTTAAAAGTCAGTCACAAATTCTATCTAGATTATTTTATGAAGCTCATTTAGGTCAAATTCTTTAATTTTAATTAAATGTTAAATGTTTATTATTCAAGAAATTCCCTCACTTGAATGCCATGTGGAACAATGAAAGCATTCAAGTGCTGAAACATACAAATATTTCTTTTTCTTTTGATGTTGATGAATCTCATATCTTCCAAGAAATTGAAGATGCTGCTTCACTTACAGTGGCACAAATATCCTCCAAGATTAAGGTTCTGACCAGAATCAATCACCAGTCATAATTAGATCTTGGATTGCATGTGCCATATTCTGACTTCTTTCATTTATGGTAGGAGTTCAAGGAAAAGGCAATTTCCAAAGAATTACCAGATTTTGGAGTTTCAGGAAGCTCATTGTTGTTGGTTTCTTGAAAATTTTGTTTAATATTAGTCATACATAATATTTTAATATTTTCTGTTATTTGTCATAATATGGATTGATTAATTTCTTTTTGAGTTGTTTTTAATAGGATTTCTTACCTTGGAAATGTTGACATCACGAGTTATCACAGTGTTGTTATTCCTCCTTGTGTGAGCTGCTTGTCGTTTGTAGCACCAAGATCCATTCTTAATGAAGACTGCACGAAGATTCTGAAAACCACCGTCTCAATGTCATTTGATAGTCGGGTGGTGGATGATGTAGATGCCACCAATTTTTTAGAAAACATAAAACAGTTGCTGGAGAACCCATCACTGATGATTAGCCAGCACACAAACAAAATTGATGTGCAGAAATTATTTGCAAAATGAAATTCTCAAATGTTTTCACTTTACAGAAACCCCAACAATATAACGGCAGTACACTGCTCTGAATTTGAAGGAAAACTATATTCTTTTCATGACTTGCGTGAATGATATATATATTTATAGAAGTTGATATAGGTAATTAAGTATTTCATTCTTTAGACTTTGTAGATGAGCACGAAGCAAGGGTTGGGAGTGATGCTTGACAGGCGTGCTAGGGGTTTCCTTTTGTAGTCATGGAGGTTTTGTAGTTTTGTGGGGATGCAAAAAGCAATTTCACTTCACTTGATTAATTGGAATGTGGTGGTAAATATAATAAATTAAAAATTGTGGAAAAATACGTTAGGATGGGGTGGTCACTGTAGCTTGTAAGGAAGTTGCTTGATTGTTCGACTAGGTGTTTATTTGGTGTTTGTTTGAATACCGAAAAGTATATAAATTCATGAAATATTGAAGGTGACAAGCTTCTATTATTAGCTGCTTCTCATTGATTAGCCGTCACAGCTTTGTTAGAGGTTCAAGTCGGAACTCAGTGTCACCGTCGCATTGGAACGTCAAATCAAAAAAATATCCCTTGGAGGGAGTGGCTTTGTGGTTTAGATACCAGTCAGTATGTCGGCTGGGGTTGTCTGCGAGGCATTTTGTGAGACTGACAAAGCCTTGAGATCAACTAACGTTCCATTTCCAGGGTGAGATTACTAGAGATGCACGGCTTATGTCAATGAGATGCAGATAATCAAATATGGTAATGGACTTCAATAACTTTGGAATTTTGATTTGTCTAATTTGATGTGTCTTTAGGGTTCTATATCTCAATTTGTAAAGTCCCTGGCAAAACTAGGCTCCGGAAACGCTCACTTTTGCCTCCTGCTTTCCAATCAATCGACTTTTGTATTGGACGGGTAGCCAATCATTCCAGCAGCGGTTTGTGCACTTTTTTCTATTGCTAGGATATTAATAATGCTTGTCTATTTTATTTATGACTGGAAAAATAATAAATTTATAAGTATTTATAAATTAAAGATTTAACCGCTGTTATTATGTTATCAATATTGCTTTATGTTGTAAAGTGAGACATTGGTTTAAATGAAATCAAAGCTGTAGAAAATCGAAAAACTCATTTGCTGGGCCTTTTTCAATTATAGTTTGAAATATAATTTTACTTTAAATTTGTTGAATTGTTGACAGCATGACTTGCTAACAAAATTCGAAAATTTAAAAGATTTGCTACCGAACTACATTAGGGTGAACTATTTTGATGTGGTATGGGGGTTCGGCGTTATATACAGGACATATTTTTATATTTGAGGGAGACTTGATTGGAATGACGCCAATTTCAAGTGAAAGGTGAAACCTTTCAAACAGCCAATAATGATAAACAAGTAATCAAGAGCCTGCTTCTCATGACTATTGATATCAGGCTCGGTACAGTATTTAAGCATGCAACGTGTACAACCCATGATCAACTGATATGCCTACAACACCATTGTCGTTAAATAAAACTTGATTTCTCCAATCTCTAAATTTTTTAAATTTCACCTTAAAACAAAGCACTTTAACGTTATTAGAGTGAGTCAAATCATTTTCTAGAAATGATTGTATTCTATAGAAGACATTCTATGCCGAAGTGTTAATTTCGATCAATGTATGATTGCATAATGAACTGATTAGACGATGAACGGAAAGGTACCGTTTTTCCGTTAGTAATCAATCCAAATAACGTACATTAAGACAAATTACAAACAAATGAATTTTATCATTTAAACCGACCTACTGAATAATTCGTATGCTTGCGCTACCAGTGGCCTCTAGCCTTAAGCAGCATGCTATGCAGCGTGAGTCATCTATAGATATCTGCTTATAGGTGGTGTATGCGGCCCCGCATCGCTGTCTACTCCGCTTGCAAATTTTTGATCCAGATATCATTCGATTCTCTTCGTTTTTCATACTGAGCTATCGTTGCTTCGGACATCGACGACAAGATATTTATATAAGGTTTGTTGATTTTGCCAGATGATTTGATTTTCTGCATTATTTTGTCCGCCATATTAGTTACCGTCGAAAGGCTTGTTTCAAGTGCCGAACCAAAAAGCTTTATTATTTGTGCATACCTGCTTCGCTGGCTCAAGTGAATTTTTGCTTTCTAAATATATTGCAATTTATTTGTATGCATTGTCTTACGCATTTTTGCTATATACTTTTGACATACCTGATATAGATACTTAATAAATGTCTTAATGTGTAGACAATGTCAGAAGCAGATAATCCCCCTAAAGAGATATTGATTCTTGAAACGCCCGAGGAAATCCAGGCCAGAAGGGAGCAGGTTTTGGGGCGTTACACTGCCTTCAAAGATGCCACAAAAATGCGAAGACAGAGGCTGGAAGATGCCAGACGTTACATGTACTTTAAAAGAGATGCAGATGAATTGGAGAGTTGGATAAATGAAAAACTTCAGACAGCCTCAGATGAAAGCTACAGAGATCCTACAAATCTCCAGGTAAGTTTTTGTAAAACTGTAAATATTATTAAATCATTTTATAATGGAGTCCTTAATTTCAGGCAAAGATCCAAAAGCATCAGGCATTTGAAGCTGAAATAGCTGCTCATTACAATACATTGGAAGCACTGGATAAAAGTGGACATGAAATGATTAATGAGGGTCACTTCAACTCAGAAATTATAAAGGTTTGCATGTGTTTTTAAGATTGTATTAGCCATCGACATGCACGTTCATCTGATATTGTTATGGTTATCTAGACATTTTCTGGTAATTCAAAGAGACAATTTGCAAGATATATAGCTTATTTTACATTAATTTTGTGACCATTTGAGTCTCATCATGATGACAAGCTTTGTGCCTTTTCTGGCAGTTTGTACATTTTATTTATTTGTGTTTTAATTATTCTCCGGGCTTGTCTTTGCCGAGTCCACTAAGCTTTAAAGTCCTGAAATTTTGAGTGGGTGCAGGTTTATTGTCTTAACTGAAAAACTTTTCTTGTGAAAAGTTGACAGTCATCAAAAATTTGTTTCTTGATTTGAACTTGGATCTGCATTAGCCTATGTTTGTGTTACTGAGCTGTACCTTGGCATTAATTGTTGTTTTGGTATCCAAACAATCTGCATTCCATGTTAGTGCATTTATTTCTGTTCCCTTGAATATATTAAATTACATGTAATTTATTGACCACCTTTGGTTTTTTTTTATTATACTGATATGATGTGAGGTATTATAATTCCATGATATGATTAGACATATTTATATGATGTATAACTATATCGCATAGTTGTTGTCCTTAGCAATGACCTTGTTTTTATGGATTACCACTTTCAATTTTTTTTTTAATAAACAAGTCATGACACATCATGCCGACATGTGATTTAAGGACCGATTGGAGGAATTACATCGACTCTGGGATCTTTTGTCGAGCAAGTTGCAGGACAAGGGCTTGAAACTGAAGCAAGCCTTGAGATTGATTCAGTTCATGCGTGAATGTGAGAAGATCCTCTTTTGGATCAATGACAAGGAGGCTTTCCTTGGACTGAATGAATATGGACAGGACCTGGAGCATGTTGAAGTCCTTCAGAAGAAATTCCATGAGTTCCAGAAGGACATGCAAAATCATGAAGAAAGAGTCCTAGAGATCAACCAACTTGCTAACAAGCTCGTCAATGAAGATGAACACCCAGAAGCTGAAGCCATCAAAACCAAAAAAAATGTTGGCTTTTTATCATATGTTTTCATTTTTCAGCTTCATTGTAATTAATATTTTGTTTAAACGATCACAGGAAGTTAACGAGGCATGGGAAAGATTGAAACTTTTGGCCTCTAAAAGAGAGAAAAGCTTGTATGGTGCCCATGAAATTCAGAACTTCAACAGGTATTTTGTGGATTTGTGTTATTTGGTACCTGCCATTTGTAAATATTTTAACTCTTTGATCGTCTATCGTTAAAATCAATGTCTGAGATATTGTTTTAGTGTAAAATTGTTAATCTTTGCTGACCTCTATGTTTGTTAAGAATATTAATTTCCTGATTTACCCCCTGTTATTAACTACCATGTTGAACTTCCAGAGATGCCGAGGAAACTATAGCCTGGATGATTGAGAAGGACACTCTCCTATCTTCTGATGATTATGGAAGGGATCTTCCATCAGTGCAAGCCCTCCAGCGCAAACATGAGACGCTGGAAAGAGACCTTGGAGCAGTTGAAGAAAAGGTAGCTTCGGATATTTGATAATGCTTCCTAGACATCATTTATTATGATCTTTGTCACTATTCAGGTTAAAACTCTTCAAGATGAAGCGGCTAGGTTGACCGAGGTTCATGCCGATCAAGGAGACGACATACGAGGGAAACAAGCAGACATCCTTAGCAATTGGGAGAGGGTGATTGGGAAGGCCATGAACAGGAAGAATAATCTTGTGTCCTCTTACTACTTGCATAGATTCCTCTCTGACTACAGGGATTTGATCAGCTGGATTTCAGACACCAAGGCCATCATTTCAGCTGATGAACTTGCAAAGGATGTTACAGGAGCCGAAGCTCTGCTGGAGAAACATCAGGAGCACAAGGTTTGTTAATTTTATTACAATTTAATTGAATTTTGAAATTTTGATTTTATTTTTGGTTGTTTTGTGATCACTTGTTCAATTGAACTTTGAAGGTGACTAAATTAGGTTGATTAGAATTTCTCATTTCAATGCATTTAATTAGTGCTCCTCTCATTAAGAATGCATCTATTCTGATTTTTAAATGCTTGTTTCTTGTATCCTATTACACTGCACTCATTATTTTTCGAGCTGTATATTATGAGAGCTCTTATTTGCTTCTTATGCTGGTGATTCCTTAAACTGAAGTCTTTCTTTGGTGCTGTGAGTTCTAAATAATTGTTAAATGTATTTAATGTATGCATCTGATATTTCCAGGGTGAGATTGATGCAAGAGAAGATAGCTTCAAAAGCACAGCTGAAGCTGGCCAGAAGCTCTTGGATTCAGATCATCCAGCAATTCAAGAAGTAAAAGAAAAACTTGTGACACTGGCCAATGAAAAGACAAGTCTGCTCGAGCTGTGGGAGGTGAGGAGAGTCCTGTATGAGCAGTGCATGGACCTACAACTCTTTTACAGAGACACTGAACAGGCTGATGCTTGGATGACCAAGCAAGAGGTTGGTGACATTGTGCTGGCATGCTGATATATTGAGACTCATGTGTTTCTTTTCTTATAATATTAAATTAGGCTTTTCTGGCCAATGAAGATTTGGGTGACTCTTTGGATTCAGTGGAGGCTCTCATGAAGAAGCACAATGATTTTGAGAAGTCTCTAGCTGCACAAGAGGAAAAAATCAAAGCCTTGGATGATTTTGCAGGAAAGCTCATTGAAAGTGGACACTATGCTACTGATGATGTCAGAAATAGGAGAGATGCAGTGAGTTTATGACAAGCATTTGATTTTTTGGGGACATATTTAAATTCTGCATTTGACTGGAAGTTTAAGTGCCTTGAACCATTAAAACTTTTCAAGGAACTTTCATCATTTTTTAATTGATATTTAAGAGCAGATTTTAACTGCTAAATGGATTTTGAACAAGCTCTTCAGTGTTATTCATTATTTTATTATGTTAATTATTTATTGAAGTGTTTGTTTAATAGCATTATTTATCATTTAAAAGCTCCTAGAAAGAAGGAACCAGTTAAATGCCAAAGCAAAGGCTAGACGTCTTGCCCTAGATGAATCATTCAAGAATCAAATGTTTGAGAGAGATTATGATGAAACAAAAATCTGGATTCATGAGAAACTTAAGGCTGCATCTGATGAAGGATATATGGTAAGTCATACTTAATGAATGTTATGAAAATAATTTCCAGGTGCATACATTTTAATCTCTTTTCAAAACAGGATCCAACCAATTTACAAGGAAAGCTACAGAAGCACGAAAATTTTGCATCAGAACTTCAAGCCAACCAGGCCAGAATTGAATCTATCACCAAATCAGGAGAGGAGCTTATAGCTCAAAAGCACTACAATAAGGATCACATAAAGTGGGTGTTTTGATGCATGAATGTAAAAAATAAATGTTTGTTGAATTGTTGCATAACAACTCACGTCGTCCTGTTATGAACATGACGTGAACCACAGAATGTTCACTTTTCCAAACAGGGAATGTCTCACGGATATTATAAGCTTGTGGCAGAAACTTGTTGATCAGAGTGACAGGAAGGGTAAGATTTTGTTTTGGGATGATTTTATTGCTGACATTAACAAAAGGTTGATTTTAATGATTGAATCAGGTGCAAAGTTGAAAGAGGCAAACGACCAGCAGCAGTTCAACCGGAATGTGGAGGATGTTGATCTTTGGCTTGGTGAAATTGAGGGACAGCTCAGTTCGGAGGACTATGGAAAGGTTTTTTGAGTGTTCTTCCTAATGTTGATATCCACACATTGCTGGTAACTGCAAAAATATGAGGCTAAGAAGTTTTTCTATCAACAATTTTGAAATGCAGGTGATTAACGTTGTAAATTATGAAGTAATTTTTAAGGTATTGTTAATTTTCATTCAATTAATCATGCTTAACATTCAAGGACCTTACAAGTGTGCAGAATCTTCAGAAGAAGCATGCCTTGTTGGAGGCTGATGTGGCTGCAAGACAGGTTTGTGTTTATGTCTTTATGACATTCGACGTCATCCTAATCAGTCTCTGTCTTTGAAAGGACCGAATCGAAGGCATCAAACAGGCTGCGGACCAGTTTGTCGAAACCGGTCATTTTGATGCCGACAACATCAAAGCCAAGCAGCTGCAACTCACTGAAAGATACCAAGCTCTGCATGAACCAATGATGCTGAGAAAGTTGAAGTTGAAGGATGCTTTGAAGCTCCAGCAGTTCTTTAGGGACATTGAAGACGAGGAAGATTGGATCAGAGAGAAGGAACCAATTGCTTCTTCAACAAACAGAGGTTTTAAGCAATTTTCTGATAAATGCTTGTGCCGTGACTTAATTCTTTGAAGATATGTGTGCTATTAGGCTTTAATTATGCTTACTTTGAATCATTTAAGTTCACATAATAATAAGCTCAATCAGATAATGATGATTCTGTTGCAGGGAGGGACCTAATTGGAGTGCAAAATTTGATTAAGAAGCATCAGGCTCTCATGGCCGAGATAGCTGGTCATGATAGTCGCATTGCCACGGTTTGCACTCAAGGAGAAAAAATGGTGAAGGAAGGTCATTTTGCCGCCGATGACATCACTCGCAAAATCAAGGAACTCAGAGACAAATGGGAAGTTCTTAAGGTATTTACAATTGTCCTTCAAATTGGATGGATATGTTAGTGCATTTCATATCATTTCATTACAATTTTAAGGTAGCAACAATAGTTATTTGTTGTTGTTGTTTCATTAGACTCATTGAGGTCATCTTTTCAGAACAAGTCTTCCAAGAGGAAGGAAGACTTGGATGATTCCCTCCAAGCACAGCAGTACTTTGCTGATGCTAATGAGGCTGAGAGCTGGATGAGGGAGAAGGAACCCATCGTAGGTAACACCGACTATGGCAAAGATGAGGATTCTGCCGAAGCTCTCCTCAAGAAACACGAGGCACTCATGTCCGACCTCGACGCTTATGGGTCTGTCGTCGATCAACTGAAGGAACAGGCACAACTCTGCAAGGTAAATAGGGATTTTTTTTTCTAATTTAAATTGTAACAACCCATATTTTGAATATTGCTACAATTGTTTTGTGAAGTAGATATTCAATAAATTCTCAATGTGTTTTCTAATCCATGGTTTAGAGCAATTGAGCTCAGTTAGACATAACTGCTTATAAAATTTGATGACTTTGATGGTTGTTGTTCAGTAGTAATAAATAGCTATAATGCTATATTTTAGCAACAAGAGGCACCAATAATTGATGACATAGGAAAGGAATGTGTTGTGGCTCTTTATGACTATCAAGAAAAAAGTCCCAGAGAAGTATCAATGAAGAAGGGAGACATTCTTACTCTGCTGAACAGTGCTAACAAGGTAGAACATTGTTTTCAAAAGATTAATTACTCATTTTGTGGATCACTAGGTTTGCAAATAAACTATTGTTGATTTTTATTGCCACATTCTTTACTTAAATAATTCATTCCCATTATTGAATTATTATTATTATTATTCAAATTGGTGCACAGGATTGGTGGAAGGTGGAAGTGAATGATCGCCAGGGATTCGTGCCAGCTGCTTATGTCAAAAAGATAGACTCCAACCTGACAGCTTCTCAAAGCAATCTTGCTGACGAGTACACAATTTCTGTCAGACAAGGGCAGATTGAAGGCCAGTACAAGAACCTGTTGGATCTTGGAAACCAGAGGAAGGAGAAGTTGGATGAGTCCTGCAAAGCTTATCAACTTGTAAGAGAAGCTGGAGAACTGGCTCAATGGATAGCAGATAAGGTGCCTTTTTGTCACTTTGTTGTTGAATATTATTTGTTGATAATACTCTTGTTGATAAAATTTGTTGATAAAATATAAGGACTTATTTAAGAAAGTGAGAGCATTATTACTTTTTGTGATAGTGCTAATTAAGTACGACCTAAATAACAGCAAGAGCACTTGTTTTGCATTTATTAATTCATTCAAAATTCTTAAAACTCACCAAAGCATTTCTTTTCCGAGAGGAGATGAATAGCTAACAAATTGTGGTCATGATTGCAGGAAACCATTGTGAAGGCAGATGAAGACATTGTTGATCTTGAACAAGTGGAAGGCAAACAGAGAAAGTTTGATGACTTTAGGAAGGTTTGTTGATTAAGGAAAAGAGAGTAACGAATTTTTCTGCAGTTTGGTTGCATTCAATGGTTTAAATAGCAATTGTCGAGGATGGATTTTTGCTTGCAGTTGTGAATGACTCGAGTTTACTCCAACAGGATTTGAAGGCAAACGAGGCTCGTTTGGAAGAATTGAAGACCGTGGCTCAGCGATTAACGGCCATGGGTCAGACCGAAGCTGCTGAGAAGATCAGAATTCAAATCGACGACCTGAATCAGAGATGGGCGGCATTGGAACAAGTTACTCAAGAAAAGGCTCAGACTCTCGGCAGTGCCTATGAAGTTCAACGCTACCACAGAGATGCCGACGAGACGAAGGATTGGATCGAGGAGAAGGAAAACACTCTCAAGTCTCCTGATATTGGAAATGATCTTGCAACTGTGCAGCGCCTTCAAAGAAAACATGAAGGTTTGTGAGCATTTCTTTTTGTGTTGTTATTGATTTGACGTTGTTAAATTTTATTCATTTAGGCCTTGAGAGGGATTTGGCTGCTATTGGAGAGAAAGTCAAGGACTTAGACAGCACAGCACAAAGACTGATGCAAACCCACCCAGACCAGGCTCAGACCATCTATGACCATCAGAATGAGATTGTTGAAAAGTGGAATGCTCTGACCAAGAATTCTGAAGCTCGTAAACTTAAGCTACTGGACTCTTACGATCTGCAGAGATTCCTAAGTGACTTCAGGTACTTTCAGAATTGCTGCCGTTTCATGAGCTCTTGAATGGCGATTGATGTGTCGGTCTTTCTTCTTTAAGAGATTTGATGTCCTGGATAAAGAGCATGACTGCCTTGGTCTCTTCTGATGAACTTGCAAAGGATGTCACTGGTGCCGAGGCCCTTCTCGAGAGGCACAAGGTTTGTCGGATGTTTTTGTTCGGGGATCAGGAAAATTTTTGATTAGAAGAAGCTGGGAGATGGAAACAAATTTAAATGATGCTACTGGAAGAATGACCAAATAATTAAATGTCTGGCAAGATATTGTGAGACTCACATTTGATGAACATATATTAATGATTATCTCATCTATTTAACAATTACAGATTTTTTTGAGATATTAAAGATATTCATTGAATGTGGATAATCTTTGAAACTCACTTGCAAATAAACTTAAGTTGGTTTCCATAATTAAATATTAGTGATGCAAACATAAGCTGTGGTACCTCACCAGATTCCGAGTGGTGATTTGCTTTGAAATAGGTCCTTGTAATGTAAACTAGCAGATGTTTTTCAGGATGTGTGTAGTGAAATACACAGTCATTTATATCCAGTTGAACAAGGGGTAACCATTTCATTGAGTGGATTTTAACTTAAGATTTTTCATAGCATGGTCTTGCTTCACTGAGGTTTTTAGCTAGCACCAGTTGTTCAAACTAACGATTCTGTGTGAACAACAAGCATTTTATTACTTACCGAGTTTGCATTTGGTTGAACTGGTACTTAGAATCAAGATACATTTTCTGCAATTTATTAATTTAACTATTTTAACCACATGGTAAGGTATAAAGATTTAATGGCTTATCATACTTTTTATTTATGAATAATTAAAATAAATTGGAAAGGATTGTGGAGGTCAAGGCATGTGTAATCATCAACAAATTTAATTTTATGCCTATTTTATGTAGTTAATTTAATCTCCATTTTTGAATGTGCACTCATTGGAGATTGTCATGCCATCTTTAGGAACACAAGATGGAAATTGATGCCAGGAATGGAACTTTCCAGGCCTTTGAGCTGTTTGGAAATCAACTTCTCCAGAAGAATCATTATGCTGCTCCTGAGGTTAAGCACAGACTCGAGGAACTGCAAGAAGCCAGGGACTTGTTGGAAAAGTTAGTTCAATGACCAATAATTTTAATGCCACTTTAAAATATTAAAGTTATGATGTTTTAAGGTGGCAGCAAATGATCGCAATACATGCAAATAATCAATAAGCTAAAAATAATTGCCAATCATTATGATGTTCTTCATTTTTTGCACAGTGCCTGGATAGCTAGGAAAGCCAAACTGGATCAATGCTATGAATTGCAGCTGTTCCACAGAGACTGCGAACAGGCTGAAACTTGGATGGCAGCAAGGGAAGCTTCCCTTGAGGACAGTGTTGATGGATCTGGTGACAGTGTTGAGGCCCTGCTTAAAAAACATGAGGACTTTGATAGAGCTATTAGCTCACAGGAAGAGAAAATTGCCAACCTCCAGCAGTTTGCTGAGCAGTTGGTCGAGGTACTGCACCTTTGTTAGGCAATGGTAATATTGGAAACAATAATATGGAATAACTTAATTCTTCTAGGCTGAACACTATGATGCACCAGGCATTGTTAATAGGAGAGATGAAGTTCTTGAAAGATGGAGAAAACTAAAGGAGGCCCTCCTTGAGAACAGAGCAAAGCTTGGGGAGGCCCAGTCTTTGCAACAATTCTCCAGAGATGTCGACGAGATGGAAATTTGGATTAACGAGAAACTTCAGACTGCAATGGATGAGTCTTACAAAGATCCATCAAATATTCAGGTAGCAGTGGGATTACAAATTCATCTTTAGCATGTATTTATTTCTTTAACTATCATCTTACTTTTCATAGGCAAAACATCAGAAGCACCAAGCCTTTGAGTCTGAACTAGCTGCCAATACTGACAGAATTCAAACTGTACTGAAGATGGGAGAGAGTATGGAATCTTGTACTTATATGCAAAATTAGCATTTGTTGAAATGTAAGTCTTCAAATGTTAAATTTCAGAACTGATCGAGAAGGAGCAGTGCGCCGGTTCGGAAGATGCAGTAAGGGAGCGAGTTCACAAATTGCTTGGAGATTGGCAATATCTCACTGGCAAGACCTCTGAAAAGGGAGACAAACTGAAGGAGGCCAACAGACAAAGAATGTATACTGCTGCTGTCAAGGATCTTGAGTTTTGGCTTGGAGAAGTTAGTATTCTGATTCAAAGTTATTACAGTTGTAACTTTGGTTCATTTATATATCACCTTTAAGTCTATGGTGACAGAGGTGCTATTTGTTTACCATTTGTAAAGTGTTCCTCATTTTTGGTAATGAGAGCTAGGTTGCAAACATACATAGTGTGGCTCATTAGTCAACTTTTCAACATTAGTCATGCTCTTGCATGGAGGAACACAATCCTCTGAGTTAATTTGCATCCAAGTTATCCATAATTATTTGAACTATTGCATTACTTGCCTGTCCTGTCAGGTTGAACACATGCTGGAAGCTGAAGATTATGGAAAGGATCTTGCCACAGTCCAAAATCTTGTTCAGAAACACAAGCTATTAGAGGCTGACATCCAAACCCACGATGATCGAGTGAAGGACCTCAATGATCAAGCCAATGCATTCATTGATACTGGAATGTGGGACACTGAGAACATTAAGGAGAAGAAACAGTCGATCAATGAGAGATATGAAAGGTCAACAATTGTAACTCTGCCTGTGACCATAGTTGAAATTGAGCAACATTAAAGTGGTCTTATGTACTTTCAGAGTGAGGACGCTTGCAGCTCACAGACGTGCAAGGTTGAACGAAGCTCAGACTCTACACCAGTTCTTCAGAGACATTGATGATGAGGAAGCTTGGATCAAGTGAGTTTATTATTTGGGGGTTTTAAAGGCTTTGTATTTATGAATTATTGCTTATTGTATTGATATTGTTAGATTTGATTGTGCTCGATTGTTAAAATCTTTTGTCTTTAAATCTTTTTTTTTTTAGAGAGAAGAAGCTACTTGTTGGTTCTGATGATTATGGAAGGGATCTGACTGGTGTCCAAAACCTGAGGAAGAAGCACAAGCGTTTGGAAGCCGAGCTCTCGAGTCATGAGCCTTCGATCCAGGTTGAAACTTAGGATGTCCTATTTATTACTCCTGAGTATTGTTGTATCTGTTTTGGCCATGGGTCATGTTATGTCTTATAACTTATAACTTTTCACTCGTAGTCTGTACAAGATACTGGCGAGAAGCTCATGGCCGAATCGAATCTGATGACCGGAGACATCCAGCAGAAACTGCAGCAACTTGCTCGTAATTGGGATGAATTGAAAAAGATGGCAGGTACGAGAGGCAAGAAACTTGAGGAATCTTTGGCCTATCAGCAGTTTGCAGCCAGCATCGAAGAGGAGGAAGCTTGGATAAATGAAAAACAACATCTGCTCTCTGGTGATGATTATGGGGACTCTTTGGCTGCTGTCCAAGGACTGCTGAAGAAACACAATGCTTTCGAAACTGACTTCAAGGTGCACGAGGACAGGTGCATCGAGATCACTAAGGAGGGAGACAGACTCATTGCTGCCGGCAATCATAACAGTGACAACATCAAGCAGAGATGCCAGACTTTGAAGGCTAAGTTGAACTCCCTGCAAAGTGCTGCTGATGACAGGAAAACGAGTCTTGTCGACAACTTTGCTTTCCTCCAATTCATCTGGAAAACGGATGTGGTCGAAAGCTGGATTGGTCAGTATTCCTGTTGCTCTCAACTGCTTGATAATAGTTTTTTTTTATTATTATTTATATTACATTTGAATCTTCAAATTATTTCAAGTTTTTCAATCAATTATTTGATTTTACAGCTGATAAAGAGGCCCAGGTGCGCTCTGAGGACTATGGCCGTGACCTTTCGTCTGTCCAGACTCTGCTAACCAAACAAGTAGTTGATAATTTAAGTGTTGCCTAAAACTGATTTTCTGATAAATTATGCTTTGTTGCCATTAGGAGACTTTTGATGCGGGATTGCAAGCATTTGAGAAGGAAGGAATACAAACAATAACTTCTCTTAAAGATCAGCTCG
Source organism: Hirudo medicinalis (assembly GCA_011800805.1). Classification (NCBI taxonomy): domain Eukaryota; kingdom Metazoa; phylum Annelida; class Clitellata; order Hirudinida; family Hirudinidae; genus Hirudo; species Hirudo medicinalis. Next base: position 57,995 of record MPNW01000029.1, read on the forward strand.
TAGCTTCGAGACATTCTCAAACTCCGGCCATTGAGAAGAGATACAATGATGTTATGTCAAGGTTGTATGTGAGTCAAATTAGGTAGGCTAGGTCTCAATTATTCATCAATGTTTTTTATGTCACTCCAGATGGCAAAGGCTCCTCCAGGATTCTGATGCTCGAAAACAAAGACTTCTTCGCCTGCAAGAACAATACAGGCAGGTTGAGGACCTGTACCTGACGTTTGCCAAGAAGGCTTCTGCATTCAACTCATGGTTTGAAAATGCAGAGGAGGATCTGACTGATCCTGTGAGGTGCAACTCCGTTGAAGAGATCAGGGTTAGGAATATTTAATATTCTAATATTATCCCAAATGCTTTCAATAACTAAATAGTGAATTACAAGTTCGATTGGAGTAAATGCTTCCTAAATAGATACGTCATTTCTCTTTCTGTGATGCAACATTAGTGACTTAGTACCTCAAATGTGATCTTTTTAGACCTTGAGAGAGGCTCAGGATCAATTCAAGGCTTCACTGAGCACAGCTGAGTCAGATTTCAACCAGCTTGCCCAATTGGACAAGCAGATTAAAAGCTTCAATGTTGGTCCAAACCCATACACTTGGTTCACAATGGAAGCTCTTGAAGATACCTGGAAGAACCTCCAGAAGATAATCCAGGTAGATTGTCAGTTATATTTTCATTATTTTTAACTTTTAAGCCTTTTTTTATTTTTCAAGGAAAGAGATGCAGAGCTCTTGAGTGAACAACATCGTCAAGAAGATAATGATGACCTCAGAAAACAGTTCGCTGTAACCGCAAATGCATTCCACCAATGGTTGACTGACACCAGGTTCAGAATCATAGTTGTGCTATTTCTATTACATCCCAACTTCCTTATGAACATTTTCCCCAATATATCTCCTTAAAAGGCCTAAATGATGTGTTTTTAATACTGAAGATCATTCATTTATTATTTATTATCCTGGTGGATAAGTGTCAGAATTAGATTCCTATATTTGATCTGCTTAATGATTTACTCTTTACTTTATTTTTTCTCAGGCTTTGGCTTCTAGACGGGTGAGTTTACTTCCATTTATTGATTTTTTGTTTTGTAATTTGTGTAAAACTTGATATTTAAGCTTTTGTTTTGCTAAATAAAAGGGCTGCAATGACAGAAGGTTCTGGAACTCTTGAGCAACAATTGGAAGCCACTAAGGTATGACTCGATGAGGTCTAAAACTTCATTTCTTATGAGAGCTGTCATTGCTTTGTCATTGTCAGTGATGTTGATAATATGTGCACTGTGATTCCACACTAAAAATCTGTAGTCATTTGTTAATGGATGCTCGTGCTTCCTCCAGAAAAAATCGGCCGAAGTGCGTTCTCAGAGGAGTCTTTTGAAAAGGATCGAGGAGCTGAGTGCAAGCCTCGAGGAAAGACTAATTCTCGACAATAGGTTACTATGGATAACAATTATCGTCAAACATTCCTTCTGCCCATTTCAATTAATTAGTATTTGCTTTCAGTTCTCTTTCATTAAAGTAATGTCTGGTTTGATTAGCTTAATTGAAATACATGACATAAGAGTTAGATATGAGCAGATTGTGCAGGATAATGCAGGATTCAAAATTGTCTGTAGAGAGTTTTTATTAAAGATATCATATTATATTATATTTTAATATTAATTATATTTACAATTAATGCTGCAGATATACAGAACACAGCACAGTTGGACTGGCTCAACAATGGGACCAATTGGATCAGTTGGGTATGAGGATGCAACACAACTTAGAGCAACAGATCCAAGCATGGTATGTATTTTTTATTCTGAGATGTCAATCACCCTTGTTACCAACCTTGGTGTTTTTCATCACTAGTAATCAGAGTGGAGTGACAGAAGATGCACTTAGAGAATTCAGCATGATGTTCAAGTAACTAATGTTTCAATAATGTTCATTGTTTATCACAAGTCAATAATGTAACTTTTTGAGATTGTATGTTTATAACATGAATGCTGATTATTTCTGATGTTGTTGCTTCCAGACATTTCGATAAAGACAAGACTGGTCGTTTGAACCACCAAGAGTTCAAGTCTTGTTTGAGGGCTCTTGGAAACGACCTTCCGATGGTGGAGGAAGGACAAAAAGATCCTGAATTTGAGGACATTTTAAATCACGTTGATCCAAACAGGTAAAAAGGAGAAGCAAATCTGCACTTTATTTAGGCAATTGTAGAACCTGCATGCTTTGTTTTCTTCAAAAGGGACGGATTTGTTTCGCTTCAAGAATACATGGCATTCATGATAAGCAGAGAGACTGAGAATGTCCAGTCAGCTCAAGAAGTTGAAGCTGCATTCAGAGCTCTGACCACTGGGGACAAGCCGTACATAACATCCAATGAATTGTTTGCTGTAAGTTTTGTTGAAGTTATTGCCTAAAAAAATTGATGGCTAGGGATCAGTGTGTTGTCAAGTTATAGTTCCTTGTCATATTTTTTGGATTTCACATAGTAATTCTGCACTGATGCCTGATGGCTGTTATTTAACAGAACTTGACAAAAGAGCAAGCAGAATATTGCAGAAACCGAATGAAGCTCTACAAAGATTCCACAGGTCGTCAACTTCCAGACGCCTTTGATTACATTTCATTCACAAAGGACCTCTTCATCAATTGATGTTCTTAACTCAAGAAATCACCATTCTTTAGACATTGCTTGATTTAATGTCTTTAATTTTACTGTCTGTTGTGACTTAAACAATGGAAAATTTCAAAATTCTGCATCTTGTTAGATTTAAATGGTTGGTAGTTTGCTTTGCTTTCATCACACCTGATATCTTGCTTAAGTAAAGTCCCATTTATACTTCAACATCAAGGACAACTTGAAACAAAACCCTGTGTTAGCTTTTTATACTTGTGATCGGAGTTTATTCTTTGCCGCTTTAATTGCTGCGGCACCTGTGAGGACGAACCATTCTTTGGTTTTTGTCAAACATCAAAATCATTTGCTTCTTGTTGCTTATTTCTTCTGGTGCGACAACATGCTAGCTGTGAATGCCGTTTTTGAGTACTTTGTTAGCTGTGGGGAGGCGGCTAATAAATTGTTGCTGTCTTGTGATAGTTTGTGGTAGGTATAGTTTATCACGGCTTGGTGACTGATGTATGGACGCAAAAGTTTAATGGAGGCCAAAAATGTTGATATGGTACGTAGGTGTCGTGTTAGGGTTGGGCCTATCACCAATTTTGCTTTCGGCGATTCGTGCTCGTCGTGCGAGGGCCATGCGGTAGCTTCGTGAGAGTGGGTCGTCGTTACCTAAGCTCAGCCCGGGGAAAATATCAACAGAATCGCTGAGGGATTGATATCCCAACCTGATTTGCCTACATTGATTGGCCGAGAAAACCATTAAAAAAAAACATTACATTAAAAAACAATACATTAAAAAAAACGGAATATGAATGAAATTCTGTCATTATTTGGATGCTCGCTCGGCTAATTACTTAAATACTTGGCTAGCCAACCTAGTACTAAAGTTTGGTACAAACGTTTCAAATCGACTTTATGGATAATCGATGGTTGCACGAAATTTACTAATTTGAAATGCTTAAGCTTCCTAAAGACTACTGCCCTCTCACTTTGGCTTGTTTGATTAACATTCTCGTTATTAGCTAATTGTTGGTCCCATTGGTAGCATCCTACAAGGTGTTGTATAAACATGCACTGTACACAGTGTTGTTCGAACGGAGTAAAAGTAACGTATTACTTAAGCACAATCGGGAGTAGTATTTCCGAAAATTAAACTTCTTTACTTGTCCGCCACAAAGCGTTACAAAGTAATGTAAACAAAAGTAAACAACCTCTGATGAGATTTGTTTAACAAAATTACAATAATTTTATTGTATAGTCTTGCCAGTTGATTTTTGAAAAAAATCCTAGATGGTTTAAAAAAAAATCCAGAAAAATCCAGATTATATTTTAAGTGCTAGAGATGCTGGAATCGAATAAAATGTATGGCACTAGAATGTCTGATCCGGTTATGGCAGTGAAAAGTGAAATTCCATTCTCATTAGGTATTGCTCGTAGGGCTAATCAAACAATTGGGAGAGAGATGAGCCACTTATCATTTCTGGCCATTAGTGCTTAAATTAGTATTTAAAGTTCGATGGAATCTTTCAATCATTCCATTTGATTGTGGGTGATATGCTGATATCCTATAGACTCCGACAACGAAGCAAAAATGTTGCTTTCAAATTGATGGCCTTGGTCTGTGGCGAGACACAGACTCCAAACCTGCTGACCCAATGATTTAGGAAAACTTCTGCCACTATCTCTACTGTGATGGATGAGACAGGTATGCATTCGAATCACCTTGTTGCTCTATCAATAATTGCCACAACGTGGCGATGATCAGACGTAAACTGCTCCCCGAGTTTTTTAGAAGATGTGAGTGGGCCTACAATGTCCATGTGGACGGTCTGAAAACGGTCAATGAAAGGATAAATTGGGTGTTGAGAAAGTGTTTTGTTGTGTCAATAAAGCTTGGCTTTCTGATAATCTGGACAACTGTTTATCCATTCCTTGATGTCACTTTCATTTTGGACCAGAAGTATTTGGCACCAATTAGATGAATAGAACCAGAAACTCCTGAATGTGCCATATTGTGGAGGTGGTGGAAAACTGATTGTCGAAGAGAATTCATTTTATTCTTTGTAACCACGAATTCACAATTAAATAAAGAATTCGTTATTAGTGACTCAAAACAGTGGCGGACTGGAAGATAAATTTTTATCCGGAAATGTCAATATAAGGGCGGGATTGTTGGCCAAGTGAGGGGCAAAAGCCAACTCGTAGGCAACTCGCGACTTTTGGTACCTAACTCCATCTTTAATGATCTTTAATCCTAACACTAGCCCCCTACGCCTACCTCATGACCTGGAATTCTCTGCAGAACTAACAAAAGTCGTTGCCTGTGAGTTGGCTTTTGCCCGTCACCAACCACCTAAAAGTTCATCTCTTATAAGTCTTAAAAGCTTTTAAAATTTTTTCCATATGAAATCTCTTGATTCCACTCTCAGACGAATGTTCATCTCAGTTACGATGAATGCCAACAAGGTCAGCAATTTTCTTTAAACTTTTTTCAGATATACCATTTTGATACACATCTTTGAAGTTCATTGGATCAAGACATGCAGATCTCGAATTATCTCATAGTTATTTGAAAATTTGTCAGTTATGCTGGTTGTATTTTCACCTGTACAATTTTACTGTCGGAAATTTCAGAATGCTTTTAAAATTAATTTTGAATATTAAGATGACAAATAGCAAAAATTACATAAAAATCGATTAAAATTCACCTGATAAAGATATAACAATGCAAATTATTTAAAAAAAAAACTATTTCTACCTCAAAACTTGCCAAAGACTTCAAAGTTAGCCGACATCAGATACCGAACATCATCGCAAAGAATGAGGAGATTAAAAGGATTAACTTCATCCATAGCTATAAAATTACACTATTCATTTATATATCCATATTTAAGTTATTATAATTTGGTCTGGGCTTCTAATTATTCTTCTTACCTGCTTCCCTTGCTTAAACTTCAGAAAAGATATCTACGTTTAGCTCTACACTTGCTGTATAACTCCCGCTGACGCTGACACTGACGCTTCCTTTAAAAAATTCAATATCCTAAAATTTCATCAAATTCACTATTTCCAGGCAGGTATTTTTAGGCAGATTTGATTGTTGCATGTTTCCCGGCTTATTTAACAAGCTTTTAGTAAAACAATAAACATCACATCGATATGCACTCCGATCCGCCCAAAGATATAAACCGTCCTTTGCCAAAACCAACATACAACTTCACTCCATCACATGTTTAGGACCAAAAATAATTTCACAGATCCCAACAACACTACTCCAGCAACCAAACTTATCTTCGTTTAAACGCATGTTTAAAGCATTCATTTCATTCGCCATCATTTCAATAATGTCATTAATTATTATCCGTCTAATTTTTATTACCCTTGACTAATGTCAACCTTTAAATATGGTCTGGGCAGTCCTGATAGCGGGGCGTCACTCCCTTAGGACTGACGCTTGAGCCGATGGCATTTTACTTTTCTGTTGATATTTAATGTGCATATTTATTTGTTCGGCTCAATAAAAAAAAAGAAATGGGAAATTGGAGAACGAAGTCAAAGCGAGTAAAAAGAAAGGCAATGTTAGTTAATGGCAAAGTGTTTGAATTATTGTGCTTAGCTCGCTCTAAGAATCTACCAATAACAGGTCCATTGCTGAAAGAAAGCTCTAATGTTTGCTAAGGAGTTGGGGCACAATAATTTATGTCTGTTCTTCCTCCAGACCTTTCAGGAATTTGTTGCGTTGGATGAAGGATGTGAAATCACATGTGACAATTATGCTTGAATCAATGAAACTGAACATGAGCTAAGCACTGTCGAGCCTAACCTTACAACCGTGATCATTTTCCATCAAGAAGCCTGGAATAATATATATGAGCTAATATTCTAGGCAAATTCAATGCCTTCCTTAGAAGACATATCATTTGAATTATCCATGATTCAGGACAAGATCTAGAAAGCAAGGTTGAGGGACACAGAAAGGACCAAACAAGCTATTGTCAAAACTTTTGTAATATGTTATAATAGCTGTGCAGTTGATTCTTATAGCTTGTCTATAAATGTGTTACACTTGTCTTATATTTATCAATTTGTATGGGTTTAGTAATTCCTTTGGTTTAACATAGATACCTTGATATAGGGTAAAACTGCCCATCGGGTCATTTTTCTGCCAAGTCCCTATTCGCAGTTTTTATCATATATAGTTACTAGATTATGTCATACAAATACCATATCTATCATATATAGTTACTAGATTATGTCATACAAATACCATATCTATCATATATAGTTACTAGATTATGTCATACAAATAGTCGCAAGCAAGCTCAAAATGTTGCATGCGTTCCTGCAAGCATCGACAAAAAGTAGTCGTTACAGGCGTTAGCGCCTCTGAAATTACCATACCATTAACGTTAGAGCTTCGACAGCTGCGTGTGGGACTCTGCCACCTCCAACACTCTACTCTGGTACGCCTTTGGTCAGTTTCTCCCCTGTCGGTCTGGACGAGGTTCCCTGTCTCATCAATTCTCTCCCAAATAAACAGTGCTCTCTGGATCCAATACCAACATGGCTTTTAAAAAAGACCTCGCCCAATCTCGCTCCGTTTCTCGTCAAATTGTTTAATAAATCACTTAGTCACGGCGTGTTCCCTCAATCTTTCAAGACATCTTACATAACTCCCATTCTCAAAAAACCAAATCTCGACTGCGGCGATACCAGTTCTTACCGCTCTATATCCAACCTATCAGTTATCTCTAAACTACTGGAAAGACTGTTTCTTGTTAGAATCACAAAACATCTCGACAATAATAAACTTTTACAAATCAACCAATCAGCCTACCGTCAATATCACTCAACAGAAACAGTTGCACTCAGAGTCTTCTCAGACGTTCTCGAGGCAGCCGACCAGGAAAGACTCACACTTCCCGTCCTGCTTGATTTATCGGCAGCATTTGACACCGCGGACCACGACATACTTTGCCGGAGATTGCAGTCTTCCTTTGGCTTCGACGGACCAGCACTCAACTGGCTCCGGTCCCATCTCAACGGACGAGAATGCCAGATCAAGATTGGTGACACAACTTCGTCGAGGGTTTTGTCAATCTGTAGTGTTCCTCAGGGATCGGTTCTCGGTCCAACCCTCTTCTCAATACTGCGGACCTGTCAAGAATCATCACCAGCCATGGGCTGCGATCACACTTCTATGCCGACGACACGCAGGTTTATGATCAACAACGTCGCAGGGCTTTCCACGCTGGTCTCGGCGTGCGTTGGCGACGTCTGCCAATGGATGAAATCGAGTCACCTACAACTCAATTCAAACAAATCGGAAGTCATTTGGTTCACAACTCGCCGTCGTAGTCATCAGTGCCCATCTGCGCCTGTACGACTGGGAAATGATTGGATTTCACCATCTCCCTCAGTTAGAGACCTCGACGTCTTCCTGGACTCCGACTTGACCATGCACGCTCATGTTGGCCATATAACGCGCATGTGCTTCATGATGCTGCAACAGATCCGAGCCGTTGCATCATACCTTCCGTCGTTCGCGACTAAAACACTTGTCACCTCTTTAGTCCTTCCAAGCTCGACTACTGCAACTCAGTTCTGGTCGGGCTACCCAAAACTCTAACTCGTCGCCTGCAATCTGTCGTCAATGCAGCTGCCAAGCTTGTGATGAGAAAGCACAAATATGACCACATCACCCCCATCCTCAGTGAACTCCATTGGCTGGGGATCGAATGCAGGATTGAATTCAAAGTGGCACTTCTAGTTTTCAAGTGCCTCAAAGAGATGGCTCCCGCGTATTTTGTATCGAAAGTGACTCGCCTCCGTGACTTGCCAAGTCGAAAACGACTCAGATCATCTTCTTCGTCGCTCCTCTTCGTTCCGACCGGGCGACTCAAATGTGCTGAGGACAGGTCGTTTACGGTTGCTGGCCCAAGGATCTTGAACCAACTTCCACCCCAGGTCACATCCGCAGCAACCATTGAAAGCTTTAGAAAGTCTCTCAAGATGCATTTATACGGTGGCCTTGAAGTCCTGTGATTCGGACTTACGCCACCATAAAGATTGTCTTATTTGAATAACCTAGTCCATATTTCATCTGTCTCGAATGATTAGTCTTTGAGATCAACCAGATTCTCGCCTCAAGTAAGCAGAGCTTAGCCAAACTTTCAAAACTGTTGATTTTTAAGTGTGAACCCGTAGGGGTAGCATTGGTGATGAGACACCAATAAACTTTAAATTTGTGCACTATTTTACCAATTCATGTTTTATATAAATAATGCAGATACTTAATTTTAAAATAAATTTAAGCAAACGGAATTGCATTTTAAAATTTGTTTTTAATTTTTGTAAAATTTTTACTAAAATATTATTAAAATTGGTCTTTGGTGTGAAGTTTTTAAGTTTGTAAATAAGTCATAAAGATCGTGAATTTCAATCTAAAGCATTTAATTATGGTTCTCAAAGGAAATATTTTAAAGAATTTTATAAACATGCTTATAAGATTAGTTTCTGCCAAAAGATTTAGTTTAAAAGGATTTATATTGTTAATCCTTTTTGGATCTGCCTCATTTTTCATTTTGGCCCACTATCTTATTAACTTAACTCCTGAACCAGTAAATGTGCATTTCCCTCAAGACATCGTGCAATGTCCACTCGATCAGAGTTATGGAAGTTTTATGATAAACGACCACGTTAACGAATCTAAAAGATACTTATCAGGAGCTAAAGTGTTAATAGTGGCGGAGCTTCCGTATTCTGGCCTTTTGAGAGAACTTGTGAGCATTTTGGAGTCATTACGATTCAAATACAAAGTGGCTCACTTGGACAAGCCATTACCTCAACTCATCAACAAAAATCAAGGAGTTTACAGCGCGATTGTGTTTGAAAAATTAGAATCCTATTTAACTCTGGATTCTTGGAATCAAGTAATCATTAATAACTATTGCATCAAATACAAAGTTGGTGTATTAGCATTTGCTCAAACTTCTGAGGTTCTTAGTAATGTTCAGGTGAAGTCTCTTCCACTTTATATCAACACGAATGTTGTTATAAGCAAATACATGGTTAATGCAAAGTCCCCGGTTTTAAGGATTACAAGACCAGGCTCCATTGCCTTTGATAGCAATGCTTCTGCCAAAAGATGGTCTGTGTTTTACAGTAACCACTCCACTTTTGAACCTGTTTCAACTTCTATACCAAGGGATGATGTAATAAAGATGGGTTGTCTTTTTGAAAGATGTGAATTTTCTCCAATAATAAGAGATAAGGGTCTCACAGATGGCATACAGAAAGTATTTTTTGGCTTTGGATTCCGATTTTGGCTTCATCTTCCATTGTTCGTGGATGTCTTGTCATTTATTTCTCATGGAAAGTTGAGCATGGCACTCGAGAGGAACATTTTAATTGACATTGATGACATATTTGTTGGAAAACCATACACAAGAATGACAAAATCAGATGTCATGGTATATTTATTAACTTTATTATCTTTGAAGACTGTTTTGAATAATACTGCTTATCATGGTTATGGAATATCGATAGTCAATTTTTCTTACAAGATACAAAAGCAATAATTCTTTTCTTTTGAGGAATGTGGTTCTTATTAGCTATTTGAATTTGTAGGCTTTGATAGAATCTCAGAAAAGAATCAAGACTGTTGTCAAAGACTTCAGGTTCAATCTTGGATTCTCGGGGAAATATTACAAGCACGGAACACGAGATGAAAATGAGGGCGACGAGCTTCTGCTTGGTTTGTACTTTTTTGTTTTTTTTTTACAATTTATTGGTTGTTGGCCATTTACTTATTAGTCTGATTGAATTTATTAATTAATAATGAATTGTGCAGGTGCACTTAAATAATTTTTCAAACTTTGGTCAGTATTAAGATAGTTGCAATATGCAACTGTGAGAAGCATTTGTGATGTTCCATAAAGTTCTGAAACTGAATTCAGTTCCCGAGTGTTTAAATCGTTATTATCACCATCAGCATCACCACCATCAGCATCACCTTCACCATCATCATCACCATCGGCATCACCATCAGCATCACCAGCATCAGCATCATCATCATCAATAATAATAATAATATAATATAATAATAATTTTATAATAATAATATTATAACAATAATATTATATATATTAATATATATAATTATATATTAATAATATATATATTAATAATATATATATTAATATATAATAATAATATATCATTATAATAATAATATTATTATTAATTAATATATTATTATTATTATTATATATTATTATTATTAATATAATTATTATAATAATATTTCAAAAAATAATATATTTATTATTTTTAATAATTATATAATAATTAAAAATAATATTATTATTTTGTTAATATTTTTATCATCACTATCATAATTATTATTATTGTTGTAACCTTGTGAAAGAGTTATTTAATTCTTGTAATTAAATTTATAATGCTTCATTTAACCGTCACATTTGGAATCTTCTGTAATGCAGCTCTGCAGAACTAAATTGAGTTTATAGCATTCCCATGCAGATCCCGAAATTCTCACACCAGATTCAATAAAGTCTTACAGATCCACTTAAACACTTAACTTGATTATTCAGTTCTATTCACTGAATACTTGCTAAATAAACTTTCTTGACAACCTACCGAGTTTACGGACCTCCGGTTAATTTCATTATTAACATTACCGTGACTACTACTATCATTATAATAAAACATATAGATGATGAACAGTTCCAGCTGTTATTCATCTTCATGTTTCTATTTTTATCATCTTTGAAGTTTTGGAAGAATTTCCCCACATTTGTTTTATGAATAAAAATAATTTCTAATTAATGTTCTACTATGGTGTATTACTAATAACTAAGTAATAATTAAATTACAAGATTACAATAAAAGATATTTGGTCATTCAGTCCGCTGATTGAATTTATAAAAGATAGGGTTTACAAAGAAGTTCAACAATTGTATTACGCATTTAGGGGACTGCATGAGTTCACTAAATGGTTGTAATAATAGCAATTGTCATTTAATTCAAGAAAACAAACATGAGTTTTGGTGGTTTGGTCACACATGGAGCCACAGCAAAGCGCACACGTTCAACATTAGTGGCCTCATTGAAGATATGGAAAAAAATAGAGCATTTGCAAGAGTTAGTTTAATTCCTTTTTGATTTTTGTGTTTGGTTCAAAGCAACACGAATGTTGTTTTGTCATTTAGCTGCACAACATCCCGGTGAACTTAAGTTATGCCGTCGCTCCTTACCACTCCGGTGTTTTCCCAGTCCACGAAGAGCTCTACGAAGCATGGAAACTGGTGTGGAACGTCCGGGTCACAAGCACTGAGGAATATCCCAACCTGAGACCTGCCAGACACAGGAGGGGTTTTGTGCACAAAGATGTTCAGGCATGCAATTCTTTGGGAACATTTTCAAATTGATAAATTTGTTTGCTGCTAATTCTTTCAAATCACGAAAGATATTTCCACCAATGGCAGAGTTGATATTTATGGATTGAAATCATAAAAATAACTTATCTATCGAAAGGTGCTTCCAAGGCAGACTTGTGGGTTGTTCAGTCACACCATATTTCTAGACAAGTATCCAGGTGGTAAATCAAAACTCCATTCAAATATCAAAGGAGGAGAACTCTTTCAGACACTCCTTTTTAACCCTGTGAGATCCATTTCAGATGTTGTTTTCCAAAAAAATATATTGTTTGTTATTTTTTACATTTACATTTCTTTATTTAGTTAGTTATTATTGTGATGATATAATTTAGACATATAATAGCAGCTTTAATATCTTGAACAATAATTTTTGATTGCATTTTTAAACTCATCATTTACAGTGATGTAAAAAGTTGATTTGAAATTTGCATGATATTTTATGATGTTTAAATATGTACTTTGCAAACGATTTATTGTTTCAAAGGTCATTGTCATCATGACTCATCTTCCAAACTATGGTAACGATCGTCTGGCACTCTACACGTTCGAAAACCTTTTTAAATTTGTCAAGTGTTGGACAAATTTAAACATGAGAACAGTGGAGCCCCTGAAGTTGGCAGAATATTATTTCAAATCTTTCCCTGATGAGGTCGATCCAATGTGGAAGGTTGACCAAAAGTCTGCTTGCTTTATTTTATACTTTTTCACGATATCTTGTATTTCATACTTTGATGAAGGATTTTCAATGGAGAATACATTTTGAATATTTGTAAAACTTAGTAACTTATAAATTTTAAGAACCCCTGCCTTAGCAAGAGACACAGAGCCATATGGTCTCCCAACAAACCTTGCAACCAGCTGCCTAGTCTAATAATTTTGGGACCACAGAAAACTGGTATTTAATAATTTAGTTAATACAAAATTTAATGTTAAGCACAAAATGAAGTTTAAGCTAACAACTTTATGGAAAAAATAAATAAAATGTATATTCATGTGATGTATATGTTATGGAATGTGTTCAGGCAGTACTAACATTAGTTTTTATGATTTAGGCTTTATACAAATTAAATGTTGTGATGATTAGAAATGTCTGTTCAGGCTCCACTGCTCTGTCAACTTACCTGAGTCTCCACCCTTCTCTGGTTTCCAACCTCAACAACCCCACCACTTTTGAGGAAGTTCAATTCTTTGTAGGAGACACTTACAAGAAAGGAATTGACTGGTAGGTTATGATGATTTAAAATTTATAATGCACTTATTTATGTAATCATTCTTTAACCATGTTATAACCAGATTTCTCATGTTGTGAGATCCTGTGACAGCAGAACTTTATACATTTTCATATTCACTTTTAAGTGGTGGTGCAGGCTGGATTTTCACAGTGCAACTGCTGCTTTTACTGTCGCATGCAGGAATGCAACCCTCTGAGCTAACTTGGACTTTAAGTGTTTCAGAATATTGCATAAAAATTACAGAAATAGGATCTAGAAGTTTTATGTAGCATTATGTATCCTATATTACATAATGTCATTTTTCTTCCTAAACTGCTTATTTGAAGGTACATGCAACAATTTCCTTGGGTTGAAAACTCATCTGAGAATCTGTTGTTCGAAAAAAGTGCAAATTACTTCACGGAAAATTCAGCACCTCTCAGAATTTCTAATTTGCTGCCTAGGGTAAAACTGATTTGCATAATTATTGACCCCTCCATCAGGGCTTACTCCTGGTACCAGGTACAAACTCGTCCTTGTTTTTTGTAATTTATTTATTTGTTTACATGATCTATTCATAATTGTTAACATTAATTACTTAATACTATTTACTTTTCTGACAGCACGTTCTGTCTCATGACAACCCGACCGCAAAAACCTATTCCTTCCACGAAGTAGTCACAGCCAACCAGACTTCCCCCTCTGAACTTGTTGAACTCTCACGAAAGTGTCTCATGCCTGGCCTTTTTGTTCATCATTTAGAGAAGTGGTTCAGACACTTTCCCCATGAACAGGTTGTATGGTGATTCCGTCTGATTTCATTTGGCTTCGTTTTTGTTGATAAATAAACTTTATGGATGAAATTTGAATAACCATTCTTCAATCATTTGCAGATGTTCATCTTGGATGGAGAGAAACTGAGAACTGATCCAATATCAGTGATGGATGAGGTTCAAAACTTCCTGGATGTAAAAATTCCTCTCAATTACTCAACCATCATCAAGTAAATTTAATGTCATTATTCCTTGGTGGCTGTCTTACTTTTTTTATAATTAGACAAATAACATTCGAAAGATTAATTTTAATTTGCAAGTTAAATCTTTAAGAAATATTTTTATTTCTTTTCAGATTTAGCCCCAAGAAGGGGTTCTACTGTCCATATTCTGCAAATAAGTTAAAATGTCTGGGCTCGGGAAAAGGTCGCAAATACCCCCCAATGGATAGTTTCTCGAAGAATTTTCTCAGTAACTATTACCATAAACCTAATCTTGAACTTTACACACTCCTCAAAATGTACAACTACCCCATTCCAAATTGGTTGATGAGAGAATTGAATTACAATTTGAGGTGATCCTAGGGTTAACTTTTTGTTTAATTTATTGCAACTAGTCATCAAGAACTCCACTTGTATTATCTCATGCAGGACATTTAGAGCTTGTGTACGTTTGTGCATGGTTACTGCCTATTAATAGCTCAAACGATTGTGTTAAAATAAATGATAGTTTATGTGGGATGATAACATGACAGAATTAGTTTATATAATCTCCAATTTATTTGTTAATTAATTTTTCATTGAACAGTTTTCTGGAAATGTTATTGACTTGTTTTTGAATGATGATCTTCTTTTGTTGTTATTTCTTAGTGATTTTGCAGTGCAAAGCCATGAGTTACTTGTCAATTGAATTATCAGATCAAGGTCATCTTGAGACTTCATAAATGAGAAATTCATTTCATATAGTTAATCATAACCATAATCTGAAAGGAGATTTGCTAAGATTTTTCTTTGAGTGAGTGAGTATACAATATTTAAAATTGGTGACGAATTGGAGCCAAATATTGCCAAATTCAGTCCACTTTGTTATTAATATTATTTTTAATTTTCTATTTGAAAGTTTCTAATAATTTACGTGAAGTTTTGAGATCACAGTTTAGGAGTGCTTTCTTCACGAACTAAACATACCTGTGCGTTTACTAGAGTCATCTTTCTCGGATCGATACGAACGACTCGTACGCCAGCAGGAATTTAGAATCTAAGGATTAATCAAACCTAAATAATTTCCTAATAATAGTAGCAATGTTACTACACTTAAATTCGGAAAAGTCTAAATCTTCGTAAATACTTGAAGTGTTTTGCAGCTTCCAATTTATTGATAGGCGCCGCGCCTTGTTTATGTGACAGACAGATTAGATGGATAGTATTGCGTCTAACTTTCCCTCCGGGTCCCATCAAAGCATCTTTCATCAAAGAGTTCGAAGACCTCATCGATCTCATCTCCTCCTACAACCTCCCTTTCATCATCTGCGGAGACTTCAACGCTCCTGGTTCTGGCACCCGCGATGAGCATTTGGAAGGGCTGATTGACTCCCATGGACTTCTCCAACACATCATCTCCCCGACTCATTCCAAAGGCCACACGCTCGACCTACTCATCACCTCATCATCATATGACAGCCTCATCTGTAACATAGACATATCGGAAGTTACCTACTCCGATCATCATCTCATCGCCTGCAACATCTCCACAGACAAACCTCCTCCCTCCACCCGTATCATCCACTGTCGTAGCCTCAGAAGAATCAACTGGGTAGAGTTTGAACAAGACCTTTACTGCGTCTCTGATGATCTCCTGTTCTGCAACTCTGATGCCGACGACTTCGCCATTCGAATTCACAAGTCACTAAAGGAACTCCTTGACAAGCATGCCCCTGTCAGGAAACTATCCATTCGAGTCGGTCAGCAAGCCAATCACCAACTCTCCCACGAGGCAATCGAGGCCAAGAAAACCTGCCGGCGCTTGGAACGTAGATACCTTCGTCTACGCACC
>MPNW01000029.1:76185-123685 GCA_011800805.1 Hirudo medicinalis
ACAGCATGTCTGATCAACTCAGAAATTTGCGGAAGTGCACAGATGCAATCAATGATTGGCATCTTGTCAACTTTCTTCAACTGAATCCGCAGAAATCCGAAATCATGTTCATCGGCACACCTGTTCGTCTAAAAACTATGTCTCCCCCAACCTCCATAAACGTTGCAGGCACCCTCCTTCCTTCTTCTACTACTCTTAAACTCCTCGGTGTTACTTTTGATTCTCATCTCAGCTTTAAAGAACATTCTGCCTCTATCATCAAATCATGCAATCATCTCATCTGGTCAATTCGGCATATTCGTCCATTCCTCTCCGTCGATACAAATTCTGCCCTTGCACGCAGTCTTGTTCTCTCTCGCATAGATTACTGCAATTCCCTTCTCTATGGTACATCTACCTCTTTGATCCATTCCTTGCAGCGCGTACAAAAACTCACCAAACTTGTCCTTCTTAACCCAACCTTCAATAGCACTGACTGCCTGAAGAAATTGCACTGGCTACCGATCCATAATCGCATCATCTTCAAAATCGCCCTCATGACATATCGAACCCTCGCGACATCCAATCCACCCTATCTCCAACACCTCCTTTTCCGCCGTCATACATCTGGTCTTCGCTCATCTTCCACAATTCAACTATACCAACCAGTTCACAAATCATCCCTCATCAACAGAGGCTTCTCGCATGCCTATCCTGCTGTCTGGAATGCCTTACCTCTCCAAGTAAGAGATCAACCATCCCTGGAGCTCTTCAAAAGTCACCTGAAAACCCATCTCTTCAGGACACCAACATGAAGCTAATGAAGACACAAGGCGCCTCTGACGCTATGCAAATGGCGCATTATAAATTAACTATTATTATTTATTATTTATCATAATTTTCGATGGCGTTGGTTTTGGAGGGACATCAGTTTTTCAAGATATCTTTCAACGACCGGGCTCCTCCATCTTGTGTAGGATAGAATGGGGTTGAATGGACCATTGAGATAAAATGATGCTTAATGATTTTTTTCCACTTTGTTTAAAATTTCCGAATTATATAATCAGAACTTATAATATGTAATAAATATTAGGGCTGCAGATCGATTTTTTCTTTAATCGTAGTTAACGCGTTTTAATCGCACCATTTTATTTCCCAATTATTTTCCCAACACACTTCATTTTTACACCAAAATCAATTTTATTCATTCAAGTAATTTATAAAGTCTTTTGTGGTACATAGTCCATATTCAACCAGTTGCTGAGGCAAACGAACCTGTTTGTGTTGTCCGGAGACAGGGAGGCATGTTTGCAATTAACAACATGCCCAGGTAGGGAAAATAACCGTTCACATAGCACTGTGGTTGCTGGAGAAACTATTTGAATGCTAGCTTCGCAACAAGGCCATGTGATGGTGCACACTTCCGCCTGTGTTACTTGTGGCCATCTTTTTTAGGCGCAAAATAAGTCTTCGTATATAAAAAGAAAGTCGAAAGGATATTAACAAAGAGTTGACAAATTTTCGATGAAAACATTTAAAATTAAAAATTTATAAAATAATTTGATGAAATTAAAAAAATTTAACGAGTTAATTAACGCGCAAGCAGGAGAATACCATACGTCTTGTGCCAGAGCAATCTCGCCATCACAAAGGGTATTCCCCTTGCCGATGACCAATCGTAAAGTCCATTGGTCAACAAAAGAAGTTAATGTGGCTAATAAAGGATTGATATAAAGAAGCGAATCAAGTCATTTATTGAAACAAATTTTATTTTAATTTGGAGTTGAGTTAGAGTGGAAATGCTCAAAATGTAATCATAGACACGTTCAGGTGAAGCAAGGCAGATGATTAACGGTTGGTAGCTGCAAATGAGACTTACTTTTTTCTGTTATTTGTTGATGAGAGTTCGCTGATGCGAATATAAGGATTATCTATAATGTCAGATCTTTTGTTCTCTGTTATTTTTGAGTAGTTCCATCAAGATGCAGTGGTGCAGTTGGACTTAAGGGTGGGTTTGAGTTGTATTATTTGCTTTAGGTGCTACGGGCTCATCCCATCGGAGTTGGACTCAAAGCTGCCAAGATGAGGAATGGCAAATTGTACAAATTGGAACTGAGTTAAGGGATCGTCCATTATTTATGTCAACAAATTTAAGGTAATTTTTGACCCCCTCCCTTCCCCTTGTCAACAAATATCAAACTTCTAGAGACCCTTCCTATCAAAAATTGTGTCAAAAACTGACACCCCCCCTCAATAGAGATGTTTTTTTTACAATTTTTTAATTTGTTCCTTGTATCATTTTGAATTTGCGACTATTTTGTTTTGAAAGTAAATATAATAATTGTTAATTTGAATATTATTGTCAATATCTTTAAAGTCAGCTTCTGTCATCTTCCCACGGGAAAGTCAATTGTTCCTCTATTATAACAATAGGCATAATATCGAATTCGTCATTGCCATCATTTTGTTGAGCTGATAAACCAGACAAATCAGCACCATCTTCAACCAACCATTGAGCTCATAAAATATCAGAATGTTCCTTGTGTTCAATAATTGCCATCAGCTCTGTCGTTTGGCAGCCGCTCGAATTGGCTGAAGGTTTTTTGTTTTTTATTTTGATAAACAGGTGTTAATTTGTTATGTCCATGATCGCATTGTCGGTGTTGTTGAACCTGTTTCTTTAACATGACTTAACATGATCATTTAACATGATCAGGGCCGCCCACAGAAATTACCTAGAAAAATTCTAGTAGGCAGAGCGGCAACGGGCCAATATGTTGTCAATTTGGTAATGGAAATGCAAAAAAAAAGGTCATGATTGTAAAATTTCAAAATTTCAATAAAAACCCGGCGGGTCCCTAAAAAATTACAGGGCACTTGACCCTCGCAGCGGCCCTGCTTGTGAAGCAACATAGAGGTTACAGAATTTGCAAATCCGTTCAAGCAGTGACGACTAAAAGACTAACAGTAATATTATAAATCCATCTGTTAAAATTTAGATTTTTTATAATAAAAAATAACACTGTTGACGTCAATTAATCTTAAACTCCCCCTCCCCCTTGTCTAATTGACAATCTTTTTCAAACCCCCTTCCCGCTATTTTGTTGACGACATAATTTATGAACGGCGCCTAAGGTGAATTGATTTGGTCAAATAAACCTGAGCGTTTTTTAAATATATTGTATACTGACAATTACATCCTTATAATAAAATAACTTTAAAATATATCATGCATTTTCGAAATTTATTAAATGCTGCAATTGCAATTGCGCCTCAGAAGCCGAAAGGCCAATTGTGTATTGGCGCTTGCCATAAATGCTAGTTGTGAGAAGTTCAGTTAGCGAGCTTGATAAAGTCCGAGTCTAGGGGTTCTAAATTTGTTGGCAATAAAATTTTATTTGAGACAATGTCCGAGAGTATAAAAGAGCCTGCAAAAAGCAACATTTCTAACGAAATTGGAGAAGAAGGTTTTCTCAAACTGGCTGAGTTTGCCTCGGTTAAAGAGCCTTCAAAAAGCGACAACAAAATTTCTGAAGAGAATGGAGGAGAAAGTTTTCTCAAACAGGCTAATATTGTCCCGGATTTAGAATCTCAAAAAATGACTTCGTTACAGAAGGAAAATGGGCTTCTTTCTGAAGTAGCTGATTGTCACAACCAGGTGAGTTGATGCACATTATATTGCAATGGTTGATTTTTTTCAAAATTGTTTCTAGGCTTTAGTAAAATGTGGCTGTGCTTAGAACAACTTATTTACATTAAGCTATTTTTTTTTATAGTCAAAACACTGAATTTTTTAAAACTGTCTTGACTGCGCTACCTACGAGTTTCCCAACTTCATACAAGGTTTTTAAAGGGGATTGAACCTGCATGTAAAACAAATAGCGAACAGGATATTGTTAAACTTTTTGACTCACTTCCTGAAAATATACAACCATCTCTGGAATCAAATTATGTGGATAGTTCTAGTAGCAACAAATACTATCTTTAAATTCAAACTACGACGCTTACATCATCAAATGCTGAATTTGCTAACTCTGACGGAACTGGTTGGAAAACAACAGATAAAGTCTCAGAGTTTTATTTAACATCAAAGATACCAAGGTATTACTCTAAAGTTTGATGAATGGTTCATTAATAAGTAATAATTTAGTAAATGTTGTACTAGCTGACTGAATGACTTAATAAAATCTTATTAGCTGGCAATATATTTCCATTAACATAACATATTTATTAAAGTTGCCAAGAAAAAACCTCCACTCAATTGTAAATTCTCTTCTTCTTCTTCTTGGAGATGAAAAAGAAATATCTCTTGACAACGCACTTGGTTGCTTATATGAGGCATTTCCATCAGAAGAAAAGCCACAAATAAGGGACTTTCATTCCATAGCATCGACAGTGTTAGGTTTGATCTGGAGCCTATTAAATGAACTGGAATTGTTCATACAAAGTTATGGCACAGTCATGGAGCAGGCAACCTCTGAAATGTCTTCTATAGCGAGCAATGAAATTATGGACTACAAGAAGGAAAGAAAAATCCGCTCGGAGTATATATCTAAAGGAAAAAGAAGCAAGAATCATAGAGAAAAGATGCTAAACCACAGGACATGAGGTTAGAAAACATATGTGATATTTGATATTTTGTCACTCTAACTCTAAGAGTGGCGTATGTTCAAACAGAACTTCAAGACCACTAATATTTCTTGAGATGGCGACCAGAGGAATGAGAAGAAGCGGCGCTCCGAGTATGACGATTGCCAGATATTCTACCACAACATTAACGAAAGCGAAAATCCTTGCAGACTCCAGCTCTTTGGAGTGATTGTATAAGCCTGCGATCGGGTTTCATGGACAAATTCAAACTCATTAGCATATCGTATGCTATTGATCCACGTCGAGCAGTACTCATAACAGACAACAATTGAAAACAAACCGGCAAATGTGAAACTCTTAATGAAACTATTTTGTTGTTAGTTAGGAGAAATCCAACACAGAAATTACATATCCAATAATGTAATTACAGGCGGAAAAAACACTAAAACCGAGGAAAAACTCTAGGAAAAAAGACAGGGGCGGCCGTACGTTCAGCGCCTTGAAAACATCTATATTAACTGTTTTAAATGGTCCCACCACACAAAAAATTGAAAACTCAGTTATCGGAACAAAGAATCTAGAGATTGTATCACATGTCGATGTCAAGATAATTTTGCAACTTTACATGTTCGCTCTTTATTTAATTGGCCCCATGTGTATGTAGTACATTTGATTGCATTTATTTTCCTGTTTCCGTCACCTTTCTTCCATTAAATTTGAAATTCTTTATAAAAGAAATTGACAAGTTTATGCCTGCATGTAATCATGTTCAACACTCATGGTCATTGGATATTTTTGAAATTGTTTTTAAAATGTTTTTTTTATTAGGAACTTAAAAATAAATATAATTAAATAAAATTAGAGTTTGTGTTATAAGGTTTTGGTAACCTGGATGACCAATTTCTAAACTCTTTCTAAACTTTTACAATAAATGTTTCTGCCTGCTCCATGATTTCAAAGTCAAGGCAATTATGAATAACTTCAGTGGAAAGATATTGATCATGTGAAGAAGTCATTAACTGATTTTATTATTGTTGTAGTGGTTTAATAATTAGGATAATTATTATATAATTAAGTTTAGGTATTTATTATAATGGAACCTCAACCGGATGTGAGGATACATATATATTCCAAGAACTAAGCACTACTGACACGACGATAGAGCTGGATGTAGTCGATGTCAGTTCAGTGAACATTGTTCTTGAGGAAACATTTGGGGAGGAGGTGTCCCCAGAGGAAGTGTGCTGTGAAGCACCTGAGATACAAATGTTGGACATGGCTCTTTGGATGGAGAATTCCTTTGGAGCAAATGGTGTCGAGACATGGAGGACGAATTCAGTTTATCCGTGAGTCCTCGGAACTTCCCTAGCAAAGAAGACCGAGACCCACCACCACCAAAGCAAAATCTCATTGGGAGAAGGACGGAACAGGATGTGTCAAGTGACTCAGAAAAAGAATGGAGGAATAATCCTGAAAGTTCTGAGAAGAACTTTGGCGAGAAAGAGGATCCAAGGATAAATAGGAGTGATCACGAGATCATGGCACCAAGACGAGATAAAGCGGTGAGACCAAAGAAGGTCAAAGCAATAGTATCACCAACAGACCTTCAGCTTTCCCTAAAGGAGGGAAGAGGATTAGATAGAAGATCGGGCAAATGAGTTTTAATTAAGGAGTTATTAGCAGCAGTTCCTATAATTCTCCAACAGCAGAGAACAAGATTAAATGTGGACCATTTGAGAGCCAACCAAAAGGGTATGACTTACTGGCCTTTCGACAGAGGCAAGATTAGAGAATCATGTTAACATGTTGAACTGATGAGTTCAACTATAAGTTCATATAGAAGGGGAGGTGTTGTAGTGGTGTAATAATAAGGATAATTATTATATAATTAAGTTTAGGTATTTATTGTATTGCAATTCAATATTCAGTATCTCTTGCTATTACCTCTAAAGAATGGTTTATTAAGTTATACAATTCCCTTCCCAAGTTGATCTCTCACACTTCTTATAGTTTAGTTGTAGACAATAACAAACATAAAAGTAAGGATACAACAATTATTATTGACATTTGGTTAACTTATTGTTTATTGTAACTTGTTTTTATGCGTTGTTTTATGGGAACTTATCTGGGTTTAGGCTATAAAATTTTAGCAAAAAATAAACTAGCCTTACTTGTACAGAATTGTTTTAATGTCTATGCAAACTAATTTGTTTGACGGAGGTTTCAAATTTGTGTTTGACAGACAAATGTTTTGTTTTCGGCACTAAAAAGTAAGTATTTGTATTTTGTTAACTTTTTCATTTAGCGAACTATTTTTATTTAATTTATTGTTGTCATAAATTGGATATGAAATTTAACTTGAAAATGCATCTTGTTGTTTTATTGCAAATCAGCATGATCAAAGAAATTTTACATCAAAAAGTCAATTGATGGCTCTGGGGTTGGTTGCAACATTTTAAACGGGGTTGCAACGGTTGCAACCAGCCTATTCTATTTTTTATCAAATCTTGAGCGTTTTTCAGCAAATTGGTCATACAACGGCATATTTGAATTAAACGGCACAAATGAATTTTTTAAATTGGCTCTCTTTATTTTAAATTTTAAAATTATGTTAACCTTTAGCATGAGAAATTATAGAACTACTGAAAGAGGTTTCAGCCAAGCAACAATATTTGTTAGAAGCAGCAACATCAGTTATTGATAATAAGTGATCTAGTTTGAGACAGACCGCAAAAAATTACAAAATTCACTATTCAACATTGGGCCGATATATTTAGAAGGTTAAAGTGGCTCATGAAGTTAATTTAATGATGCCAACTTCTGGTTATAAATCAAATCGAAAAAATTTTTCTGATGAACAAGAAAAATTGATTGCCAAATATTTAATAACTGCGGGTGATATGTACTATGGACTGTCGCCTAAAGTTGCACGAGTTCTCGCCTACCAGTGTTCTGCTAGATTTAATATGAAATTCACAATCATCCCGAGCCTTTCAGCTCCCGCTGGCAGCAACTACTCCAGTAGAATATAGAAGTTGACCTATCAAAAGGAAAAACGACTGTCTCTGTGATTAATCAGCTCAAGGAAGCACAGGAACCTCCTTCAACGTTATTGTCTCCAGAAATCAATCCTGAGTGTAATCAAGAAGAAAAAGTAGTCCAACAAATTCAAGCATCCAGCATTGTCACTAGGACAAGGTACCAGACCAAACCATGAAGGCTCTCCAAACCTCCAGTCCGTTTTGCAGATCTCTGATCCTTGAAAGGGGGAGGTGCAGCATGCACATAAGATCGCCCCGCACTGGTGTTATTTGCATTTTGTTGTAATCACATGACAGAGGATCTTAGTCATAAGAAATAAAGTCTATTCGTAAAATCTTCGAGTTTCGTAATCAATACGATCGTAACAAATTTGACAGAGCAGACACTGCTTTGTGTGAACCTCGTGAAGATTTGGACTCATGGTCTTTATCTGTAATTTCATATTTCTCTGCTACTTTTGGACTGATATACCTAAGGAAGTTAATCTTAAAGAAGATTCTTAAAAAAGTTTTACACGATTTAAATGCTTATTTTCCGACGAGTGTGAATTTTAATCGTTTAAAAGCATTTTTTTTTATTTTTTACCTAAATATTTGAAATTTATTTTAAATGCCTTCTCTAAAAATAATATATTTTAAAAGGTAATGCTGAATAGAATATAAATATGTAATTGTTGTTATTTTGAATAGGTGGGCAGGAGTGTACATTTTGGTTTTTAAGTTAAAAATCGCGATAAAAATTTAATTAGAATTTATTTAATAATTTGACGGTAATATTTACACCTCTATTCTGTGTCCATCTTTTGAGATGTTAGTCGCTTTTTATCTTTAAATTTGTGATTTTAAAACTAATTACGTTTTGTGAATTGTTTGAAAACGGCAGGTAATGGCAGTCTTTACACCTGTTATTTTCCGAGCAGTTTAATTTATCCAGAAACGTTCCAACAGATTGCAATTGCTTTACTATTTTACACCCTGCACATCAATAGATTGCCCTATTTCAATTGTCTTGGACCTGAACAAATTAGATGTATTTTGGTAATCATTCTTCACTGCTCAATGCACAATTTTTTTATAATTTAAAAATAATATTAACATAAATATAACGTCAAATAACAGCACTAATATTTAAAATCGAGCATAAGAGCAGAAAAAAAGGTTGTAATTAGGAAGCAAATACATTCCAGATGATGCAAAGGTTGTCTGAATCATCACTTGCCTGGATTCATTTAAACCTTTCTTTTTCGGAGCCTTCAATAAATTCTTACAAGCGGTATAGCGGTGTTAGGTTGTTCAGTGCGAATGTAGCTAAAATAAAATAAAATAAATAACTATTAGGAAGCTCTTAAATTAACATCGTGGAAGTTCTCTTTTAGTTTTAAGCCTTTTGATCGCGCCTGGAAGGAAGGTTTGCAATGGTGTGGTTTGGACTCATCCCACTGCTCCTGTTCTCATTGGAAACAAATCAGTTTCTATCCATTGTGAGGATATTATGCTTTGTGAATTATTAATACCGTTTGTTCTTATCGTTATTACAAGCGGACATAATTTCATATTATTTGTCTATTTATATAATTATATATGATTTTGTATATTAATTTTGTATCTATACCATTATATTAAAGCATAATTATCATTTTATATCAATTTATCTATGTAGTTGTTCAACATGAACCTATGAAAGCAATGAAATAAAGATTAAGTAAGTTAAATGAAATAAGATAAGCAATTAAATGATTTCAAATTGATGATTTGGAATTGCTTACGACTTGTGAATAAATCTTTAAAAAGCAGAAACATGTGGAAATGCATCTTAACCACAGCATCGTGCAAGTGCCAAGAATTGACTTATCGCAGGATATTCTGGATGAAGGTCAACGATGCTTTACCTTTTAAAATGCTAACTTCGACACAAAATAAAATGCAAAAGGAGCTCGGAAGTTGTGTCGCATGACGTGATTAAAATTAGGAGGCTGAAGTTTCAAATGATCTCAAATGATTATTAAGCCTTCTAACCATTCGGTTCAAAGCCGTTCTTAACCAAACGTGCTTTAATTATTTGCTCACTACTACAAGTTACCTCGTACTATGTGAGTGTTAGCATCATTTAAATATTTACAATATTTTTAGAATTTCCAGAATCAAATTTTACGAGGAGGCAGAAGAGATTTTCGCCATTGCATTATGAGCAAAAACAGAAAACTCTGAAGATTATGGTAGTAATTGATGACAGCGTCGTTAATTTCCATGGCAACAAAAACGTCGAGTTGTACGTCCACTCCATGCTCAGTGTGGTCAGTTTGTGTTTCAAGCGATCTTAACAGCACAATTCTTTTATGAACCCCTTGTTTTAACTTCTTAAAAACATCTTCATTTCATTTTTCTTATGTCTTCAAAAAAACAAAGCAAAAAGGAAAGCTAAAAGTGGGGAAACTGAAAGTTTTCAAACTTAAACTATTGACGTTGTCAGTCGTAGTTAAGCGTTATATTTAAAATTTCATTTCTTCACATCAACTTTTACGTTTTCAACTCTCAGTTTGGTTTGCTGTTGAGAAACTAAAATGACAAACTTTTAGATCTGAGATTGTTTGATCTTTTTTTAAATTTTGTAGGTCGACCAAGCTTTCCACCACCCTTCCTTAGGTAACGAGGTCAACATCATCCCCGTTAAAATACATCACATGAACTCTACTGGGGTTAGCATTGGTTAATAATAATAATAATAATAATAATAATAATATAATGATAATAATAATAACATTAATAATTTTTATTATATTAATATAATATTTAATAACAATAATTTTTATTATATTAATATAATATTTAATAACAATAATTTTTATTATATTATATATAATATAATAATTAATAATAACAATATTAATAATCATTATTATAATTACATTAATATTAATAATAATGTTGCACCTTCTAAGATTAATAATTACGATTGCAAATTGATGTTAATTGACTTTTAAAAACATCGTATTTTTATTAATTAATTCAATTGCTAATTAATATTGATAATAAATAATTAATAATAGTAATAAATTCCATTTCCAATTATATTTGCTGATGCTAAATTTTCAAAGAAAATCAAAACTCAAATGTTCCAAAAATATATAAACAAGATGACAGATAGATAACCCTAGCCCTCATTTTAAACCTTTGTGTGAACTTACAACCGAAGCAATTAAAAATTGCTCACTTTTTAAGGTCTTGGTTGAAGTGAGTTAACTTTTAAAATCACTAAACTCGTAATAAAGCAATAAAAATGGCAATTTAAAAGAGAGACTCTAAGAATTACAGAATTTGTCAATTACCTTCAGATTACCTTAGAATGAAAGGTCGATTTCTTTATTTTGCAGTTTAAAAAAATTTGGAGCGTCAAGAAAGCGGCTGACATTTTGAGGAAGTTTTGTGAGTGGACGAGTGAAACGAAGAAATCACTTTACAGGGAAGACATGATCGATGCCAACGTATACCTTACGAGGGAGAATTTTGGGCCTGCAGGTTAGATCGTTATCATCATCTTTGTCATTTTTTTAATCATCATCATCATCATCATCATCATCTTCATCGTCGTCGTCGCTGTCGTTACTACTAGCACCATCTTGTTTGTCGCCAAAAATCTTCGAAAGCGAGACGGATTTTTGCCTGTCCTACGAAAGACTGATTTATTTTTACAGCCTCCTTAGTTAATTCAGCCTCCTCGGCTAATTATTCGTTTGTTGATGCACTTGATGAATGAGAAGTACGTTCTGCTTTAAATCTTCAATAATTGCATTTCATTGTCCTCTTACTATAATTTAATAGCAACTGTTACGTCACTATTTCGGAGATGAACACCCACCACGTGATGTCAACTGTTGTAGAAACATGTTGAATTAATCGAAATTTTTATTTAATTGGTCGATTAACAAACATATTAAAGTTCACCTCACCACCTAACAACTTCCTTTGACGCTTATACACATGGCCTTATAAATTAACCATAGTTTATTATTATTACTAATTATTCGGCGTGCAGGTTGGCCGAATGGGTTACGTTCCTGCATATGGCGGTAACAGTCGTAATGTGTCGTATTCGAAACCCGGCCTGCATTGCCGCAAGCGCCCTTTGGAAGGAGCGCTATATAAATGGTTAACAAGAAGCGCCTCTGATGCTATGCATATGGCGCTATATAAATGAAGTACTTTTACATTATTGTTGTTGTTGTTGTTACTACTTATTATTATTATTTCAGCACAAAAAGCAAATGAAACTGAAATTACTAATAATATTAATTGATTAAATTTATACGAACTGATCATCTTTAAGTATGTAATTAAAAAATAATTTAAGTAAATTTTAATAACAAGCAGTTTCAGTGATTAATTTATGGTCGAAGTTTGTCAACCTGTTTTTGAAGAAATATGATTTCATATTAGTGACGACCTTTGTATCGTATAAATCTTCTTAAAAGCATCCAAGTATCTTACACAAAATGAAATATCAACTAATAAAAAAATATTAAGAATGTTTATCGCCTTGAATGGAGTCGTGCGATTTGAAATACAAGGTGAAGAACATGAAAACCTTAAAGAGACTGAAGATTATTTCCATCTGCATGTCATTAAACAAGTGAATGCTGTAATCGTCTGCTAAATAACTGAGTTGAGGAAGTTATAGAATATAAACATAATTTAATTTAATTAACTTTTAATCAAAATAACTCTGTGCGTGAACGCCAATTAATTATTTTGTTTGAAATATCATTACTTACATTAGGCTAATATCAATAAACATTTAAATAATTATTTTATATAATATCAATAAACATTAATCAATAATTAAATTATTTTAAATAATTATAGTAAATAATTATTTTAATTAATATCAATAAATATTCTGAACTCTTGCAATTATGAAGCAATAATTTCTGTTCTGCGGCTGAACGCCATTTTCATTTGAATTCTTCCAATAACTGTAAACATTGAACCTTTTAAGAATCACGCAGAACAAAAGGTATTCAGTAATTTAGGGGTTAATATTGCGAAAGTTCAGTTTGTCTCCTCATGAAAATAACTGAAATAGTTTGCCTTTCTTAGCTGCTTTTTTCAAGCACTTATTTTTAAAACTGAAAAGCCAGGGGCAATTCAACATTATCTGATGAGACTACCTGATCTACCTGATCACTCATGAATCACATCCAAGAATAATTTGTCTCCGCGACTTTTAACGTTCAGAAATTAATGAGTTCATTGTGTTCCAGGTTATGCCCCTGTCCACGGTGTTTGTCACGACATGAGAAACTGTGCTCTCGTCAGGGATAGCGGTCTGTCGTCTGCTTTTGTATTCGCTCACGAAATCGGACACAAGTTCGTGCTCATGTCGCATATCCAAAATATTTGCATAAAACACTTTATTGTTAAATCGCTAAAGGTCATGAAGATACGTTGCTAAAATTCTCATAGTCTTAACTTATTAACAGTTATATTGTTAAAAAGGAGTTAAAAACAAAACTCAGAAAACATTGAGTTTTGCTCTGTGGATTCCCTATTTATCTTAATGTTAAATCGTTTTCAGAAATAAAATTATCGAACCAAAGTCTTATTATTAAAAAGTTTGTAAATGATCTCATTTCCAGTTTGGGGATGAATCACGATGGAGATGAAAACAAATGCGAAGCAAGTGTGAATGATGGACGTATCATGGGACCTCGAGTGTTTTCTCACTTCTTTTCCTACAGATGGAGTTCTTGCAGTAGGGAGTATCTTGATAAATATCTGCCGTGAGGAATTTGACATAAAATTACGTTAATCTAATCATTTATGTTACATTTTTCGTTAACTCTCATTTTACAGGTATGCCACCTGCCTGAACATGGCACCGGAAGATCCTCCAATTATCAGGTATTCAGACACCTACGGACAGAATTGGAGTTTGGACGAGCAATGTCGTCAAGAATTTGGTCACGATTTTGCATTCTGTCCCCATGTGAGATCTTTTGTTTGTCAAAACGTTTGGTCTTTTCGATTAACAGGTAAATTGAAAAAACTGATTGATTGTTGATATCAGGTATCTCTTGAACATTCTTGTAGGATGCTTTCATGTTACAAGAGCAACAAATACACGGGATTCTGCACAACGAAAAATAGTCCACCAATGCCTGGCACGATTTGTGGATCAGGAAAAGTAAAAAATGACTTTTATAATAAATATTTAATACAGATGACATCAAATAAAGCTGAATGGAAATATTACATTTATTTGATTAAAAAATATTGAAATAACTCGGGGGTCCGGAAACTAGTAAGTTAACTATTAAGTTTATTGTGCAAGTATTCAGTTAGTGGAACTGAATAATCGATACGAATGTCTGAGATTCTAGATCGTCCAGACTGTCTTCGCTACTGTTTTGGCTGCTGTCTTCGCTCTCGTCTTCGCTACCTTTGTGAAACTGACGACTTAAGCATCAAAATATACTGAATATTTCCTTGGAACAATATAAATTTAATTATTCCTTAATTATCTAAGTGTTTAATTTAATTATGCGCCAGGATTATAACAATGTAAATAGAATAGCTTTTAATTTAATAATAATTTAATCAAATATTCAACAATTATCTTTTGACGAAAAATAGTGGTGCATGGACGAATATTGCGTGGTAAAGACAAACATCTCAATAGATGGAGGTTGGTCACTGTGGCAGGAATGGAGCGCATGTTCTCGGTCGTGTGGATCGGGATTCCAATTCAGAGAAAGAAGATGCAACAACCCGAGGTTGGCTGCCTAATGATTCACGATCATTTACCGTAAGTAATTTGCTTTCTTTTTGTTCTCACTCAGTCCCAGTGAATTTGGGAGACCATGCAGAGGACCAGCAGAAGAATTTCACATCTGCAACAGAGAGGTTTGTTCCGCATTTGAGTGGATTTAAGTTTAATTAATTAATTTCCATAATTTGTTTAGGCACAACCAATGATTAACAATAATAATAAACAATTTTCAATAATAAAGATGTTTATTTGCATACAAACCTGATGAATTAAAGTTGAACTTTAATGACAGCCGTGTGGAAATGCCTCCGACTTCAGAGCTGAGCAGTGTGAAATGCACGACAACAAATCCTTCCATCAAAACATGAGACATCGTTGGCTACCATACGAGAGTGACAGAAGTGAGTTTGAAATACATTCTTTCCAAAATCCGTGCACAGCATCCATGTATTCAACTTCAGCTGTTAATGGAGCACGACTTTATTGCCTATTGTAACGTTTTATTAATTAAGCAATAAATTTGTTGTTAATAAAAGTTATAATTTAAAAGTAATTATTAAAAGAAATCCCAAATCAAATGTTGAAATTAAATGTTTTAGGCTCCCAACAATGCAAACTTCTCTGTGTGTCACAAGAAACAGGAGATACGTTGGTGGATCACTTGATAGATGGAACATTCTGTTCCTACGACAATCCCCACGATCGATGCTTCAAGGGTTCTTGCAAGGTTCAATTAAACTTTATGGAGTTGATTTGTGATGACCTTTTTTTATTTATAGTAACTATTTAAATATTAATGAGGTAATTTAAGTGTAATTAAGTGATATTGAAGTCCATAGGATGCGATGGTGTGATGTTCTCTCAGAAGAGGGATGACCAATGCGGAGAATGTGGAGGAAATGGAAAAAATTGTGAAAAAGTGAAAGGACACTTTGACAATCTTTTGCCTGCGAAAGGTTGGTTCTGATTTATTTTTCCTCCAAATGACTAATTCGAATGACTAAGTATTCATATCAATGATTAAGTCACCGTTATGCTCAGAATGAGATTATTTCAGAATACCACCATTTATTGGTATTACCAAAAGACTCACGAAACATTATCATTAGGGAAAGACATTCAAAACCTCATCTCGCCCACTTTTTCGGTTCGTTCCGATTCCAATGTGATTTTCATGGAATGAGTGTCAAGCGTAACTTTGAACTTTGTTACTTTTACTTTGAAGCTTTGAGAGACTCGAACTCTGAAGTCTGGTATTTAAACGGGAGGACAAACCAAAGTGAATCGAAAAAGTTTGTGGCAAACAGAGCTGGGTTCACCTACTTCAATGGATTTGCTGAAGGAGAATCTATTGCTTCAAAGGGTCCCCTCCTTAGTCCCGTTGACTTCTTGGTTCGTTGTGAATTTAATGATATATCATGGTGAATTTTAATTAGCAATACTAATTTTCTTTATTCCCTTTTTGATTTTCAGGTGTAT
The DNA here is from genome assembly GCA_011800805.1 of Hirudo medicinalis. Lineage (NCBI taxonomy): Eukaryota > Metazoa > Annelida > Clitellata > Hirudinida > Hirudinidae > Hirudo > Hirudo medicinalis. The sequence continues at coordinate 92,041 of MPNW01000029.1, forward strand.
TCCTTATCAAATACCATTAAAACCTGGATTGAATACGAGTACATCATTCCTCTTAATGGATCATCTGGATTCGTGGCCACAAATGAATCTCTACAAAACAAGATGTTGAATGATGAAAGCTACGATTCCTACGTTTGGTCCTTCTCTGGTTGGTCGAATTGTTCCAAGCGCTGCGGAACTGGTGCGAATTTATTTTTATTGTACCATTATTATTTTGAACAGAAATTAATATTTTATTTAATTAGTTAAATATATATAGTAGTAATTATTTATAAAATATAAATAGATAAACTTAAATAAATAAATTATGCTTTGTCATTCTAAAAGTCCTTAAGTCCTTTATTAATACTAATTGTTAAATAGCTATTTAATATATTATATTTAATACATATTGTTAAATTTATGTAATATCATATTGTCAAATTGAAATTTGTATTCCTGCTGCTCTTTAGTTTAACATTTCATAGAAACAATATTATTAAAATTATTCAAACCTTCTGTCAAAAAAAAGTAATAATGAGTAAAACAACAACTAAGTAAATTCTATCGTCCATAATTATATAATTGTCCACAATATAGATGATAACTAATCAAATTACATTGAACTTAATTATGTGGTTAGGATTTACCATATGTGTCAATAGTTTAAATAGAAAGGAGATGATATTATTTAAGGTTACCAGTACGAGATCCTTACTTGCTTCAAAAGAGATACAGGCGCAAATGCTGAAGGATTCTGTAGCCAACAGAAATACAATCCGACTAAAAGAGCATGCAACACGCAATCCTGCTCCTTGACATATTGGTTGGGATGAAATGCATTCACAGTTTGTAGTAGTAAATGTCTTTAAATGTCTCAGGTGGTACCAGGAAGAATGGGATCCTTCGACATGCTCAGCTTCCTGTGGAAATAATGGAATCCAGCGAAGATTAATACAGTGCATGACGCACAAGAATGGAGAAAACATTAAAACCGATCCAATGTTTTGTGACCAAAGATCCATGCCCGTTTACTCGAGGAAGTGCAACAGAATTCCTTGCACTCCTCCAACCACCACCGAAAGACCTGCACTCGATGCAGAAGTTGGTGAAGCTCTTCATCAAAACACTACAAATCATGAGATTCTTGTCGACGAAACACATCAAACAACAGACATGAGTCCATATGAAGACCAAGTTTAAAAGGAAGAAAATGTGATGTCAATAATTTGGATCCTTATCCAATACTTCTGAAAATAATATATTGAAATGCAAGGGAATCTTAATCACTGTGAAAGTTCATTCGAATAGTTTTGTTCCTGGTCACTTTAAAAAGCGGTTTGAAAATTTAGAGAATTATATATCGAGGAAGCAAGTCATAAGTGTTTTAGATATCTAATTCAAGTATTTGTAAGCATTTAACTCAACAAATATGTCAGACAATTATAAATTAATTATTTCCGCAAGAAAGACACAGCTGTAAGAAATCTTGTAAAATTACTTCTGACGACTTACTAAAAATATTCCATCGCTGCAGATGATCGTCTGCATCTTTTTAGCAGCATTTTATATGTGTCGTTTCATAAATGAAATCTTTTTGAAATTCGTCTCTGAGCAGGTCCTGATCAAACTTTGTCTTCTAATTTCATGTTCAACAGCGAGGTCACCATTCATAGACATCCATTGAATATTGTTTGGTCTTCAAAAAGTTGTTTGGTTTTCTTGTTAAAGTTGACATTGGCTTGTCAATGGTTTAGTAAGTGGAAAATGAGAATTAACGTCGACGAGTTGCGTATTTAAAGCTTAAAAAGTCATCACAAACAAGTTTAGATAACCATTTGATTAGTAACACTAAATTGATCAGAAACGCAAATATTTCTGAAACTCTGAAATCTCTATGTTTAATAAATAAAATTTTAATGTTTTGGTGATGTGGACATTTTAAAGACAAGTACTGCAATTAAGCATTTAAATAAGGGAACGACCGTTTTGCTTCGTAAGGTTGAAGAAGCATTAGCTTCAGAAACTAATTGCAAACCGCTGAAGGAGAAGTTAGATATGCATGTCCATGTGAGGAGAGTCTGTAATTACTGAAATTCGAGTGGCCAGACAAAGTTTGAAATGTAAAAGAGCACATGGTGCACATTAATCGATATGAGCTACATCAAAAGACAAATTGAAATCTAATTCACTACATTTCCAAAAGTCATGGGGGAAACCCCCACGCTTATTAGTATGTCCCATCAGTGGTGGATCTAGGATACTTTGAAGGGAGGCCACTGGCGGATTTATGGGGGCACAGTTACCAATAATACTTTCATTCAAAATAATTCCCCTAAATCCGCCACTGCGCCCCATGATAATTTTCCAAATCTGTACTATTATTTTATTGTTGGAGGGAGCTAATTTTAGTGAAATAAAAAAAAAACAGAGCTATTAGATATTATTTATTTTATCATTTACTAGTTGTTTGTTGGTCAAACTACGGCTTCAGTTGTAAGATTAGGAAAGCTTCCGACATAATGTAATATATTAAAAGTTTCGATGACTAAATTACTAATGACTTTGTTTTTCCTTATATAATGACCTTATTTATTGACACTGACAACAAAATTTTAATTTCAATGACCTCCGGTATTTGTACAAAATATGTGTGATGTATGCTCATTCAGTACAACAAGTGTAGAACGTGGTCATTCTAAACTACCTTTAGTCAAGACAGGACTTACATTGACTCAAGGAAGTCTTGAATCTTTAATACTTGCGTCAACTGAGAACGATATTTTGGTAAAATTAATGGTTGATGATTCGTCAAAATTAACCTTTGATGTTAATCGAAGACTCGATTTTGGCTGCATTCTGATGCGTGAATGAAAAGTTTATTTTCATGCAAAATTTGTTAATTTTAACAATTTATATAAATTCTTATTACTCTTGTTTACCAAGACCAATTATAAAATCATGGCTAAGCTCAGAGAGGGGCATGGGGCATAGGCATCCCAGCCTCAAAATGTTAGTATTTTGACAAAATCCAGGAGGGAACATTTTCTCCCCATTGCCTCCTCCCTGCAGACGCCCATGGCGGTGAAAGAAAATGTCCAGGATCTCAGTAATCGGATTTTAAAATATTGAAATACAATCATGACATTTTTTCTCTTCCATTACCCCATTCCAGTGATGGGAAGTTTCAGAATCAAGGCAACATCAGAAGAGCCTAGACATGAACACAGTTAGAATTCAATGTCACAACCGTTCAAGATCTTAATCTGATGGGAAGAAAGGCACTTCTAGATTTCAAAATTGATGTTACGGCCTTGATGAGGAGTAAAGTCTGCTCTGTTTCAAAACCATTGGACATGGTGCTTGTCAACAGTTGTCTCAATTTTGTCCTATTGCTATCTGGTGTACTCTCTTTAATAGCATCTTGCAGAAATGCCATTCGTTTTGGGGAATCACTAAAAAATACTGCCACATTCTGCACTGTTCCAAACATGTTCCGTATTTCTGCAGGCTGGGGCAGTATTGCCGGTTTGAATCTGTCTATTGAGACAATGTCACTGTTAGTTCTTGTTGATTACAAAATACTAATATTTTCATCCAAAATCGTAATTTATTGAAATAAAGTAGATTTTTTCTTAGACTTTAAAAATCACGGAGGGGGGCATGGCCGTTTTAATTATTAGGTCGTATGACATAATTTAAATTTGTAAGTCAAAACCATTCCTGTGTCATAAAAAACTTGACATAATCCAGAGAATTAGGGCATCATTTGAGAAACAGATTTGTTTTACAATATTGAAGCATGAGACTAACTTATGGGAGTAACAAGCACAGGAAAAAGGTCTTCAGTTAATTTCAGTAAAATTATAGGAAGATAAGTTTCATTGGGGGTTATTAATAAACTAATGTTAAATTGTTTATCATTTGTATTAATGTTATTAAGCTTTGTATAAGGAAGTTTGATAAGATAACTATGAGGCTTATAATCAAATATTCATGGAGAAATTCATTCTTTAGACTGCCTCAATAACTTCAAAGAAGAGAAAACACTCTTACATGGCAAAAGCAGTTCAAATGGAACGAAATTCCAATCATTAATTAACATGAGATTATATAATTCCTTGCAGAAAACTTTGTTTTAAATACTTTCATTAGATTAATAAAAAAAGGCAGTACGAACTCAACCATAAATTCTTTTTGAAAACGATAAGTTGGTCAAAGTCGATATCAAAGATTTGTTAAATTAATATAGTTCATGATACACCAATTAATAATAAACACAAGTTTTCCAAGGTTAATTATTTTCCCGCTTCCAAAATTAGATGCAATGTTTTAGATATAATTTGTCAATTTCGTTTCACGCATCTCCTATACTAGCTCTAAGGTGTGTGGTGATTATAAACGGGAGGTGACCTATAAAGCACGTTTGGTTGCGGCAGCTCGGGTTTTTTACTTTCCTGGTTGGTATTTTTTCTGATAAATGTTAAGCCGTTAAATAATATTGTCGGTTCTTTAAGATTATGTTGCCTGTAGTTTATTGTATGCTTACGTATGTTTCAAACAGATCATGCATCCACGAGTCTTGTAATGTATGTCTTAAGCACCTAATTGACTACAAAGTATGCTAATTAATTGCGGGCGCAATTGATGTCAACTGGAAGGCTATATGGCATTGTACAGCAGAATAATCAACTGAGTTAATTTGATTGGTGTTTTGCAGGATCTCTTAGTTAATAGAAATTATTTTCCAAGTTTTGTTAAACTTTTAAGGAGATAAACTATTATGTTCACTTGATTACTGATGGTCAATTGATGAATATGAGTAAATGTAATTCAGCATTTTTGTTGTGTCCTATATCTATTCATTCAGTCACCATTCTTTGAAATCCTTGTCATGATTAGCTGTAGACTCTAGTGATAAGCCTCACTCACAATGATCACTAAGGCTATGGCATGTGTTCACAGATTTTATGTGCTACAGTATTCAGTTACCAGACCCCGAGCATTGAAACCATTTTTGACTGTTATATCAATGTATAATTGCAACTACTTTAATCATGGTTTACTTTTAAAATGAGTGCATTTGCCAATAATCATTTTATTTTGTTTTATTGAATGAATGGTGCATTTAATTAGAATTATCTGAGCTACAAAAATTGAACCTGCTCACTTATTTTTATGCAGCAGATATCTTAACTTGTGTATGAGTTAGCAATCACAGCCTTAAGCGTGTAACCTCAGTAATTCAACAGACACCATTTGAACATGTGGTGAATATCAAACATGTCAGACCTTTGAACTCATTTACAGAGTTATACATAAGAATTCATATCCTGAAAGATTTTGAAAGACAAAGAGTAAGCATTCAATGAATTTTTAGATAATTATAAAAATAAATTTTGTGATTCTTTGTATTTATTACCAAAATTGTGCAAGCCATCCCATTGATTTTTCATATGAGCAATGAGTCTAGCACCTGAAATCTGTCCCTAATACCACAATTCATATCTGCAGCATGGATCACGATCATGACCACGGCCAACATACAGAGCACGAGATGGTTTGAAGTTTAGAAATATTTTAAATACTTTATTTTATACAAAATATTATTTTATATTTAATTCCTTGCCATGCAAAATAGTCACATTGCACTGGCATTTGAAACTTTCAAACCATTTACTAATCAAAGGTGCAACCCGCTCCAATGATGGATCATTCATCTCACCATGGATCCAATTTATCTGGACATGAGGTCTCCTGGCACTTAATTACATGCCAAATTAGAAATCGTTTCAATGATTCGATGAATTAAATTTTAGATGAGCATGTACTTCCATGCCAATAGCCATGCCACTATACTCTTCTCATTTTGGACCACTTCCTCCCCTTTAGGTATGCTGAATTTGATGAATACATACTAAGAGTCTCACTTTATTTCTAAAAATTGCAGCAATGGCTTGGTCATGCGCCATTATCATTGTGCTTGGAATATTGTATGAAGGTCTCAAATCTCTTCGAGAGCATCTAATGGCAAGAGAAACTTCTTGTTCAAAGGCCAATGGAACCATCTCATCAATCAGCCACTTTGAGGACCACAAAGTGGAGACTGCACCAAAATGTTGCAGAGTGGATAAGTAAATTTTGACAGACTTCTTAGCCCTGCCAAAATAATCTTGACAATTATTTATTCTTCCAGGCAGAGCATGAAGAGTTCCAAACATCTTCTTCAGACAGCACTTCATGGCTTACAAGTGTTTTATAGCTACTGCTTAATGTTAATATTTATGACTTATAACATTTGGCTCTGCGCTGCTGTGGTATTAGGTGCCATAATTGGCTACTTTATCTTTTCATGGAGACAGCACAGCTGCAAGGGTTGTAACCCTAGAAGAAATTATGCTCTTAGTGAACAGTGCCATTGACAATATATGAAATAGACTTAAATATAAAAACACTATTTATTTATAAATTAAATACCAAATACATTGTTGTTCATTGGTTCTTGGATCTCTTCTTGGCGATTGCATCTTCCACAGCCTTTAACTGTAAGAGCAACTCCTCTCGTTTAGTCGATGTGCTCTTTTTGGGAGCAACTTTAGCCATCTTGCCAGATGCTTGATGCAATGAAAGTTTAGCATCCTCCTCATAGCCCTCTTTATTCACTCTGGTGTTGCCTCTCCCTGCTCCGCCTCTCTCTACCTTTGGAACTGTTACTTTCATAGTATCCTTTTGCTCTGTAAGATAATTTAACAATGCATTAAAGACATTTCAGGCACCACTCCATAACATTGAACACTTGCCTCCTGGAATTTGCCTTGGTCTTTTGGGAGACCTCTGGGTATAAGGACTTGCGGGACGCTTGACAGGTGGGGGGTGGCGTATATCCATCTTCAATGGAAATGTAGTTAAATCAACCCATACCAGCAAGCTCAATCACAAAGTTATAAAGCACATTACCTTTGAAGGTGGTCCAGTGTGCACAACTCTCCTGTATTCCAAGGAAGTGTCCTGCTGAGTCCTTCCGTGACTGCCTCTTTCATCACGTCTGCCTAAGTGTGGATGCAGTCCAGCCCTGTTCCTTTCTCTTGATTTCTCTCTTGAGAGTTCCCTTCTCATGTTTGAGGCTCTAGCATCTATTTTTTGTTCGTTTGCCATTTGCCTTCTCATGTCCCCCTTAAAATAGTCCCTTCCATCTCCCCTGGGTTCTTTCATTTCTATCATATCTACTTTGGCCATTTGGATTGGCTTTCTGGCCATTGTTTTCTGATCTGGTTTTGCATCGGACCTGGGTACATACTCAGGCCGATGATCCCTTCTCATTTTTATGAGTTCTGCCATGTTTTGATGCATATCCCTTCTGTCAGGCTTAACCTCAAAGTGTTTATTTCCTTTTATCTCTTTTCTCTTTTCTTCTTTTTCATTGTTCATTGGGCGGTGCATTGGCTGATCAGCACCTTTCTGTGGCAAGCCTCTGCCTCGTTCTGAAAATTAGTGGTTCATGTTAGAATGTTTTTCTGGCTGGAAAATCTATGCCATGGTATGGAACGTAAACTTGCCTGAATGTGACCTCGGTGGGGAGATGGGGCTATCTGAACTAATAGGACTGGCAATATTACTGTAAATGTGTCCTGAATCTCCAGAATGACTTGAGCTCCTAGAATGTGATGAGGACGACCTTGACCTGGAAGAGCTTGTAGACCTTGTAAGCCAATAATTGGAAATTTAATATAAGCAAGCTCAGTGGTGTTAGGCATTCAACCAATTTCAACAATAATAAGTTGTCACTCAACATCATTTATTAAAGTACCTGGAAGTCCTTTTGACAAGTTTATCTGAAGATTGTGCATTTTTCTTTTGGGTGTCAGTAGATGTCTTTAGAGGTATGGGATAACTGACATTTCCTTGGACAATACCTGATTTATAAACTGTCCCACTAATAGCTGCTATCTCTGAAGGCTTACTGAATTCACCTTGGGGCAACTTGCTCATTCTAGACTTTATTTTCACATTTTCACTGTCTTCATCAATATCTTTAAAAGCTTCTGCCACTGATTTTCCAACAGGCTGAAGTTGGCTGGTCCTTCCTGCATTACCAGATTGCTTGCCTGCAATAGTAATAGATAGAGAACTCATTGGAGGCCTTGAAGTCTCTCCAGGAACTGTAGAGCAGATGGGATAAGATGTCGATGAAGCATTAGTGGCCGGAGATGTGACTTGCTGGGTCGAAGGCAGTTTAGCGTTTGACATGTTCGTCATGTCTGCCAAACTGGGAGGAATTACCTTCGTGATGACGCTTTTAGGGAGCGGTTCGCTGTCAAAATGCACGTGATCAATTAACGAAAGTTAAAATGATCAAGTGAAATAACAAAGCTTTAATAAAAACAGCATAAATCAAAATCACTTTAAAATTAAAAATTACCTTCCCAACGCAAACAATAAAGTTCCCTATGGCTTACAACTTATCTAACTTTTACGACCACAACTTTTTCTTTATTTATGAACATATATCTACGCAAATTACTTAAAATAAGACACTTTTATTTTTTATTACTATCCAGAGATTAAATTGGCAACTGCTGAAAAACAAGAGAATTTAAGATAATTAATAAATGAGCATTCATTAAAGTATTCATTATTATTAATTTGCAATCCAATCCATACCCTGGCCTGGCAGACTTTTCAAATGGAGACATCTTTTTAGGTGCTGATTTCTTTGGAAGTGAACCACTAGACTTACTTGATGACCTTGACCTTTGAAATTGAAGAAAAATCAATGATTTGCTAAACTTTACAAAAGGTCATTTTCCAACAACACAAACCTAGAGGAGAATGATGATCTACTTGAAGAATAAGTTGATGATGATGATGACCTTGACTTTGACGAGTAAGAACTGTAGAAATTAAATAAGTTTATACCATTGATTCTATTTTTCATGAGCATCATGTAATATGGCAAACATTCACCTGGAGGAAAATGATGAATAACTCCTCTTAGACCTTGATCTCTTCCTGCTTCTGCTCCTACTTGAAGAGGAATCATGTTTTTTCTTTGGAGACTTTGTTCTGATAACAACAATTTATGTAATGAGACAATGGACTACAGTAATATGTAATATCACGTATCAAACCTCAGCCATGGATCTTTCCACTCCTCACATTTTCCCCTGGATGCATCAAAACCAGAAGGTATGTCGTTGCCTCTGTACCTGTCGTACCGACTCATTCTCTCATCTTTCCTACCTGGGTCCATCCTATGAGATAATGAGATAAGAAATGTGCCTTGAATATAGTAACATTATAGGTAAATAGAACAAACCTCAAAGGAGGACTAAATCTCCTTCCACTTGGCATCCTTTCTCTTTCCTGTTATAATGTCATCATTAGCACACAATGGATCAATTCGTAATGAGAATTGCATCTAACATACCATGAATCTCATATCGTGCATGGGTGGAAATCCATGATGCATGAAGTCAGGAGGAGGTGGCCTGTGCCACCTCATTTCATACTCAAAAGGATGTCTGTAAGACCAGGCATCAGGGATGTGGTGCAAAGGAGGGTGAAGCGGCATGGGTAGCGGATGGATCCTCCTGTTTATTAATAAAGTGGATGTCACCATAACATATGCATCTGAATCACTTCAGCTAGCCTTCACTTATGGACAAGCTTACAAAAGGCGCTGATGGAAACTTCGAATTCTTACCCAGGCATAGGAGGGGGCAATGGTCTATGGAGGTCATCAAAATAAGGGTCCCTTGGAGGTGGGGGTGCCAGCTGGGAAGGCAAAGAACCAGGTGGAGGGCTTCCAGGTGGTGATGATGATTCATCCTTATCCTTCTTATCATCATTATCAGTATCCTTCCTTTTTCTCTGGATCTAAACAATAAGAGATCCACATAAGGAACAGCTAACTTCCTGCAGACAAAAAATATCTAAACCTACTTCTTTGGCATGTCTCAAGCCTCTTTCCCAAGCAGATTCAGAAGTAGGCCCATCTCCACCAGCAGGTGTTGCAGCCAGTCCTTCAGCCTCAGACTGAGAAATCTTAAATTTAAAAAAAAATCATGCATCTGTTTCCCTTTACCAGAGGCAAGAGATGTCGAACCCACTTCACTAGGTCTAGGAGGTGGAAGCATTCTTTTGCCCAAACGCTACAACAAACATTTTAGATAGCAATTGTCAGTCAATTCCCACATCTAAAACAAAGCGCACTGTAAACAGCTTCTAAACTTCAAACCACATCAGGTTTTATAAGAAATCTTAAACCTAGATTTTTGCACTAAGTATTTCAGTGTTGCACTAGTTTGCAAAAGATGATCTCTCTATTGTCATGATAGTGAAATGTAAAATTTAAAAACAGAGTGTTTAGGTTGGTGATGTTTTTGCATAGTCTTATGATTCTATCAAAACACCAAAACATTTACTGAACATCACCCTGTAGATGTATTGATTATAACTTATAATATAATTTTTATCACTATGAATTAATTAAATTAATGGGCAATGGTTAATCATTAACTAATGGACATTGACATGAAGTAAAATTGTGAGGGCTTCAACAAGAACTAACCTCATGCACCCATGATGGTGGTGGTCCCCTTAGCATAGGAACCATGCCTGGTGGAGGTATTGGCTGGAAAGCATGCTGCTGGTCAATCAAACTGTAATTACCTGTTGAGTTAATAAATACCAAGAGAAAATTAATGAGTATCAAGCTATTGCAACTGTTGTGATGTTTACCCTTGTCATTGATCCCAGGATGAAGGAACCTACAGTTGATTCCCCAGGTACAGTTGCCCCTTGTAAAAAACCTACACAAAGGGCGAACAAAAGGCCTCTTAGTCCCAGGCTCCTTGATTTCACCCTCTTCACAGTCATCATCCTTTTAATAGTTGAAATGCATTTACGATTCCAGTTAAGGAACTTCATGGTTAAATATATTACATCTGCAAGTTCTCCATCACTTGATAAGTCCTCTGAACCTTTAGAATCATTCCTCGCATCTTCTGCTTTCTTCAAAATAAAAACATTCAATGTCATTGGCATAATTAATTTAAAACATTAGGACTTGCAAAAAACTTAAATGCTCATATTACCCTTGTTATGTATTAAGTTACTGTTATCATTATTATTAGCTCACATGGCTTTCTTTAGCCACTCAAATTAAATTGATGAAAATTAAACCAATTGAAAACATAAAATTACTTATTATTTCTTACATAAGGCAAGTGCCACAATTATTTAAAATCAAGTGATCAGAACAGCTTGAGATGAGGCATTAAATGATTCTATTTTAAATTTGCCTTAGGTAGAAAAGTAATTATTTCCATTTTTATGATAAGGTAATTATATTTCCTTAAAATTTATATTAGTAATAATATCCGTGAAGCACTGCAACCAAGTAACCAAGCCACAAAGCATCAAACTTCAAGTCTTTATTTTATTTAAGACTGTCTTATTTTCTCCTTATTATAATCTTGATTATAAATCCATTTAAACAAACTCAGTAAAATAAAACTAAAATATTCCAAGAATGTCACAAGGCCATGACAAAAACAAGATGTAGAATCATGTCAGCATTATGTCAACAAACCTTTTCAGACATCACTTTATCATGTCCTTCCTCTATCATTTCATCCTCCTCATAATCCAGTTCCCCATGATCATCATTCAATGTAGTATCCTTTGGTATTGCCAACTCAGGACCACATTTTCTTTCATCAACGATGCATGGCGATTTCACAACAAGATTCTCGATGTCAGTAACTTGAATGCTCTCAATTTCATCTTGGAGTGGAGTTTGTGATCTATCATCAGCTTCTTCTAGGGGCTCATAATTGGTTGCCTCAAACTTCGCTTTCTGTGAAGAAGTAACATCTTCAGTTCTCGTTTCAGGTTCACTTTCAGATACTTCCCCACTACCCGATGAATCGGTTTCATTAGTCTCATCCTCAATTTCTTCTTTGTTGATAATGCACTCAGTATTTGCATTAGAGTTATCATCCACCGAATCACTTCCGAGCATGACTTTCGAATTTTCCCTAGTGTCGTCCATAACACTTTAAATAAATTCTGTATGATTAAAAACTAATCCAGAAATAACAAGTTGAAAACCGCCTCACGCCAAACTTTAACGGCAAAACAATAACAAAATCGACGATGCTGAGGCGTCCCTTTACTCTATTGGTTAGCAATAGCACGTGACAAAAACAGTATACAGCAAGTCATTTTCGAATTCTTATCTAATTTTACATAAATTATTTTAATCAAATTAAAAATTTATGACATTTAAACATGTTTTTATAAAATAAATTTATAAATATAATCAGATTTCTGAGTTAAGCTTTTCAAGTATTAATTTAATGATGTAATTAAAAAAAATTTTAAAAGATTGATTTTTAAATTTAAAAAAGACTAATAAACATATCATCAACGCATAACTATCATTTTCTATTTATGATGTAATTCTAAAAATAAAGCTTGATTAAAATAAGCAAAATCTACGATGAACTTCTACGTCGCGAAACCGACGAAATTTAAAATTGGTTGACATAAAGTGATTTTTGGAAGATGGGTACTATTCCAGTCCAGAAGAAAAAAGATACGCGTTAACACCGGTAACAGCCAAAATGTCATAATTTACTAAATTTGGGTAACTGATTACGAAAATGATATTTAAAATTGTTGAATGGCTCTAGTTTTCAAGATATGCAATCATTTAGTGCATTGCATGCTGTATGCTTTAAGAAATGTGTTCATACACAATATGTATTGCATCATACTCATATATGGCATGATATAAATAGAGTTATGTTAATCCTAGAAATCATGCAGTGTTGTTCTTTCTTTATTAGCGTTTGATAAAAAAAAACATAAAGTGAACAGGTATGCCTCGCACTTGAATAAACAGTACAAATAATATTTGCTACGTTTTAGATCAGGGGTGTCCAACCTTTTTGACCGGAGGGCCAAGTGTACAAATATTAGACTAGTCGCGGACCGGATTAACAATTTCACAACAACAACAAAAAACAATAAAACACAAAATACCTCTTTATGCTACATTTAAGCTAGAAGAGACAGTCTTATAAGTTTATGCTTATGATCAGTTTAATGTGAAATCTGGCACTGCTTTTGTTTGCACAAGTAGTCTATGTCTGCTCCAACTGTAGAAGTCGCAATGCACAATGATGCTGCCAAATGTCTGTAAGCAGAGATCTTAACTTTGATTTCGTGTTTTTCATTCTAGAAAAAAGTTGTTCGCAACAGTAGGTGCTTCCGAACAGAGCAGTGAACGTCCTGGCGTCCTGTGAGAGATTGGTATACTTGTCTGATGGTAGTGGCTGTAAAAGTTCAGCAGATTTCAAGTAACTGTCATACTGAATGTCAATGAGTTCCAGCCGGTATTTATCAGCAGCGTCCCTCGGATAAATTGAAAACGGATTACTGATTAGCTTCACGGTGCCAATGTGCCTTCTGAAATAATGGAACCTTTTCTCGAAATCATCAGCAGGTTTAGTAATCAAGTCAGAGTACTTCTCATGTTGTACTGTATCAGTAGGCCTCGACGAAAGGACTGGGTAATATACAACCTTCTTCAGAACCAGCTGTGACTGAATTAGCTTCAACTTCTGAATGAACGTCACAACATGTTCGTACAACTTGTGAACCATTTTTTTTATTATTTAAATATAAAAATCTTTACAAAATCAGAGAAGCTTCGCGGCCCGAATAGAAACCTATACCGTGTGTTGGACACCCTTGTTTTAGATGAAGTGACTTTCACAAAAGCGTCATATAATTGGCATATAATGGAAATGGTTAAGAAAGCCTATCACTTTGGTCCCTCCGAGAGTCATTAGAGCCTGTGAAAATTTTTTCAAAATCCACCACTTGTTGACTCCAGCAAAATTTTGTTACCACCTTTGCACATTAAACCGGGTCTGATGAAGAATTTTGTCAAAGCCATTGACACAATCAGCTTTCAAGTATCTCCGTGAAAAGGTTAAGTGAAGCTAAGATAAAAAAATAAGGGTATTTTTGTCGGTCCTCGAATGCATGAACTTCTTGGAGATGATGCAATTGACCAGCTACTTATTGACAAAGAAAAGACAGCATGGAAAGCTTTCCAGTCACTAGTAACTACTTTTCTTGAAAACAATAGGGCAACTGTGACTCGTTGGTGGAAAACCTTCTTAAGGCATACAAAGGCCTTGGCTGCAAAATGTTTTTAAAGATACATTTTTGCACTCACATCTAAAATTTTTACCACCAAACTGTGGAGCTGTGAGCGTCGAGCAGGACGAGCGGTTTCACCAAGACATTACGAGAATGGAAAGCGATATCAGGGCAAATCCTTGGGGACTATTGCTGGAGTCTGGAAAGAGATGCTCCATTTTATGAATACGAAAGACAAGCCAAAAAGCATTGAGTTGATGCTGACTAAAATCTAGGACTGAAATAGGTTCGTAATAATTCCTTGTTTTCATAATACAGTTTATTCACACAACACTTTTATTGATTCGTTATCACGTTTAACAACTTTAAACACATGAAAATACCGAGGTTTGCAATTTTTAATTTAAAATCTACAATCTACATTGCGAACATAAAAAATAAAATTTAAAAAATTGAATAACTTAGAAGCAGTGGCATAGCAAGGGGGCGACATTTTGAAAGGGTACGTAAAAAAAAAAACGGCCGCCCCCTCCAAGTTTTTACTATCATACTTAGACCTTTCGAAATGTGTCCATTGAAGAGTTAGATTTCAATTTGGCGTTTGGTATAGCGCATCGATTGATGCACAACGTATGCGAGTCACACATCAAAGAGAATCACTTTACCAGGCCCTCGTCAAGGCACGCCTGTTCCTCATCCAGATCGTCCAGTGATTTCTTTTGATCAGAAGAGTATATATGGAACTATTCCGAGACCATGGCATACCGTCCTAATCATCTAGTTATGAAATGGACGTTAATTAAACACACACACACACCATGGCATATTGTTTGTGCATTCTGTTTTCATCAACTTGCTGGTACTACGTTCATTCGCGATTGTTATTGTTATATTGAAAACTTTTTTAAGAGTAAATTCTTGCTTTAGCAAGCATCTCGGTGAGTTTGATTAGTATAAGCTTTATTTCTTTCAATAGTTATTTGTTTCACTTATCTGAGTAGATGCCTAAATAATCATTCTGAACAAGTTGTTAGGACAACCATTTGCCTAGCGCTTCCTTCCAAGGCTGATTGCATGAGCTAGTATATAGAGAAAGAGGAGTTCTTTGCCGAAAGGAAGAGAGTGCAGTATTTTTGTGGAAGCTTCAGGAAACGATAAAAATCGATGGACCCTTTGAACTTTTGAGCTTCATACAGAAATACCACCTTGGGGATTCCGCTCCTAATATTGTGACCTTGCTGCACATCTTCCTTACCCGGGCTATTAGTGTTGCCAGCCGTGAGTGCATTTTCTCCAAACTTAAGTTAATAACCTATCTTCGATCAGCGATAAGCCTGACAAGGCTTGCAGACTTGGCAGTCCTCTCTATAGACTGAATTTTGAAACTGTTAAAAAAAAACTTAATATAACGTTATAAAAACAGAAAGAAAAGTTTGTTTGTAAATTTTAACCGATTTGATTGTAGTTCCATGAAAATAAATATTTGAGAGCTTTCCCAAATTTTGAAGATTATCGGATTATTAACGACCAAGGGGGGAAGGTTGGCAAATCTTACTACCGCCCCGGGCGGCAAGAACAGTTGCTACGCCCATCAATTGTTTTGAATATCATATTTGCACATCAAAATACTTACGAAATAATATATTTTATCTCTGAAGCAGACAACTTTTCAAAAATTGTAGACTACATACCCGTGCCAAATTCGTTTTTGATCGAACAAATAATACTTGCAAATTCATTGAAACGTCTTAATTAGGCCATGGAAAAATGTTACAACACTTTACAATTTCCGATAATATATCCAAAAAATCTTTGCTCCCCTACAAAAACTTCTGCGGATGCCCATGCTTTACAAGTCTTCGTATTCAATAACTACACGGAGCTGACTGATCAAATGTACATAAAAATGTTCACTAAGATTTCTACTTTTAAAATATGTACGTAAAACATACATATTATGTAAATCTACTTATGTTGCAATGGCTTCCGCTTAATATGTCTAGAGATGTTTAAAGTTTAATGTATGTAACTCATTGTTCCATAACTCAAAATGTTCTTAATACATACATATTTTAAAATTAGATATCTCAATGAACATTTTGATGTATATATGATAAGCAATCTCTGTGTTGTTATTGAATAAGTAGACTTCTAAATCAATTCGGCAATTCAAAATAATTTTTAACAAACTGAAAATTTTAATACAATTTATATATGAACATTTCTTAAAAGTATTTGAAAAGTAATTTCCAAATATTGTAATTTCAATGATCGCGAATTTTTTTTTTAAATTTGAGTGTCTGCTACCTTCATCTAGCTTAAAGACTAGCCTTTTAACATTATATAAAAGTCTGCTGGCGGAATACAAGTCCTTAATGAAGGCGTGAAATGACCTTGAAAACGATTAGTTCGAGACAATTATTAAATCAATGATATACATATGTATACATATTTTAAATAATACGGGACGTGTCATCAAACACTAAAAATGTTTTTTTAATAAAATTAAAAATTTAATTATTTGATAGTTTGACCATAAATTGAATTTATCCAAGTGTCTGTAACCTTTTTTTCACTGCCGAAATAGAGCGTTTTGATAAATTTTTAATAAATGCAATCATAATTTGTTCAATCATAAGGAAATTTTGCATACATGAGTAACATCAGAATATACATAATAGTTCCAAATTTGGCTTTGATCAGCTCCATATTTTAGGAGTTATGCTTTTTTAACATAGTGTGTAATTGCCTCTAGGAATGTTTTAAGATGGATTCTGGTGCTACATCATAGTTCATGTGTTTGGCATGGGGGTTTCTGAAACTGTTTCATAAGCAGAAAAAGATGCTTGATTATTTTGGCGTTTGGCTTTTTGTGGTTAGAGTTGTTCGCTGAGATCTATGATTCGAAAGTCGTCCTAGGACCATTGTTAGAAAAATAAATAGGTAGCCTTCAATGCAGCTATTTACTAATTGGTTACTGATGTTTTTTTTATTCTTAGTCTTTTAATCGTACAATTCTCAGTTTAATTACGCTATCAGAATCAAGTTTTTCGTATTTTTGGAAGCGAAAACATTTTTAAAATTTAAAGTCATTCATGCCAGTTTAAAGGGTTGGTAAAGTTAAAATTTTAATTTATTCTAAATATATTTTAATTTTAGTTACAAAGATATTTGGGTAGAGTATTTTTTAGTGGCATCTTCATGTCTAACCGGGAAATTTTGTTTACTTATATTTACGTTTGGATAGATAAGTTTGGGATAAGTACCTTGCACTCTGGTATTAGATTAGGTGAGTAAGTAGATTGTTGCTTTGCACGGATGATTTTTCACTGTTTGATTAAAAATGAGTTTTTTTCTGGTTTAATTTCTGGTCTCATTATGAAGCTTAGTTCATTAAATGCTCTTTTGTTTTACATGTTATCTTTTTTTATAATTATTATTATAATTATATTATTATTGTTATTTAGTTTATTTAGTTCTCATGACTTAGTGTAAGGATTGAATTGATATCTATATATATAGTAATGACCTGAAATTTGATAAGGATAGACTAGAATATTTCATAGGCAAGTATAATACTTTCTTATGGTGGGTAAACTTTAGTTAAATTGCGTAATTGTTGAAAATTTGTTTTTGATTTCTTGAGAATAATTTGTTTTTCAATGGTTATATCTAACTATTGCTTGCAATAGCAACTGTTATTAAATAGTACAAAGTTTTTTTCACCTTCTGTGGATATTTATGTGATCAACTAAATATTTGTCACACCAGGGACAAATTAGTTAAGTTGCTGCCATTTCACAAATTTACGAACTTTTGGACTTAGTGGTTGAAACACTGTTGTACATATCATATTTTCAGTCATGTCTGCTGACGGTGTTGTTGTTAGATTTATTAAAAATTCGGAGGATCCAAAAATTGTGGAATTACTTGAAAAGGCATTCTTGGTAACGATCTTGTTTGAAATCTTTTGCTTCTCCCCCATATTTTTAGTCTTTTTTACAACCATTATTTTGCTATAGGCTGTGCAAGAAGTCTGTGCTACAAGTATTTGGTTCAACGAGGAAGATTGCTTGGAATTGACCAAATATGAGAAATACATTTTTTTTGTTTTTGGGAGCTTCTCTGGACAAGCATTTGAGAAAATCATAACTCTTGGTAATAGGTAAGGCCGATGTTTCAACATATTCGTTTAGAGCTTGTGCATATGATAGTTCAGGTTCTCTGTTATAATTGTTATTGTTACTGCTGCATAAGGATAAAACTTCCTGCCCATGTACTTATTTCTAACTTTATTCTTTAAGAGTTTATGGGGCCCCCTGTATTCTTCAATGCTTGGAAACTCAAGAGGTGAGATGCTTTGAAAATCTAGCTATAATTATTTTTGTGTTGCATCCAACAATTAATTGGCTTGATTGGAAAATCAACATTCTAGATTTTCACAAATAACAAATGTTGCAAATCTTTTAGAAAAATTACAATTTTTCAGGTGTTACCAAAAAGGACACACCCAGTATATTCGCTGTCCATGAGAGGCATTGTTATTACATGTACAAACGTACCTGCAGAGCTGAGGGTAAACTTGTGCGATGCTCGATCACCATTCCGGCATTCTTAGTTTTTTTCTTTTTATTTCCAGAAAGAAATTCATCGGAAAGTTGAATGGATGATGGGAGAAGCCACCAAAGTGATGAATGAAAAGGTGAATTGCTTGATTGCTGGTGAAGTCGGATCCAAAAAGTATTTGGTTGCTGGTCTGAGAAAGAACAAAATCATGTTGCCAGACTGGGTTCACGCAGTTTGGACGGACACACGTTACAGGCGAGCGAACAATTTCTTTTGTTCAAGAAATTCATATTTTATTTTTTATTAATTTTGTATCTCGTGTTTATTTCTTATCACAACTTATTAGTCGACGTTTTGAAGGATCGTACACGCCGGCGACGAAAGGTACGACAGGTTTAAGTGTCCGATGTTCAAAGGATTTTCGCTTTGTGCGTCCGGACTTTCTCCTCAGGAAAGAGCCAGAATAAAGGAGACCGTAGAGATGGAGGGTAGGATTAGTAAATCGATGTTTGTTAGTCTGCAATGTATTAAATATGTTAACGAAGGGGGAAGATTTAACGGGATGATGAAGGTCAACGAATGCACTCATCTCGTCGTCGGCGAACCGTCAGGTATGAACTTTGGATTTTAATGTTCGCCCGTGGACTGTTAAAATTGCATCCTGATGCTGCAGGTCAAAAATATCAGTTTGCCAGAGATTGGAACATATTCACCATAAAACCGGAGTGGGTTTTTGATTCTATAAAGACAGGGTACTGCCTCGAAGAGAGTGATTACACTGTGGCACCCAAGAAGTCTTGCAAGACCACTTCCACTCCTAATAAAACAGGATATGAATGTTTGTTTTTTCAGTTTGTTTTTCACTTCTTTCTTCGACAAAATACATTTTCATTAACATTTTGTTATTTTCTCAGGTGACATTTCCAGCATTTCCAACCTCAGTTCTATCTCTGTGACTCATGTCAACGAGACCGAATTCACCATGAGGAATGATACGTTCTCGAGCAGAACCCGTCCCACGCAAGTTGTAAAGAACGATCTCGGCACGCTGGATGCCATCGACGTCGGACACCCCTCTTGCGACAGTTACTTGAACGGGTGCAAGGTTCCTCATTTGTGGATGTTATTTTGTTCCTCGTTGCTTATTTTTAATTCGGTTTTGAAAAAGAAATGCAAAAGACGTACATTGACCGCGTAATTGTTTACCGTTGCGTGTTTGTAAATCAGATATACCTGTGTGGTGCAGCATTGGAGAACTCTGATAAAATAAGAGTTCTCATTAACAAGGGAAATGGAACAAGGTTAGGTGAATGCAATGTTTTGAATTAATGAACTCGCATACATTGAATTAAATGTTTGAACCACAAGCCACCTCCACCACTTAACAACAAACCTCAAATTGATTGCAGATTCAACCAACTCAACGAGACCATCTCCCACGTTGTTACAGAAGTTGCTGATGAAGCAATAAGGCAACAACTTTCAAAACTCCCAAACAAGTTTGTTTATTGTTATTAAAAATCTCGATACAAAAATAACATCTCTGTCAAAAATCATGACATTTATACATTTTGTGAAACTTGATGTGACTTCAATTAGATTGAATTCCTTTGATGCAATACAAGCTTAAATATATTTCAAAGGGGAATTATTCTGAATTTAAATCTTGATGGAGTTTACAGTTGACATGAACTTTCTACAGACCCCACGTCGTCTCCCCCCTGTGGCTCGTCGAGTGTTTCAAACAGGGCAGGTGTTTGTCGGAGGATGCGTTCCGTTTGATTCAAAACCAACCGAAAGACCATCTGCCACAAGGGTAGGGCTTGGTTTTAAGTATTTCAGAGTAGTCATTAAACTTTTAGAGAATAAGTGGATGAGTAAATAAACGAGCGGTTGCTAAATATTAAAATAAATATTTTCATAATATTTCTGTTTCATTTGACTAGGACATTGGACGTTGATTCTAAAACTTTATGAAGATACGATTTCATCTAGTGAACGAATGGACAAAACCAATGATTTCTTTCTTTTTTTTTCAGTTTAAAAGCCACTGCTATGAAAACTCAAATGAGAAAGGTCGATGCTTCAGAGAATCAAGAAAACAATTTAGAAATAATGACGATGTACAGCCAGAATACTCCACAAATAACCTGTGAGTTTCTCCTTTGAAGAAATATTAATTTTGTTTTAAAGCATTTTTTTAAAAATGTAATTTGGAAAATATGCGAAACATTATCGTGCGTTGCTTTTCTAACATACTTCGACTTTGAAAATATTGTGACTTATTGAAGGCGATTAATTTATTTATTTTGTTATTTCCCGGAGTTGTTACGTGAATATTTCACTGGTATTTTTCTTGCCTTTTTAAACTTGAATTGGTTAATAAATGATGTGATGTTAGTTAAAGTTTCCATGCTTAATGTTTGTTTTTGATGATTTCCATAGGCAATGAATTTGGGGAGAGCACCATGATGGCTGCTGCAAAAATGGTCGAGGAGGCCAACAAATTCGCTCCGAATGTGGAAACGTCTGCGACCGAGCGCACCGTGATGGATCGAGGTTGTTTTTTTTTCTCATTTTTAAGTTTTCATTCCATTTTTCTGGGGAAGCTTTGATAGATTATTTTAGACTAGCAATTCTCTCTAAAATATATTAAAGTTGAATGTGAAATTTCAATAATGTAATTATTGCTTTTCAGATGGTGATGAGAATGACAACATTTTTGCTGGTTTGACATTTGTGATCTTCCATCGAGAATTCATGGAAGAACTGACGAAGGAGATCGAGGAGTTTGGAGGGAAGGTGTTGCCGCTGAACTCGAGGAAGGTGGCAAATGTGGGCGTCGTCCCTATCGAAGGTTGTCTTGTAACGAGGACTGTCGATGAAATCGTCACGACGGCATGGGTGGTTGGTGTCTTTGCACTTGTACATCAGAAACCAAGTTTTTAAATGAGTTTGTGGCAGGATGATTTGATGAAATTTCTGATATCTGATATTTGTTTGCTAATAACTAATCGAAAGTAAATAATTGTTAGCTACCCTTCCAATCATTTTAGAACATGTGCATTGAGGAATCAATGCTTCTTCCTTTTGATAGTCTTGAAATTTTCAAGCCACTCACAATTCTGCCAAACTGTCAACCACTTAAAGATTGTGTTCTTTCTATCAGGTTATACAATCTTGTTTTAATTGTTTTATTTTGAGCTAATTTTATTTAATTTTTCAGTGGTGTGCAAGGTTTAGAGAAAAATATTATCATAGACATTCTTCAATTGCTTGGAGGAAGGTTTGTTCAAACTGTGCTTCATAATCAGTTTTATTGTTGCTTCATGAATTTAATGATAGAAAGTAATTTATTGGATTATTCAATATTTCCATGCAGGGTCCAGGACTGTTTTGTAAGAGTCAGAAAAGAGAACTTTTTGGCCTGCACGCATCTTGTGGTTAATTCTCCCGAAGGTCCAAAGTACGAGGCAGCCCAAAAATGGGGCATACCTACTGTGTCAAAGAGGTAATGGTTTCATGATATTCTGAATACTTTGTCTTTAAAATAAGATCCAAATTTACATTTTAGCTGGGTTTTTGAATGTGCCCGAACTGGAAAGAAGGTTCCAGAAAAGCTTCACCATTTCCAGCAAAATGAAGAAAGCAGATGTTAGGAGTTGTGTTTTTCCTGTCAATAAATTGTTATATCAAAATCTCTTTGTTAATTTTAGTAGTCAAACAATTATGTATTTAACTATTACTTAAACCAGGGATTTTTTTTCTCAAATGTAAAAAAATCTGGGATTGTTGCTCATATGTTCTTCTTGCCATCTAAAATGCCAATTCATCATAATTATTAAGTCGTGTTGAATTGCATGTTATCATGAATGCAATTATATCTGTTTTGGTATTTGCAAAATCGATCCTGTAAGTTCCCATGTTCATTCTTAAAACGGTGATCAGACAATTATTGTCTTTGAAGTAGAATTGGGATTTGATTTTATGCTTGCTGATTGTAGCTACTGAACGGTCTTTACAATCCACTAAAACAAAGAGACCTGAATCACCTCACATCACCACTCCCAATGCCACTGCAAAACCTTCAAAGTCAGTTGAGGTGTCCAAAGTGGTCACTCCACTGCCACTGAGGAGGGCAGAGACTAGTAGGTTCCAATATTTGTTTTGCCCATATTAGAAAGTTGACTGGGGAAGTTGTAGTTATTGAACTAGGATTGGGGATTTGATTTTATGCTTGCTGGTTGTAGCTACTGAACAGTCTTTACAATCCACTAAAACAAAGAGACCTGAATCACCTCACATCACCACCAATGCCACATCAAAACCTTCAAAGTCAGTTGAGGTTTCCAAAACAGTCACTCCCTTGCCACCAAGGAGGGCAGAGACCACCTCGCCTGCTTCAAAAGGGTTGCCTCATTTGGAAAACAAAGGCAATTTTGAGTAATTTTAATTTGAGTCAACAAAACTCATGAAGATGTTTTGAATTTTCCAGCTCCGTTTCTACATCCGGGATCTGCAAAAACCACGAGAGTTCAGGTGATGTTATAGGTGTTGTTATTTCTAATGAGCTGAATTTTGTTCTGATTTTAATTAAGTTTAATAAGTTTAAATTTTATGACATAAAAAGTCCTTCGAGCAAGTTATTTACCTTCATATTAGGCACTCATTGAGTCAAAGAAGGTGGCACACGATGACACTCCCAGCAAGTTCATGAGCGGGAATCCTTACAGGCCTCAGTTTAATTTCCAGGTTTGGTTGTCATTTCATTTATTTATTTGTTTATTTAATTGATCTAGTTAATAAATTCAATTTTAGAATTCTTTGGATTGTCTACAATCTCCTGTTGTTAATGCCAAACCTAATGCAAGGATTAGTCTGGTACACATTGGCTTCTGAAATTCTCAATTATTAAAGCTGATTAAAGACATTTTGTCCTTGTAATTAAAGTTTGTTTAACAACAAACTGCATGTTATTGCTGCATGTGAAGCAATAATTTTGGTAACTATATTTTTATTTTGAAATTAATGTGAAGCCACTTGAAGAAGTGTTTGCTGAGAACATAAAAATAGCGTTGAAGAACAGTACCAATGGAGGAGGAGACGATTCCTTCTCCCAGGAATGTTCAAATATCACCTTGCAGCAGGTAACTTGAAACTTATCTTGATCTTAAACTTGATCTTAACTTGAAAATGTGATTTGTGGATCCCACAAATTGTGTGATATCATATCATATCATCTCATCTCAGCCAGAGACAAAAATGCCCCTGTCTGGTGTGGTAATATCTGTCTGCAAGAAGTTGATAAAGAACCAAACAGAGTACAGCAAACTGGCAGTTGAACTGGGTGCTGAATGCAGGTGGAGCTACAGCTCCGACTGCACGCACTTCATCTTTCAGGTTTCTTCGTGGCTTCGATTCAGCCATGCACCATTCGTCCCGTTGTTGACAAGGAGTTTGTGATTATTCAGGGAAAAGAAAACGATGCAAATCGGGAGTTCAGAGTTGCCAGGGAACAAGGAAAAGTCATTGTTTCTCCTCAGTGGTTGAAGGCTGTGAGACATTTTTGTTTTGTTGTTAAGCTAGATTCCTTCATTAAATTCAGATTGAAATTCTTGCTTAGTGTTTCCCAAGGATACATTTATAATTTCTCTTTCATCTTTCATTGCTGAAGATTATTTGTTGAAGTAGTGATTGCCATTTATCATGCACATTCCATTTTCTGGCAAAATTCATGACTCTTCTGTTTCTTGAAACATAATGATCAGTAATTATTCATAAATAATTTTCAGTGTTGTGTGCAAAAGAAAAAAGTTGATGAAGAATCTTTTCCTCACACATACAATGGAAACATATCTTTGGTATGCACAGCTTCAACTTTCACAAAGATTCATGCCAATCTCATTTAAGAACGGTCAATTTTCTCCCAGACTATTGTTGGAGCTAAAACTCCTGCCAGGATCTCAAAGAATCCTCCTAAACTGACAACCAGTTCTCCTCAATCTGTTCCCTTTCATCCTGGTGATGCATCAGGTACTCCTGTCTCAGCACTTCACCTGGAACAAGTAAATTTTTTTACACTTTATGTGATTAATCATAATAAAATAAATTTAATAAAAGATTATTTCTAAAGAAATGTATTATGATAATGATTTCTTATTGACAGGATGACAATACATCATCAAAGGAGTTTATTAACAATTTGAAGAAACTAACTGAGGCCTCGAGGTTGAGTTGGTTTGTTTGTAATCAGATTGAATTTATAATGTTGCTCAAATCTTTTTCATGCTTGCAGATCAAGTCGAAAAGGAAGACATCAGGCAGGAGTGGAAACACGTTGGTCATTTGCTTGGAACTTTGAAAATGTTTTCATTTCATGCATCAGGTTGTCATCTTATAGCAACTTCCGAAAGAAATCAGACAAAAGAAAATGGGAAAGGTTCTGAGGACATCAGTCACAAAGGTTTGAGTCCAAATGTATTATCCTTCTTTTTAGTTCTACTCATTCCTTGCATATCTTTCACTAGAGGTCTTGTTGGAGCAAGCTGATGATGCTGCAAATATTCAGACAAAACAAGGTTGTTACCTGGGGTTTGGCACCTTTATAAAATGTTGAATAATGTTATGCCATACAGTTATTTATATAGTGTAAAATTAATGATAATCTCAAGTAATATTTATTACATTTTTATCATTATTAAAGATTCAAACCCTCTAGCCTCACAAGTCGAGGTTACATGGGAATATTCAGCAACCAGGCTTGAGGTTTGCAAGGATTTTGTATAAAATGAAGTATTTTTGTGTATTTAGATAGGCATTAATTGTTTCCATATTTTTGTATGATTGGATATGCATTACTTGTTTATAACTTATGACAGGCACGTGAAAACAACTGCACTGTTAGCTCGAAGATGCCAAGGACTAATTTGCAGTCTTCATCTGCTGAAGAAAAGCTCTGTTCTAAACATACAGGAAAAAAGAATTTGACGTTTATGCTTTCTGGCTTCAAACCTCAGGCATGATTTACCTGTTCCTTTAGTATATGCTTTCGATGAAGATGATTTTGTTCTAATTATTTTGTTTTAAAGCATTACATGAATTTATGAATAGGAGAGAGAAGAATATGCTTCTTTGATTGAGTCTCTTGGTGCTTCAGTGGCTGAAGGGTCAGGCACCCATCTTGTCTCCAGTTTGTGGTTCATAATTAATTGGTAACATAAATTTTGCAAATATTTT
The DNA here is from genome assembly GCA_011800805.1 of Hirudo medicinalis. Taxonomy (NCBI): domain Eukaryota; kingdom Metazoa; phylum Annelida; class Clitellata; order Hirudinida; family Hirudinidae; genus Hirudo; species Hirudo medicinalis. Next base: position 118,000 of record MPNW01000029.1, read on the forward strand.
ATTTGATTCTGGGTGTCCTGCAGATAATCCTTCCAGGAGTGAGAAGTTCTTGGCCTGTGTGTCCTCTGGTAAGTGGGTGCTTCACAAATCTTATCTCACGGCCTGTAAAGAAGCTGGTCGTTTCATTGAGGTTGGTTCTAACTACAGTTGCTAACAATTCTAAACAATACAAAGCCATTTGCTTCAGATGGTTACATTGTGGATTTTAGTGCTAATTGAATTAAGAGTGAATATTTAAAACTAATTACAATATTCTACAATATAAGTGGTTCATTTCAATTGTCATTTGATTATATTTGTTCTTAGGAGGAGGTTTATGAGTGGGGCTCAAAAAATATCTTAGACAAACACCCTAACCTCAATCCTCAAGAGGTGAAACTTGCACATTCTGCTCAGTCATGGAGACTTAAACTACAGGTTGATTCATTACAAAATTATAATCTTGTTACTGATTGTGCATTAAGGTGAGTTACTCTTCAACAGAATGAAAAGAACAACAAAGGAGCTTTTTCAGGTTGGAGATGCTTGCTAATGATCGACCCCAAAAAAGGAGAAGGTTTTTCTCGGCTGTTATCGACAGGTGGTGCAGTTAACATCTCGAACAAGTTCGTTGATTGATGCACATTATTCGATGGCCAAGAGAATACAAAATTATTATTGCTTTCAATTTAGAGAAAACTGGGAAGAACAAGGAGTAACACACGCGTTCATTGAGTCGAAGAGCATTTCATTCTCGGTCGGTAGATCGTCAAAGATTGGCATTTCATTGACATAAGACTGGATATTATTTTATAATTTAAAATTATTGCATACACAGATGCCATAGTTCAAATCTTTTATCATCAGGATGTCTCAATGCATCAACCTTAAGTTATTAAGCTATCTCAGCCTTTCAAGTTAAATAGAAATGTCGCTCATACATGAGTCTGATAAAATTTGTGATAACACTAAACAAACATTGGATTCAGCAATAATGCATTTACATATTTATATTTACATACATGGACACTACAAACATTTCCAATCTCATGTCATTTTAAGCAGCACTGTTGTACATTTGAAAATATTGGTTTCGTGTGTTAATTACTTCAGTCATACTCTGTGCAAAGTCCAGCCATTACATACTTTGAATTTAATGTTGAGCCCAGTGACATTAGATGCTTGACCTTTGAATAAGTGGCACAAATTATTCCAGGTGGACTATGAGAAAATGGTTGCCCTAGGAGTCCACTGCCTCAAGCCTGAATACATTGCCAGTTGTCTCACTGATCCAGGACAAACAGATCCAAAGAACTTTTATGTGCCTGAAGCCCTGCTCATCTTAAAGTTAGTTACTTATTAAACACATTAGATATAATCAAACAAGTTTTGGTTTTTCCTGCAATTCATGAGTTCGTTTGACTTCAGTCAGAATGGAATGAACAAAAAGAGAAGATCACGTGAAAGTTCTTACATTGCACCTAAAGAAAACAAAAATCGGAAGCTGCACTGAAATGAACTTCTTATGTAAAAACATAATTTTCCTCGTTTTGATATTGAACTGTAGACCACATCTGAAAGATGATTCTCAAAATCACTTCAGGATGAATTTTTATTCTTAATTGACAAGAGTTTTACTAATATGTTTTGGTCTTGTTACAAAAATGAAACTATAATCTACTTTAGCTATTTCTCACCACTGTACATTGTCTTGGCCTTACATTGAGAGTTTCAGCACTAGTGAGTTTTACAAAATGATATTGCTTATAAATGTTAGTCCTCCATAAAGTGTTAAGAACATAAGAAAACCAAGCAATAGATTATTTAGATGTGTTTTTTGAATTCTATCTATGCCCCACACAAAATAAGATGCTGTGAGCATTTTGCATATAAACGCCATCACCATTAAGATATTACATAAAAATCAGAAATTGATAAAGTTCTGACAAACAAGTCTTGCAAGATGGCAAAAAAAGGCACATATCTAATATTGATCGGGCCATATCCATGCTGACAACAACACTTCATGCTTGCTTGGAAGTAGATATGAGGTCATGAATGTTGACAAACAATTTGAAAAAACCATTGGACTAGGAAATGATAGACACCATTACCAGAGAACGCTTACACTGAGTGACGGGTTTGTGCGATAATAATCATAAGGGAGGGAATAACGTTGAACGGAATGACATTTCTCGAGTTGTTTGCTTTCTTTATTCCTCGACTTTGAGATCTTCATCTGTAGAGTCCTCCAAGGCTTCTGTCTCGTCAATCACTTCGGTGGACTCCTTCAAGTCGAACGGGAGGACGTCGTCGTAGTTTATCCTCGGCAGGTCGTTCTGCTCTGGAAACATCCAAGGCTTCCATTCTGGTTTGTTGGCCTCTTTCCAGGCATTATATCCTTTGCAGGCCTTATGCAGTTTTGAAAGCACCTGCAAACAGGTTACATCCAATATAAACCCCAAGTAACCAAAAGGTGAACAATTGGTTCTGTCCAAATACCTTTGGAGCAACAATCTTTGCAGCCTTATTAACAGCCCATGATGGCAGTTTACCTGTCATATAGTTAAAAAACAAATTTAATTGGATATGTAGCTCAGACAATTAAAGTGGCTCTATTGATTGCAAAGATGTTTTACATGCATGTGAGATGTAGAACAGAGTTGAGATGCTAAATTCATTTGATGTACCATTCTGATAATAAGTCTATCAACTAATCCACCATATTAAATTTAGTATCGTACCATCAATAACATGTGAAATGGAAGTTAATGGAAACCTCTTGGATCAGACTGGGTTATGTAAGTGACTTGTGTTCCAGTTTTATTTGAATCATTCACTGTTGAAAGGATTTGATATCCAGTGAGATATGAGATGCCTCTGATGAAATTCTTCTTTGGGGGAAGGCTCTAAAATCATTAAAAAAGAGAAATTGTCCACTCAAGTAAATGAATAAGTAATAATCAAGTAATTGCTTGTCCTAGGACGATAATGAATCTAAAAAAGAAAAAGTATGTTTAAAACAAACTAACGGCATGATTGACCGAGTGATTGAAGATGAGATATTCATTCCCAAGTTCCAACCAGGATCTCTCAGTAACAAAATCCCTGTTCTTCAAGGGTTTTGGAACCTTCACTATAAAAAAATAGATAAATAAACGTAGGCTATTTTTTAATTCAATAAATTAACAAATCAAAAACATGAATATCTGGTAATTACTTGCATAGTAGCCAATGTCATTATTGGGGCCAAGTTGGCAAATTTCATAAGCTTCTACTACATTGAAGTCCCATTTTTTTCGGTAGATTGGGTCATTTAGAACATCAAAAACTGTGGCGGCAGTAACATCAGAAAAAACTCCCTTAACCTGAAATTACAGTTTCATCACTCCTGTACATTCCTGAGAAATTATGAAGTTTATGTGGATAGCAATGCCACATCACGTCATTAGATGCAAATACACCGCCGAATACGACGACAGGAACCTAAAATATAACCTTGATCATCTTGAAGTCACTTAAATCAGAGCTTCGAGACCAAACCGTCGTATGATTCTTGTCATATTCAACTTTCCAATCATTGTGATTTTCGCAGAGGTTACGTAGTTTGGAAAAGTCCGAATCATCGGCAACTCTAACTTCGCCAAGTTTCATTTTGATCAGGAACTGAACAACTGTCAAATCTCGTGACAATTTCAACTAACGCAGACGCCCACGAAATCCACCGAGCACTACTACATCACCTATAACAAACCAAGCGAAACATGCAAAGTTTTTAACCTTTGTCAAAAGTAATTGTAAAAACTAAAGTATTTTTTACGTGATTATTTTTCTAATTATTTTGTTTAATTAATCATTTAATTTCTTTCATAGATCAACAGGTGCATTACATATCTTTAGTGGTGAATCAGGTTTCTTACTAAAATTATAGCTTGCAAAAATATTAATATATATATATATTATTAATTAATTATTAATTAATATATATATATATATAAGTTTTAACTACGAATAACAGTTTGTTTAATCTTAATATTGTCGTTATTCAAACACATTTTACAGTATTTTAATACTTCGCAGGTTTCAGCCGTATAAATGGCGCAAAACTTTTTTATTCCTTTTTAATTTGATAAATTTGATTTTTCATTTCAAAAAAGACATCAAACATTTTTGAAAAAGGAGGTTTCTGAACAGACGACAAATTTTTGCCTCTTAGCTAAAATTGGTTCTTTAAAAACTCAAAAATTATTTAACTTTCGCTGTTTAATTGTTTGAAATATTGGAAGGCAATCTCTTTACCCCCCCATCCAAGAATGTGACATGTCTTTTATCGAGCATTTCAGAGACTGAAAACTCCATCCATCCTTCACTCCTGGTCATAACTAGACTACCTTTCATTTGTAGATTATCATCTTTCAACAACAAAAAAACAAGAGTTTAAATAAACACAATCATTAATCTATATTTTTCACAATTAAATTGAAGATATAAAGTTTAAAATAAAGCGAATGTGCCATTACATTTTTTATTTTAAAATAATAGTTGTAATAAAGATTATACAAATTGAAAGAGCTCTCAATTTTGGTGTTAAAAATAGTAAGTCGTTGCTTGTGTCCCGAGACAGTATTTCTTTGTTGTCACTTTGAGTGCCGTTATTTTCGTGGGGGTTTGGCCTCTTGGTTGTTTGCCGCTGACTTAAAGGGGATGTTTGCGAATAAATAACCACAAAATTACTGCATTTTGTATGTATATTCTTCGATTGATTCAAAGAGTTTAAACTAATGAGGTTAGGAATTTTTGAATATATTTTTAAAGGATTTCCTAGAAATCGATACAGAATTAGAGATTTATTTTCGCATTTTTGAATATTTTTTGTTAATATCTGCAAGTGGTATTCGCAATAGTATTGAGTCCTATTATATAAACATGCATTTGCAACTGCAACTCATAAATCAGTTTTGGATTGGATCTAACAATTATTGTATTAGAAACTAAATAATTTTAATTGTGGTTTAATAAAGTGGTTTTAATTAAATGTCTGCAATTACCTTAGTTAAATGCAGTTAAAAGTTATCTTTTGCTTTTCTACTCTTGAGTTCATCCATTGCATTGCTGATTATGTTGATGAAGATATGATATATAATTATACTTGTATGCAAAACATAAGTAAATGAAGGTATTGGTTTTTAATGCATTGCTGAAATTTATAATGAAATTATAAAAGAAGATTCATTTACTTACTGAATTTGATGCTTATTTTTTTTCTTTTCCCTGTGAGTTAATTAACATTGTATGTCACAATGTCTTGACATGTTGCCATTTTGTCTAAAAGTGTGGCATGCTGAGTGCTATTTAAATTATTTACATGGCTGCAGAGAAGGCAGAATAAGAGTTTTAATAACATTTTTATTTGATGTACTTATAAGAGCTTGAATTGAATTTGTCTTAATTTTAGAAATATGACAACCTGAACTCAACTCCTGAGAAATCTGCATGATATTGATGTAGGAGAGGCAACAGTTCATATTTTTGTTCTCCGGTTAATGATTTAATGATTTTAAAAGCCTGTGCAGATCTTTTTTCCGACTGAGCAACAAATCTCGGCATCATCAAAATGGAATTTGTCTTAGAAAATAATGAAAGCATGTTGGTTGACTCATGCAAGCCTCTAAAGACTGAAGTTCAAAATCTTCAGGAAGAATTTTTT
>MPNW01000029.1:128685-130071 GCA_011800805.1 Hirudo medicinalis
ATGATGATGATGATGACGATGATTATGACGGTGATAATGGTGATGCTATATTGACAGTCTAACACCGCAATCCACCACGACCCCTGTGTCTGGATGAAAGAAAACTTACCCTGGTCGTCTCAGGCCCTCTTCAGCTTGACCCCTGCCCCTCCCCCTGACCTGCTGATGACCTCGCCCAGGGGTCGAAAGGTCAAAAGGTCAGTGCTCAAAAACAGTCAGTCCTCATCAAATGATGATAACGTCGACGATGAAGAAGAAAATGAAAACATAGGAAATAACGACGATGATGATGATGATGATGGCGATCGCAAAGAAGATGGAAGTTGTGGAAATGCCGAACGTTTAATTAACACCGACGCTTATCAGTTGGCGTCGGCCTCGTCGTCGTCGTCATCGCCGCCGCCGTCATCGTCGTCGTCATCGTCGTCATCTTTCAAGTCGAAGTCAGATTCTAATAAACGCGGAGTCTCTTCCCAGAAAACACCGTCGTCGTCGTCGTCATCATCCGTATCGGCTCAATTGAGGGCTAATAGCGTTAATATAAATGATAATCATCATCATCATCATCATCCTCATCGTGGTCATCATCATCATCATCAATTTGTTCGCTCACCACAAGTTCTGAGAAAAACTGATGAGATCCTGAAACAAGTTGATCCGCTGGTGAGTCAGATTATTATTATTATTATTATTATTATTATTATTATTTAAATTATATTATTAACCTAATATCAGTACTTAATATCTTAACTTGCTACTCCAAAACTTTACACCTGACCAGACCAACATGCTGCACCGACTACAAGAAGCGGCCATGACTTCAAGTGCGACACCGACCGCCGGTCGCCACGACAACGTCTTCCTTGGCGATCTGGGCGTTTATGACAACCTGAACAACAACAACAACGACAACAACAGCAGCAGCAACAGGGACATTTGCGCTGGCGACGACGTCAACCACAATGTAGCGGCGGTCGACCACAGTGGCAGTTTTTGACGTCGCTGTGGTTGCAATGCTATGCAGGATTTGATGAGGATGAATTGCAAATGTTTGAAATTCTTTAACTGATAGAGACTTCTTTTATCTGTTGTTTTGATCGTGTGATATCAGAGGTTGCATATACGAAGGACTTGATTGATGTCCATGACGACTACGGTGATGATGATGGCGGTTGTGTAGTTGATGATGTGGATGATGATGGTGGTGGTGGTGGTGGTGGTGGTGATGATGGTGATGATGATGATGATGATGATGATGATGATGATCGGATGGAGATGATGGTGATGATGATGATGATCGGATGGAGATGATGGTGATGATGGTGATCCCTTGGTGATTCTCCAATGTTTCAGATCGTGTGAATTACAGGATTTGGCGTTCATTGT
>MPNW01000030.1:0-11399 GCA_011800805.1 Hirudo medicinalis
GTTGTTATTATTATTATTATTATTATTATTATTGTTGTTGTTATTATTATTATTATTATTATTATTGTTGTTGTTGTTATTATTATATTACATTTTAAATAGTAATGTAATTATTATTAAACAATTATTTTATCCAGAAATTACAAATAATTTCGTAATTGTAATTATATTTATAAAATTATTATTTGCCGTGAAAATATAGATGTTACTGTAGTTATATTTAAATAATTTATTCACTTAAGTTTTGATTTTTTGAAGGAGAGGTTGACAAAAAAATGACAGCAAGTGATGAGCTCGATTGCTTCCCGTGGATTGAACTGATTGAAAACGTCAAAGAAATTCCTCACAAATACTTCAATGGAGTCAGAAAATCTCAGGAGGAGGCATGAAGAAATGAATGAAGAAATTAATGAAAGAATGAATGAAAGAATGAATTATCGAAGTGATGAAAGAATGAGTAATTGAGTAAATAAAATAATGAGTGAACAAATGATTGATTGAATGAGCCGGGGGATGAATCATGAAAAAGCTCAAAAAGTTAGCGAGGACTTTCAGCTTTGAACCAAAGTTTTGCTGAATTCATTTCAAGTGCTAAAAATGTGTACGCATGATGATTTGGATCAGGGAGATGATGACGATGAGGATGATGACGACATTGACGACGACTGTGTAGATGATGATGATGACGACGACGACGATGATGATGATGATGATAATGAATCACTCCTTTTCACAAAAGAATGCTTTTCTCCAACAGCTTCAACATGCTTAAACACATTTAATTCTAGAAATGCTTAATTTTTGAATAATTATTATTTTCATCTGAAAGTGATTCAATCATTTCAATAAAATTAAAATGTAATTTATTCAAAAGATTTTCATATTTTATTTTGAAATATTCACAAGTGAATTAAGAATTTGTTGAAAATAAAAAGTGTTTTTACTTGTTATTTCTCTATTTTGTTGCAAATTCAAACAATCAGCCATGATTGGATTTTGTTAATTTCACAACACGAGAACTTCACAGAGTTTCATCGATTCTCGTTTCGGTCGAAAACCTCGTTGGACGTCTGAATTCACGAAACTCAGAATTTAAATTTAAATCATCTTAATTTTTTAATCCTTCTTTCAATTCAAATTTCTTATCAAAGAAACCTTCCACCGGTGCCTCAATTGTTGGATTATTAAAATATCAGAATATTATAATATTAGATTATTACAATGTTAGATTATCTAATATTGATTACCAGTTGATGCTTGATCGTCACCAAGGAATGTTGATGTTTGAAATGTTGGTGGAAGACAATGATTCAATGAGAACTTCTCTTAATCATCTTCCCACAGACAAGCTCCACTGAACAGAGGAATTATGGAGCTCCACGAGTCAACTCTTCCGTGTGAAGCAATCTCGCAAATTGACCCCTAGAACAAATTTCATCTTTTATCCGTGAAAACATCTTTGCCTGATTTTTTAATGTATTTTTTTTTCAAATTGAATTATTTTTAGAAGGTAAATAAATATTGAAATACATGTTTGTACAGTTCATCTCCATTGCCTCTTACCTTCTACAACAATCTCGCTAGTGAAAATAATGGATCACTTAAGAATAAATTGATTACAAATGCAGGAATGTCTGATGTCATCAGGTACTTTTACTGGGTTGTTTACAAATACTGACATGTTATTGGATCACTTTTAATCGTTTGTAATGTTTTGTGAGATGAAGACGACCTCGATGACTTGTATCTCTTAAATGTCATTTGTACTTTTTTTTAAAATCATTAGTACTTTTTGGACTCCAATGTTTGCTAAAATAAATTTACTTTCTTGAGTGGCTTCCTCAAAGAACTTTCCAGTGAAGAAGAATGGTGATATTTCCTATCGAACTGAAAGTAATTCTCACACACCAATAAAGCAGTAACAGGAGTCTTGGACGTTAAGCTGCAATAACTAATCACAAGTTATTATTTATGATAATAATAATAATTATTATTATTATTTATAATATTTTTTATATATTTATATATATTTTTTTTATTTTATTTATATATTTATATAATTTATATATATTATTATTATGATGATGACGATGACGATGATGATAATAATAATAATCGATTTATCGCTCAGCCGAATCGTTTCTATGCTGTTTATTGTTTAAGCATTTTCTGTATATCCTAACGGATATTCATTTGTTCGGAAAGTTTAATTTCGGATATTCTGAGAACAATGGCCTAAGGTCTTCGGACTCGAAGAGAAACCAAGATTGAAATTGAAAACGACGTTAAAATGGGACTCCATTTATGTGAAAAATGTTGTAAAGAAAATGCTGAAATAATTAAAAGACTTCTCAGCCCTATAAAAGTGGAGGAAAACACAGAGGAAATTCTCAAAGATATCAAAGAATTCGCACCGTTCTGACAGAACACAAAGAGAAAGACAAAATGATTGCAAAAGAAATAAGTGAGATGAAAAATGACTGGAAGACACAGTTGGATAAATTAAGCGAAGAATTTGCTACTTTGAAAGACAGCTTGAATGAAACCATTTCTCCCAATTACAAGTTCCACAGAAATGAAAAGACAATGGTCTGATTTGTTCATGAACAACGTCGGTCTTGTCAAGAACGTGGAGTGTGCACAGAAGACAGTTGTTGATACAAGCGCCAACTTGAAAGTTAATTTAGATAGAACCTTGAGAAGGAACAATCTTGTTTTCTACAATCTGCCAGAAGATGAGAAGGATACCAAGATGAAAGACAAAGAATTTCTGACTGAGTTGAAGTTCTTTGGGTTAGATTTTGAGTTTCAAAAAGATGTCTCCAGTTTTGCCAGAATGGGAAGAAGGCAGATTGAAGACCCAAAGAAGTGTCATAAATTGTAGTGATCTTTGAGATGAAAAATGAATTGAATGAGTTAACAAGAGTGGAGCACTCATCTTCGTTATATTACTGAGTCGGAGTTTGTGGAGGAAGCGCCACATGTAACGGGGGTTAGTATCCGAGTTGAGTTCCTCCTTAACGGAGGAGGCCCTGGAGTTTAGGATGGCAATCTTGGCAGTTTCTTTAGCAGATTTGTATAGTTGCTTGGCGACGTCGGTGCGTTGACGAAGGTATCGACGTTCCATGCGCCGGCAGGTTTTCTTGGCCTCAATTGCCTCGTGGGAGAATTGGTGATTGGCTTGCTGACCGACTCGAACGGTTAGTTTCCTGACAGGGGCATGCCTGTCAAGGAATTCCTCTAGTGACTTGTGGATTCGAATGGCGAAGTCGTCGGGATCAGAGTTGCAGAACAGGAGATCATCAGAGACGCAGAAAAGGTCTCGTTCAAAAGCTACCCAATTGATTCTTCTGAGGCTACGACGATGGATGATACGGGTGGAGGGAGAAGGTTTGTCTGTAGAGATGTTGCAGGCGATGAGATGATGATCGGAGTAGGTAACTTCCTATATGTCTATGTTGGAGATGAGTCTGTCATATGATGATGAGGTGATGAGTAGGTCGAGCGTGCGGCCTTTGGAGTGAGTCGGGGAGGTGATGTGTTGGAGGAGTCCATGAGAGTCAATCAGTTTTTCCAAATGTTCATCAATGTTGGTACCAGGAGCGTTGAAGTCTCCGCAGATGATGAAAGGGAGGTTGTAGGAGGAGATGAAGTCGATAAGGAGTTCAAACTCTTTGATGAAAGATGCTTTGATGGGTCCCGGAGGGTGATATATTGATGAGATGATGAAGGAAGTCTTGCGGTTGTTGAATTTGAGATGGAGGCCTTCAAATTCAGCATGAGCAGGAGGTCCAATGTTGGTGGACTTCAGTTCATGACGGTGAATGACGGCGATGCCGCTTCCCCGCTTATCATTTGAAGAACCACGGTGTTGGTAGACGGTAATGAAACTGTCTGGAGCGAGACTATGTGCTATGCATCCAGGGGCGTCAGATGGTATCCAGGTTTCAGTCAAAACGAGGATGTCAAATGTGCTCCATCGTGCATACTATCTTTTATAAGAGCGGCCTTGTTAACAGCCGATCTTGAGTTAAGTAGGTAAAATTTCAGATTGGCTTGGCGACGTCTACAGGCTTGGATTAAGCGGTTCAGTTTGAGAAAAATGTTAGAGCGAATCCTTCGAGGGCTCCATATTTCATGAGAAAATAACATTTTTTTCACCGCTCTTTTGATTTTTGGTCCTCTATTGAAGGGGGAAGTAGAGACAGAAGTTCCTCACGATTGTATTTAATGGGAGCAATGTAGAAACCGGCGGATCGATCTTGACTTGACTAAACTTCAGTGATAATCCACAAAACAACGAAAAACACAAAATTCACGTAGTGCGTTTTTCGCCAACGAGCGATAATAAGACCCCAACGCAATGTTGATCAATTACTGAAATTTATGAAAATTAAAAGATGTGCGAATGTCTGCAGTTTTAGAGTGGGGCGCTCCTCGAGCCACCCCTTATTTAAGGAGTTTGTTCTTAATTGTTTTATTATTTCAAGATTGTTGTTGTTGTTGTTCATGATAACGGTCAAAAATCAATCCGCCCCTACGTCCTGCACCTCATCATGGTGGGAGGACGAACAGAGGTCCCCCAAGAGGCTTATTTTTTTTTTAATAAACGATTTCAAAATGTTCACTTTAGCAGACTAATTTTTAAAATCTAGTTGATAAGCACTACTTGATGCACAAATGAGTGCAGAGTAATCGTTGTGTTAATGGCTACGGTTTTCTACAACTTGATGATAGCTGTAGATTTGGAAAAATACGACAAATGATCAGCATTGATAGATCACAGGAGGTCTGACAGAACACATTAATAATTAAGAGGATGTTTTCGAAACATTTTTATCGTAACTTGCATTCGGTAGCAGCGGTTTGGTTTTGGCAGTCTTAGGAAGTCGCCTTTTGATTGAGCATCGGCAAGTAAATTCATTTTAAAATGTAACAAGAAAATATTGTATTATATCGCTCGAATCGAGAAGAGAACGAACTAGAAACGTACGAGTTTATTAACTGACAACAAGTTAATATACACGGTCACTAAGCGAGAGAGTGCGAGCGGAAGCCAGAGTCCCTTTGTAGTCGACATTCTATTGTCTTCTGGCTCGCTCCACTCTGATTGGCTCTCATCACAACACCTCCCCTCCTAACAAAAGTTGTACTTCTTTGAAATGTCCAATTCCAATCTTCTTGGCGGTCGGCGTTTCCTCTTCTATCGTGGAGCCTGTTCTGGTCCAGCAAACTTTTTCAAAAAAAAAAAAAGAGAACTTCTTCCTCGTCTCTTGTGACAGAATCCGTAACAACTGGGTTGCTACTTTCCGGCTCCGTATGTGGTTTGCAGAGGGGGCAGCAGAAGCAGGTTGAGGGTCTCCAGCATGACATTGAAGGCATCATCACTGACCGAGGCCTCAGCTGATTGCCATGTCGTCTGACAATCTTGTTGCTCGATCGGACATCATAGAGCACTGTTCCCAGTCTCCTGATGATCACTCCTGGGCACATTGACCTCTTGGATCTTCGTATAGCCTCAAGTACACTGTTCCCCTTCAGCGAACTCCCTGCGATGAACCTTATGCGTCTGTTGCGCTTTACCTTTCATGACTCATCATTAGATGACTCTGCAACTGAAGATCACTTATCGGAATCCAATTAACTGTCGTCCAATGCAGTTCTTTGCAGGCATATTCTGATCTGGTGAAGACAAGCATGATGTTGACCTGTAAGTCCACAGAAACTTCTATATCACATCTGATGTGGCTCCCTCCCCTCTCAACTTCTGAAAGGTCCTCTTGAAGGTGTCCACAAAACGTTCCACCTGGCCATTGCTCTGAGGGTGATATGGTGGTGAACGGATGTGCTGAATACCATGCTGTTGACAGTTACTTTGGAACTCTTGAGATGTGACCTGCGTCCCGTTGTCCGACACCAGTACTTTAGGAAATCCTTACTGGGCAAAAATCCTAGTTAACTCTTTAATTGTGCCAGTGGCTTGATGACATCTGAACTACTTCTGGCCACTTGGAGAAAGCATCCACTACAATGAGGAACATCAATCCTTCCAGGGGTCCGGCAAAATCGATGTGGATTCTCTCGCATGCACAATTGGGTGTTGGCCATGGTGACGGTTCATTCCTGACAGGCATTTTTGCAGCATCCTGACAAGTACTGCAATTCACCTGCTTTTCAATATCCCTGTCAATGCCCTGCCAATAAACGTACCTTCGAGTTATCAATTTCATCCTGGGTGATCTTCATGAAGCATTTTCAGAACGCGATGTCGTAGTGCTAAAGGAACAATTGCTCGCATTCCAAGAAAAAGTACTCCTTCATGCACGGACAGGTCTCTAGCACGACTGTGGAAGGCATGCGTCAACGATCAAGTCCAACGTCCTGACCGCAAGTCTTGCGCAATAATCTGTAGCTCATCACTTTCGGTCATCTTCCGAATGTCCGTTTGAGTTATTGTCATTTGGCGAATAACATCACTAGGAAGTGCTTGGTCCTCAATCTTTGCGGTGATGACATCTTCAGGTTCAGGCAACTTCGAAGCAATGAGTCGGTATAATGCATCGACTTGCCCAAAGTGGTTCGTCTTTCTGTACTCAATCCTGAAATCATAACTAAGTAGTGAAAGCTCCCATCTTTGTAGTCGATTTGCTGAATTAGCGGATAATCCTGCCTTTGATCCAAAAAAAGACAGCAGAGATTTGTGATCAGTCGCTCTTTATTATTATCCCTATATTTAATATTGTAAGACCTAACTGTATTTTTAATAAGTCTATCTACCAATCTGTTGTGGTGAGAGCCAATCAAGCAAGCAATTTGAGCGGAAGGTAAGACTCTAAATGATTTCAGTTATTACGTTGAATAAAAAAAGATGACTATGGTCGTAAATTGAGAGGGAAGCTGAAATGATATAGATATGTGGTATAGATAATAATCGTGGTGTGGTATTGAAATAATCCGCGGGTCCGCAAACTAGTAAGTTAACTAATAAGTTTATTGCACAAGTATTAGGTTAGTCGAGCATCTGAGATTCTGGATCGTCCAGACTGTCTTTGCTATTGTCTTGTCTGCTGTCTTGGCTCTAGTCTTCGCCATTATGAAACTTACGACTAAGTATCAAAAGATACTGCATATTTCCTTGGAACAATATAACTATAATTATTCTATAATTATTTTATTTAATTATGCGCCAGGGTTGTAACATTATAAATAATAAGTCCTGGTTGAATAATCGTGTTCGTGTCCTACTCATCAAGTTATGCTGAGGATAATGAATGATCTTGGAGAGATTCCAGTTGGAATTATATTAAAGTCCAGTTTGTTGAACGCCTTTTTTTATTTAATACTTAAATTTTCTTAATAAATTATTTCATAAAGCTTCTTTTAAAATTATTCTCAAGTGAGTTGGCTTTTGCACGTCACTTGGCCAACAGTCATTCGAAACATTAGTTTTTTTTTAAATAAATGTTGAAGTATATTGTGCAAATAGGTCATCCGTTAATTTACATGTTTAATTACATTTTAAAAAATGTAAAGTTGGGATCTATTTAAATCTTTTAAATCTTTGGTTCGCCTTTGGTAGTCGCCTCTTTCCCCCTCCATTTTCAAAAGTGACATGGATCTTCAACATGAGGGTTTGTTTGTCACCTTTGCTCTTGTCATGTTTAAAATGCTTTTTAACCGCTTGCTTGATTTTTTGTCGCGAGAGAATTCGTTGCGCCTGTCAATGTAAAATCTGCCTGAAGTCCATGTGCTGCCTGCAGACTGGGCAGCACCGCTTTGGATTCATGAGATTTTAATAAATTAGGTTTTCTGCACTCAGGACGTCCTATCAAGATTGCGGTTGTGCAGGACAACAAGTTAAAAATCAACGAGAAGGCAATAAAAGAGATATTATTAAGTCCTCTCGTTGCAGGAAGGAAAGTTATGGTCGTGTCCATAAACGGGAAATTCAGGGGAGGGAAATCGTTTTTGATGAATACTTTTCTTAGGCATCTGGATCAAAACGGAACTGAAGTAATTAATTTGAAGGATCTAGTTTAAGTTATCAAATTAAATTTTACTTTTTGGCATTTTTGACACTTACAAATGCTTTTGAATGTTTTGATTACTGTTGTGTTCATTTAGAAACATTTATTATGCATACTAAATAAGTTATTTAATTTTTCCTTTAAGCAAAGTTGGATAAAGGACTTTCGTAGCAACATACCTTTAAAAGGTTTTGAGTGGGGAGGAGGTCCAACTAGCATAACAGGAGGCATTGTGATGTGGAGCAATCCTTTTATTATCTCCTCACCAGCTAATGAAGAGGTAATTTAGATATTAGAAGTGAAAACAAATAATCAATCAAACCCCCTCTTGCTTATGGCAGTCATAACTGCACATATAAATTTCAGTGGACATTTGTAAGTAGCTTTATCAATTTAGGTCGCTATACTACTCATGGATTCCCAAGGGTTCTTCTGTAGGGATACAAATACATACTCTCCATCTGTCTTTGCCTTCTGCGGAATTTTCAGTTCCATACAGATAGTCAATCTCTTCAAAGAGATAAATGAATTTGACCTTGAGGCATTGAAGGTTTGTCTTGTAAATTGTGGATAATTCTAGTTTGCAGGTACTCATTTATGTTAAGATTTTATTGGCCCTAAATTTTTATTGGTAGTTTAATTTTTAAATTTTATTGAGGAATCAAAAATAAATATCCTTTTGCTCATGCTGTTCATTATTATTGTTGTTATAGCTATTTTTTCTTTATTGGACAAATGAAAATATTGTTATAATCCTGAGAAAAGACATTAATTAATTTTTGTAATTAAGTTTATATTTAATTTCGTTATATTATTCACTATCTTTTTTGCTCCATGGCGTCGATATATTATTACTGCACAAATTACCAACAAAAATACTAGACATTGAAGAGCATTGCTATTAGGCAAATAATCACACGAGCAATCGTTATGATATCGTTAATAACTGGCAACAGGATCATTACGTAAGCATGGTATTTACAGGTAATACCACCCGCTTGTTAACTGAATATTTGTTGAATAAATCCAACAATAAAATCGGCTTAAATTAAGCCCCGTCGTTTATTACACCAGTGTCAGGAGTGGGATTCAAGGAAAACTGTAGGATCAAAGGAAACAGTAGGATCAAGTAAACAACAAGTGAGATCTACAAACTAAGATTTGAAACTGTTGAACCGGCATAACGGAGGATTTAAATGTTGGAGAATTAAGATTCGAACTCAGAGAGGCATTTGAGCACAAAGGGTAAAAAAGAACTATGAGGACATCTCAAATCATGGCTAATAATGGTATTGATGTCGATGATTATGAGTTAATTGACACTTTTCAAAAAAGATTTAAAAACGAAATGAATCTTTATGAAGTGTTGAGGTTTTATAGGAAAAATATTTCAGATTCTGAAATTATTGTATCGGCCATGGATCTGTGAAGATCAAACTGATTCTGAGAGGTTGATTGAGAATGTTGAGGGCAGTTCAACAGGAGGGTTTCGCATTGAAATCGATAATCTCCAGATTGGGGTTAACGTCGTAGACAAAGTTGACAATGCCAAGCTGAAGAAGTATTTGACACGCATCGAAGAAATCATGCCAGTTTCGTGCCCGATTGTGTCGGTTGAAAAGAGGGCCGAGGAAATAGTTGATGGGGGCACTTTAGAGGAGACCAAAGCAATGCTTCCATGCGGTGAGGAATCTGTGGGGGAACTGGGCGAGGAGGGCTGTGCTGAAAAGAATGATGCGAAGTTGAACAATGGCAGTTCAACAGGTATCAGGGGTGCAAACTCAGAAATTGTGGACAGGGCGAAATCTGCTGATGGGGGTAGAGAGAATGAAATTCTCGACGGTTGTGAGGCTATGGTATTTACGGGTAATACCACACACTTGTTAACTGAATATTTGTTGAATAATTCCAACAAAAAACCGAGCTTAAATTAAGTCCAGAAGTTGACAATACCTGAAGTTTGCTATTCAAATAATGATTTTTAACAATTATTGGAATTAGCTGAGAAGGAGTATTGCAGATTCTAGAATAAAATCTTTTTAAATCAAGACCATCTTAAGCTAATTCTTCCTAATTATTTGAAACTTTTGAGATGATATATTTGAGAAATAGAAATTATATGATATCATTTTCATTTCAGGAATTTTCAGGCTTTGGAAAGACAATATATTCAAAAGCCAATGATGAACCTTTTCAGGTAAATCATGGTCCATAAAGGGTTTTGGGTAATGGATATTATGGCTGAAAAGTAACTATAGGAATGTTATATATATCAAGTTATTTACTTAAGTCTATAATCTAATACTTGTTAAATGAACTATTATAATTTTAATGATGGTCTAATTTCAGAATCTCATAATTCTGATAAGGGATTATATAGATTGTGAATGGCAAAGTGATGGCAAAGATGGTGGGAAATCCACTCTAGAAGGCTATGTGAAGGTGAACATGATGGGATAAGAATATCATTGTTATAAGTTTTTTTAAAATTTATTTGTGCATTGTTTAATATACTCATTTAATAGAATGGATTCTGTGATTTCAATATTGATTACAATTTATAACAAATACAAATTGTATTTTTAAAAATCATAATTTGGAAATAATTGTCTTAAAAAAAATAACAATTTAGATTTAACTTCATATTCTCTGTCACAATCTCTTGTGAGCACTGTTCCCTCAAAGCTACAATGGCATGTGCCAGTGCATTTTTACATCCTGGCGGAGACTTTTTTGAGCTGGTGCAGCTCAAACAATTTTATAAAAATAACATTACAAAATAAATGTAAAAATTAAAAAAAATTTTTTTGTAAGTTACATGCAAAACATGGACCTGTGATAAAGCTTCAGATTTTGTGTTATCGCACCGCTATGTCGAAGCTTGAAGCAGGGTTCTTCCAAGTAAAAGGTGATATATCTTTGAGAAGGAATGCTTGAGTAATTTTCAAGCAACACTGCGGTGTGCTCGCAGTGCCATGTGGTGGCCAAAACGTCAAATTAGGTGGTCTTCTACTTTTGTGACAAGCAGCAGGAAATAAGATTACAAGATTTGGGAAGAGGCTATTGCACTGCAGATTGGAGTACAGGAATGAAGTGGACTACCTTAAATGTGTTACTCATAAATGCCACTTGGATGAAAAATTAAAGAATTTGAAACATTCTACTCTGTGAAAACTTTTGATGGAAACTGAAGAAATTCGAAACGAAAGACTAGAATTGCCCCAAAATATTAATTGATAATGTTTTTGTTGTGACGCCATATTCGAGTATAAAAGGACTGGGGGAACAGTCCGCGGGGGGGAAGTTAGAGTTCGAGAAGGATTGCGGGTTTGACGATATTGCAGGCGATTACGTACTTCGGAGATATTAGCG
>MPNW01000030.1:11722-99405 GCA_011800805.1 Hirudo medicinalis
GGCGATTACGTACTTCGGAGATATTAGCGATATATTTCAGTCTGTTTCGGTTTCGAAGTTTCTTGGTTGCCAATAAAGTT
Source organism: Hirudo medicinalis (assembly GCA_011800805.1). Taxonomy (NCBI): domain Eukaryota; kingdom Metazoa; phylum Annelida; class Clitellata; order Hirudinida; family Hirudinidae; genus Hirudo; species Hirudo medicinalis. The sequence continues at coordinate 11,803 of MPNW01000030.1, forward strand.
TCTGTTCTGTTTTATGAAGTTGGTATATTCATACAAAGACTCAACAGTTTTAATGACTGTTAAATTGAATTCTTACATGCTCTCAGTTCAGGAAATACATAACCACATTGGTAATATCTTAAACTTCCTGGGAGTTGGAGAGGCAAAATGTATGCAATAGAGTTGAATAATTCAATAATATTGAATGCTTAAATTCAGTTATTAAGTCAGAGCTATTTGAAGAAATAAGCGATTCATTTTTTCATAAACTTTGTTGATGAAAATGCAAATATATCAGTGTCTAAGAAAAAATTGTCAAAAGCTTTATAGCTTTCTATAAAACTGTTTTTGTTGGTATTGTTATAACCCTGGTGTATAATTAAATAAAATAATTAACTTTATATTGTTCCAAGGAAATATTCTGTATCTTAATAGCACAAAAGACAGCCAAGAATCCCAGATACTCATCTGCATCCTATAACATCTCAGATCCACACAAATACTTAACCCGATTATTCAGTTCAGTTAACTGAATACTTGCTCAATAAACTTAGAAATCTTCCCAGGTTTATGGACCCCCTGGTTTATTTCAGTTTAATTAAATTAGTCGTGCATGACAGTCCTGCTGTATTTTCAGCAATAAAACTGTACCAAATATAAGTTTGAATTTCAACCTTTGGCAATGGAGAATTATGTAATAATTGAGTAATCCTGACTCAAAAGTTAGTGGGGCAGGATTTTTGGCTCACAAGCTCAAATTTTTGCATGCGCAGTTAACATCCTTAGAGGGAACATTGCAAAGAACTTTGAATAATTATTTTGTTGATGAAGTAAAATTGATGTTTTCAGCCTGGTTCTTGCTTGCATCCCGGGACACTGTTACGCCAAAACATAGATGCCACCTATAAAAGGATCGGCTGCTACTTGATGCCATGTCCGGGGGAGCAGTTTCTAGAACAAAGTGACAGTCCTGCATTAAATGGTAAATGATGTTGATGAAGTGAGGTTGTCATTGTTGGAGATAATCAACTATTTTTTGATTATGTGCTTTGAGAAATTACAAGATTAATGGTTCTAAAACGAATATAAGTTGTTGCATTACCACTGAGTGTATTTGGGAGATAGTGTTATGTAAGTGGTTGTGTAAGTGGGCAATTATTTAAAGAAAATCTGAAAAAGGCTTAATAAAATAGAACATGGTTCTTATTTACGGTGCTCATTAATTTAACATAACAGACATTAGTGAAGAATTCCTGACTCACGCCAAGAGATTGGCAGAAGACATTTTTCATCCTAATAACCTAATTGTTAAGAAAGTTGGTGGAAGTGATCTAACTGGATTACAGTTGTTTGAGTTCATCAAGGTTACCATCTTTATAATGAAATTTTGCAAGATTAATGGAGATGCAAAATTTGTTTTTCAGAACTGGTTGAGACTACTTCATTTAAGATTTTTTTATTTTTGCTTTATATTTGGTAATGAAAAATGTTCTAGAAATTGCTTTAAAATAGATAGGTTAGCCGTTGAAATGAATTACCGAGCTAATGTTAGACGAGTGGTTGATTTAAGGATTGAAATGCAATGTTAACAATGGATCAAGTAATTGGAGTGCTAATTTTCCAGAAGTTTACACTTTTCTTCAATGGAATAAATAATCATGATTTTCAGTCATTGTATCAAGTGAGCTAGAAATTATGATCAGTGGTTATATGAATATAACAATAAAAATTGAGTTTGGAGTTAACATTCATAAATTTTAATTAATGTAACTTTTTCCAACAACACAGGTCATGATTGACTCATCCAACCTCACAGCCATGGCTATAGCAAAGGATTGGTATGATGAAAGCATCAGGAAGGTTTGTGGTGATTTTATTATCTCAGTTCTAATGTATTCTAATAATATCATTGTTTTGTCCTCAAATTTGAATTTGAAATTAACACCAAGTTTGGATGTCATAAACCATAAGAAACCTTATTCTGGACCGAACACACTTAAGAGCCAAAACGAAAAACGACCATGCCCCAAAGACAAAAAAAACACAGAAAAGTTTATCACAACAATCATTCACTCTTGTCTCCTTACTTTGAGGAGTTGAAATTAAATTTTAAATTCTTTTCAGTTGCTTCAGTCAGCGCAAGATCCTCTCAAGAAGTATGAAATTGTGGCAAAAAATCATGATGAATTGTTGAAATATGCTGTAATCGTCTTTGAGTGAGTATTGAGAATGTGTTAGAGATTTGTTATAATGTTTATTGTAGCATTGTGGTCTTTTGGATTGTGGATATTTTATGTTTATGGCAATTTAATGATTTTATCTTCAAGACGTAGCAGTGCTGGGGACAAAAAAGAATGCAAAAAGTACAAAGATAAACTTGTTACAGACATTAAGAAAATTAACAAGTCCAAGCTAGAAATGGTATTTGCTGGTTTATACATTTAATGAATAGCTTTTTAAAACTTACAATGGTGTTATGGTTAAGATTTTTGAATATTAACTCCAGATTAAAGAAAAAATTGTTAATTCTGGTGTACCAAAGTTGTACTGTGCCCTCTCATTATTCATTGGGATAACCTTCATGCTGTCCTTCCTTGGTCCATTGTGGCTTACAATATCTTTTGGTGGATTGTTGGCCTTCTCTATAGTACTCCTCATTGCCTTGCAAGCCTACATTTCTAAAGAAAGATGTCTCACTTTTGGAGGATGGGCTTTCTATTTTGGATGGGTATATACGTGATCCATGCTCAACTTATATATATTTTATATTACGAATATATATATTATCAAAAGAAGTAATATTATCAAACTAACAATTTATCATTATTTTTTGTTCCTCTGATATATTGTTTCTTTATGATTCTAATTGAAATCACATTTTCAGCTGCTGCTCACCATATTTGGGTTATGCAAATGTTGCTGCTCAAGGAAATGTCTTAAAGGAACACAAGATGTCTTAGAGTATGTTACATGGAGAGACCTGGAAGATCAGAGAAAAGCTTCTCCGGAGTTGGGTGACTCTGATGAGTTGGAATCAATCCTGAAACTGCCATGAAACACGAAAATATTTGATTCAAGTTTTACTGTGATTATATTGGCAACTGGGATCAAGATTATGCATAAATGATTATTATTCACTTACAATTTATTATGATGATAAAACTCTTGTCAATTTCACCTCAGTTTGTGGCAGCTAAGGTGAAAGCAGTTAGCTGATAAATCCTGGGGTGATTTCATTTGTATCGGTATGGCTATTGTATGACGAATTTTTATTGTAAACAAGTTCTGATAAAAAGCACCTGCTGAACTGGTAGTCGATCAGTAAAGGTATTTATGACGCGTCCCTGCTGATGTTTTAGTATTTGGGTGATCAATCCAGGTCATGGCCTGATTCTTCCATTCGTTAAAGGAAGCATCGCCTGTTCAACAGCGAGAAAATGACTGATCATTTCTTTATTATGTCCATTTGGTGCTTGGTGTCTCGGATTCAGTGATTCATAACTTAGTTTTCTTTGACTAGTCACTTTTTGTCAACAGTTATGCAGCAAAGACATATACACAATATTTTAATTGGAGGAGTGCATGCCCTCAAGGATGCCATTTCAGGAAGGTGTTATGCGTGGTACTACGCCAGTCTCTGACCAACGAGCTCTTCCAGATCTTGTTTTAACTGGGGGTTTGGCATCCTGAAAAGTTGGTGGTCGACTGGATTTTGTCGGGTTGATGTTGAAGGTTGGGGAAGTATTGCTGGCTTGAGTCTGTCTATTGAGACAGTGTCTCTGCGTCCATTTTTGATGATGATAAAGTACTTATGATGGCGCTCTTGTACCTCGTAAGGGTCTTCTCATGGTGGACGAAGTGGTGGTTTCATAAAGGCTGATAATTATGTAATTGTTAACTATTGGGCCTTATTAATGTCCGTTAAGGAAAACCATTGAACTCCGAATAGGTGAGGTGGCGCAGGCTGCAGAGGTAGTGTTGGACGCCTGTTGTACCAGAGAAGCTTTGAATCATTAAGCTGTACATTTTCTTGTATTCCTTTTGGAAATAGTTACTCATATGAAATTATTAAGATAGCAGAATATACCAAAACATATAAGAAATTCTTTTCCAAAATTACAGTGTTTTAAAAAGAACCGTCCAGCCTGGACAGATTTTACCATGTGTCTCGGCATTTTTAAAATTTGTTTACAAAGCATAGCTCCTCTTCTTACGAATAATAAGTAGCTTCAAAACCAGGGCAACGGCCTTCAACGTACCTCTCATTCTGGTACTCAGAAACCGTATATGCAACCAAATGCTCTTTAATGTTCTTTAAAGCTGAGGTGAGAATCAAAAGTAACACCGAGGAGTAGTAGAAGAAGGAAGGAGGGTGCCTGCGACGTTTATGAAGGTATGGTGTGCCGATGAACATGATTTCGGATTTCTGCGGATTCAGTTGAAGAAAGTGCACTTCCGCAGATTTCCGAGTTGATCGGACATGCTATGGCTGGAGAGAATAGAGAAGAGACTTGTGTCATCTGCATATTGATGGCAGTATACTTCGAAGTCATGAATGATGTTGGACAAAGGTGAAGTGTAGGTTGTGAAGAGCAGATCAGAGCCTTGGGGAAAACCAGCAAGAAGTTCATCTGGAGAGGAGGAGTGATCGCCAAGTTTCACATATTGGATTCTATTACAAAGGTAAGATTGTATCCAAGAGAATGCAAGGCCGAAGTCGGACTTAAGTCTCTCCAACAGTATCTGTTGGTTGTGTCAAATGCCGCCGAGAGCTCCAGACCTACCATGACGGCGCAATTGCCCTTGCCACATATGTCAGAGAGATTGTTGAAGACGTGTGAAAGAGCGGTTTCTGTAGAAAAACCGGGTCTAGGCAGATTGGAAAGAAGAGAAGTTAGAGGGTGCGGAAATATGAGGACGAATTCTGGACAGAAGGAGTCTTTCAAGCAATTTTGACATGTTAGAAAGATTGGAAATAGATCTGTAATTGGCAGGAGAGCTTGGGCCGAGACTTGGATGATTAAGGGTTTAGGAAATTTGAGTTATGAGAAAAGATTATTAAGATGTAAAGGTGCAAATTAACAAACCTAGAAATAAGTATAAGCAGATGTGATCTCATACAAACGTTCAAGATATCAACAGCAAGAGAATTTTTAGCGCCTGAACATTTCTTTGAGGTAACCAAAAGCAGTTCCAACAAGAGGGCATGAATGTAAGCTGTATAGAAAAACAACGGGTATTCTGAATATTAATTACTTTAGCACGAGAGCAGTTAATCTATGGAACAAGCTTGATGAGGAGACAATATACTCAATAACTCAATAAACTAAATTTCTTAACCATATAAAATATTGTTATCGATATTTGATTGAAAATAATCGAAAAAGTAACTCAGTAGTATATGATAAAAAAGTATTTTTATTATGCCATATGCAAACAAATTCTTTAATTAATATTTAATTGTTAAAAATTTTAGATTTTTTTTCGATACAAAATCTTTGGTTCTTGATATGACTGCCGCTTGTACTCGTTTTCATAACAGCTCGAAATTGCTGCCGCTAATACTGAGGGAGTAATGTCTACGACTAAAGATTACGGAGGAATGGTTGACGCTAACGCTGATGGAGGTAACTGGTTTTACTTCAAGTTATTTATGTTAATTATTTATTCGCAAGGCTGAAATACCGAATATATGAGCTGCAAATACGACGGTGAAGTTAGCAAGACTTCAGCAAGAACTTTAACACCCGATAACTTTGGAACGCGTTAAGATAGAATCATAATTCTTTTTTTGTTAGAAAGGTCTTACTTCGGAAAATAATGCGTTCGCATAAAACAAGCACAATAAAAATGAATTTTTGGCTAATAAATGAAGCTTTAGTAGCCGACAAAATGGAATTCTTTAACGTGTTTCAAATGTTATAAATGTATTTCAAATCTACAAAAAAAATCCCTTTCTAAAAATATATGTTTCGCTAACATGTCTCCAGCGCAAGTAAATTTAATTTTGAAAAAAGCCCAATTTAATTTAACTTATTATTGCTCCAAAAATAATAGGCGCAGCTCTTCAGATTGTAAGAATAATCGACAATGTTTCTTATGAGCTTGATGAACAAGCTCTTGCGAAAATACTTCTTGATGAGGAAGTGAGCAATCGCAAGATTATGGTGGTTGCTTTATCAGGGATTGTGAATGCAGGAAAACATTTCTTGCCAACGTATTTCTGAAATATCTCAAAAATCTTGGAAAACCAGTGAGTTGGCAAAGTTTCTTAAATTTCATGCCAATTTTTTTGAAAGCATATCAAATATGTAATTTTTCGTCAACGGCTTAATAAATTTTACATTTAGATAATGCAAATAGCTATGCATAAATCTTTAAAGAGAATTTAAAGATTAAAGATCTTCTTTCTTCAAGAAAAATAATTATAATCCAATAATAACAGTTGTTTTATTCAATTTAATTGACCTAATGACATTGTTAATTCTATTTTTTTAATTGACATGATTCAAAGTTTTTGATTTATGAAAACTCATAAATATTAACAAATTATGGATAGATTCAAACGTTTTCAAAAAATTTCTATTTGTCAACAGAACTGGATGGATGATCCTTCAGAGCCAATGGTTGGTTTCGAGTGGAGTGCCAAAACAAATACAGATGGAATTATGATTTGGAGCAAACCCTTTTTCATTACCATGCCGTCCGGAGAGAAGGTGGGTTCTTAAGCATATCTTAAGCATATGACGAACTTGTTGCTCAAAACTTTATATAAGGTTTAAATGGGTGATTTAGCAATAAAGAATGGCTGCACTTTGTCTTAGCCTTGAGCTGGTGACAATATAAGAAACACAGGCAATTATTGTTGTGACATGACAGAGTTAGACTTATCTGATGACTTACAAGAGTGATAAATATTTGGAATAGTCTTCCTGCTATGGCAGTTGAGGCTCCTGATGTAATTACCATTAAAATTCTAATGATTTTTTTTGAGAGAAAAATATGAGTGCTTGCAGGTAATTGATGCATATAATTTTGCATTATTGATTACTTTGGCTTGCATTGTGTTGCTGAAAAGTTTACGGCGAGGGGTTGTTTCGGCTCGTGCCGGGTTTAATTGTAATGGGTGTTATTGTTGTGTCGTGCTTGGTTTGTTCACATCTTTAAGATTAATAATTATAAACCAATAATAGCAGAAATTTTATTAAATTTAATCGATTACATTTCATTAAGGTCGGCATTCTCGTGGTGGACACGCAGGGAATTTACAGAATAAGGACCTCGGTACAGGAGTGGGGTGCAATCTTTGCATTAAGTTCTTTGATTAGCTCAATCCAGATATACAGTCTTGAAACTCACATTGGGACGGACACCCTGCAATGCTTGGAGGTTGTCGAATTATTGATGCAAGTCGATTATAACGATGTAGAATGTAGTGGCAGTAATATAATATAAGCAGCAGTTATATAATATAATATATATGCAGTTAATATTAAACTATTAATTTAAATAATTTTAAAATGTTTCCTGTTTCCTTCACTTGAAGTGCTTTGGCAAATATGGGGAAAAGTTTTCGCCATTGTACAAAGATAAACCTTTCCAAGTCAGTTTGAGCTCCAGTTTTTGTATTGATTGGTTGATTGCACTTTTCTGTTGCTGACTTGCTTGTTTCAAAGAATTCATATGAGTGCAGTATGATATTAAAAATAAATTTGCCAATGTATATTTAATAAATGTTAATGACCAATCCATAGACACTGTACTTATTGTCTCGAGACTGGCCTGATCCAAACCATTATCCATTTGGATTAGATGGTGGTAATGAGTATCTGAAAACAGTAATGGAGGTGAATATTAATGGATTTATTGGTTGGAAATAAACTTAAATAAAGTTTAATTTGTGAAAAACTGTAATTTGTCATCTGCAGACAAAGGGTTGCAGAGCTGAGGTAAAGATGATAAAGAACATCAACCAGTGCTTTGAAACGATCAACTGTTTCCTCATGCCAAGTCCTGGCTCCTACGTCTACAAAAGCATCTTCAAGGGGGATCTATCAGATCCATGTTATTATTATGATGATAGTTGATAAGCTTGTATAGGAAAGTAAATTAATATTAATTACAAATTTAATTTGTAAATAATTGAATGGTTGATGAGGATAGTTAACAACTAGGTGATATTCCAGTACTGAGGCCTGAATTCAAAGAGCACCTCAAAGGCTTAACAGAGCACCTGTTTGATCCAATGAATCTTGTTGTGAAGGAAGTTGCTGGAAAACAAATAACTGGAAGATATTTGTTCCAATTCTTCAAGGTGACAATGATTATGATGACATTGACGATGATAATGATGATGACTTTAATATTGAAGTTGGAGATGGTGATAAATTGATGAATAAATATAATCTTGATATTGGAAAAGCTATTTTGGAAATTGTAGAACAATGCAATATTTTTTGCCACTAATTGGAAGAATAATTGCTTTACTGACATCGTTCTTACTTTCCAGGATAACATTAGAAGGCTCCAAACAGGAAATCTCCCAATTCTATCGTCGATAAGGGTATTATTATAATTATTGTTTAATTAGTCAGTTTGTTGATCATTTGGTTTTCAATTCTGCTCCAAAAAAATTTGCCAGATTGTAGACAACCGGGCAGTTGATGCAGTTGACAGTGCTAAGAAGATATATAAAAAGGAGATGAACAAGGTCTGAAGATAGTTATGGTAATGTCTTAGTCTGTCTCAGTCTTGATATTGTTCCAATTCCTTATCAGGTGTTTGATAAGATCGGTCTGAGTAGAGGAACTATGAAAGATAATCATGAAAGATCTCTTAATTTGGCCATGCAAAGGTTTAGGTGAGTTATAATTGGTTATGGAGACTAAATTATCAATTAAATTCTTTATTTAAAATAGAAAAACCTGATTCGACTAGGATTACAGATATTCCTAATAACTAAAAATATGAAATTAATATAAATCATTACATTGATGTTTATGCCAACTTGTAAGTGATATTACTACATGTGATGAGGATGAGCCTTGCAAGATTATTTTGCATGAGATTGTTGTGGTTTTGATATGATGTAAGGGTAGTTTTGGAGTATTAGAGAAATGTGTAGTCTTACAAAAACAGTAATGGACAACTACCACTTTATTTGATCGGCTCACATAATCACTGCCTTAATTTAAATGTTAATTTCAATATCAGTGAAGAAATGAATGGAGAAGTTTCATCAACCCAATGGGAGAAGTTGTCAGATGAATTCAAACAAATGTATGCAGAGTACATGAAGAACTACGAGGTATGAAAGCCAGTTTTCATGACTTGCATTTTCTAAGTAGACATGATTAAGATTAGGATTCGTTTTTATTTGCTTGATTAGTAATTGTATGACACCATTCAAATTTTACATCTTGTAATCTAATACTTGTAATGTAAATTACTCAGGCTAAGCTTTGCATTGCCAGTAGTGAGATTGTTGTGCCGAAGATCGACGTTGACATCAGCCATGTGCATACTGTACTTTATTGATTTCTGCCTTGTGGCAATCATTCTCTCCTTGGCGCTCTCAAAAGTCTCGATCATTTTGTGAGCTTTGTGATGCCACTCGTGGTCATAACTTTTCTCGGCCTGGTTTCCTGGTGCTATTGCGGTCGCACTTGTTCCAGGTGGCTGCAGAAGATTTTCAGAGGATTGTATCGTTTCCTCACAGGCTTAAATATTCTCTTGCTTCCTTAAGGTTATAGAATTTAATTATTTTGTTTCAAAATAGTTCACGTCTACTCTTATGGCAATCTGCAAGCATGTTACACAAGTGCAATCTGACTCTGAAATTGCACTAAAACTTAATAAGTTGCAAGTGCAAGTTGGCTCAGATGGTTTGGGTTTCTATGAGCTTGCAACGCTACAAAGTGGCTCTGGGGGATGTTGCTATATAAATGGTGTAAGTGCTCCTGATGCTTATGCTTATTTTCGATATATAATTTCCTAATAATTATTATCACAAGATTCATTTTCTATAGCATCACGTAATGAGTTGAACATCTTAATCATCAGTTGCATGCGTGAATCCTGTTCCTAATGTTTTACTTTTTATATCAACTTATTCATTCTTGTTAATGATTGTTTTTTGCCAGTTTTCCAGAGTCTTTGAAGCAAAGAAGTACCTGTAAAAGTGGTCGTCCCAAAGCTATCAACGTACACTATCTATCTTGCTGAAACATTTATTTTTTGAATGATCTTGTGCCAAACTTGTCAAAAATTCTACCATGATTCTGTTTTGAATATATACGTTTCAAAAAGTGTATTCAAGTTGTGAGTTGTCATTGGGGCTGTTGGCTATTGCAATATTGCACAGTTTGTTTGAAAGGCCAGCATCGGGATGAATTGTTTGCAAATAACCCTTGCTTGGTCTTTCTGCACTCCTTGACACCTTGATGAAGCAATCGTTCAGAGGCTGTGTCTGGAATTTTGCCAGCGGCGTTTTGGTTGGTTCTATAATAGGGAAAATAGGAACGGTGCGATATATGTGATACAAACTTTCTATCACCATGGCAATGAGACAGTGTAGGAGAATGGGGGTTTCGGATAGCTGGATGATACTTTGAGAAGTAATGAATCTCATTGCCAGAAATCATAAGTGTTTTATTCATTCCCGGTAAAACAAGAGTTTTTTTTCCTCCCCTTCGAAATTTCTCATTATCATACCATGATAGCGATAACATGTAACTGGTTTCTGTTGTAGTTGTGTCATAGTAACGCTTCATAATTTCAGTCTTTTCCATATTATTACTAGGTGTGGGTGAACACTAGGGCGGCCCATATTTTTGAAGTTTTAAAATTTTATTGATTTTTAATTACTGGACTACCAACCTCTTATGTGTAATTTTTAATTTACTTTGGAGTCATTTTTATTCGCTAGTGTTAAAAGTATAGTCAAATAAGTATAATTAGTGTATTTAAATGGAAATTTTGTCAGCTTCAAACTTTTAACGCTTAATTTCGAATAAAATTAATACCCTAGTTCTTAGTTTGACCCTTAAAAACTTTTAAAGCAATATGAAAATATGCTAAACTAATAGTCTTTTATTCAACGACTTGAAACTTTCTGAATATTTACGAAAGGCTTTCTTAAAAATTTTCGTAAAAAAATTTACTTTCTTGAGTAAAGTTTGTTTTAGTTGGCAGTAAAAATATAACACATTAAATGCATAAATATTTAATTAAAATTAATGTTTTACTAATGGTGATTAGCAATAATTTTGAAAAAATTAATCTAATTATCTAATTATCTAGATCCACTTTTAAGTCCACACAAAACAAAATTTCGGAGATGGACTGCAATATGATTGAACTTTTGAACAATATGTTTATAGAAAGTAAAATTTCGAGGATTTTAGAAAAGGATGGTGGTGATACTGATAGATTAAAGATTTGTTTGGAAGAATTTTGTCTTGCGAGACCTCCAAGTTTCTTGTTTTCAACAGAAGCTTTCAAATCCGCCCCAGCAAAGAAATTGCTGCTCGCAGTGAGAGTTTTAATTAATTATGACTTTGTTAAGAAATGGTTTTTTGGGACAGACTATTCAGAGGCTAGCCCTGCAAGGAGCATGTCAGACACAAATGCCATTGCCAGTTTGATAGAAGCTGTTTATACAAATGCCATGATTCCGCAATTACCAGAGGAAAAACGCTTCAAGGAACATATTTACGTTGGCCCTAGCGAATGTGCTGAATTAGGATTAGAAATATTTTTGAGATTGGTAGGATTTATGAAGACTGAGAAAAATACAATTAGTGCTGAACAAACATATAATGTCACTATTTTTTCATTGCTCCTGTGCTTTGAACATTTAAAAAAGCATGAATGGACTAGTGAAAACTCTTTGAATTTGTCGCATAAATTGTGTGATCAGTTATTAGACTCATTGTCTCTCAAAGAGCTGCTTATGAAACCAAGCCTCTGGCACTCTGGTTCACTTTGCGTGACTGATATGCTAACATTAGTCCTGCCAAGACTCACCAGCTCCAACTGGAAGCAAAATCCAGCCTCGACATTTGTAATGAGTAAATTGTTGGAAAATCTCGCATTTCATGTCAGCTGCGACCTTACTTTACCACCGACTTTGTTAATTATGGATGACTTTGAAGATGAGAATGTAATCATGGGTTTGGAAGGATTGAATTATATATTGACAAGTTCTTCAAAGTTTGAGTTGAAACAGTTTGGAAGAGTTGATGTTATATTTGAAAGTCTTATGAAGCTGTTGTACACAAAAAATGAGTTGATATTAGAAAATGTTTTGACAAATTTGTTGCTTTTGGTGCAAGTCACTCAATCTAAAACGCAAGATGTTGGAAAAGAAGATAAATGCGAGGAGGCCTTGAGTACAATTCTGAAGCAGATGCAGGTGGAAAACCAAGTGATTCTCAGACGGACCTATTGCCTCCACCTCCAACAGTTCATCGAGTTAACTGGACTGGCATCTCTCAAATACAACAAGACCATTCTTCAAGTCATATTTTCTTACTTAGAATGTTACGATGGAAGAGAGGAAGTTTGCAGACTGAATGTTCTATGTGTGCTGCAGAAAATGATGGAAGTGACCTGGCCCAGAATTCACTTGAGAGCAACAGACATCACCAAATCGCTGGTTCGCCTCCTTCACGAGTTATCTAGCACTTCCTACGATGGAGATGCAATGGTGCGTCTAACTATGAAGTCATCGATTGGGGATTGTTTAAGAACATTAAACCATCTCACCCCAGAGCTTAAGCTTTCAGTTGACTCCTTGTTGAAGTTGAAACTTGGGGACGAGTTCAGCTCTAATTTAAAAGAAATTTTCGCAAAAAATACCTAAAAACCTGACTTTGTGTCGTTCATTTTACAAACATATTGCGTTGAGTTTCGCCGAAGTACGGTTTCAAACGTGGACAGAGCAGCTGTTTGAGAACTCGAAGCAGCACTGACCTCACTTGAAACCTACGTTCGGCATCGGTAATTCGCTCACGAGGTCGTTACTTTCGTAACTTCTATGCCGCTCCCCGTTTCCGTCTGCGACTTCCAGGCACTACGTCTTGAAAGAGGAGAAGTCTTGCTTTTTATTTCCACTCGTGTCCAGTGCGACACGCGTGAGACGCAATTCCTGCGTAGAAGTAACGCCTCCTCTTTATTCATTGTCCTCGTTCGAGAAGCAGCCTTGCTTCTCTTGCTCGCTCTTTGTCTCTTTCGTTCGTGCAACACTCCATCTGCTCCGAGCGCCATGTGCGCAGCAAACAAAAGCGCACACTGGTCGCTAATCAATAAATCTTGTGTACTAGAGATGTTTGGCTTGATTTTTTTTTATCAGATTTGGACTGTGCTTGAAGTGGATACTTTTTGTGAATAAAACTGAACAGTTGGATGGTCGGCATTCCGTATGTCCGTCAAATGGTGTTCGATCGGCGGTGCTCCAGGCGTCGTCGGTCGAGCTGCACGCTGCTGAGCACGATAGCATCTCTTTGTCCCAATTTTAACAAAGATCTCACATTTTCAGCCGTTGACACTGGCGTTGTGTGGAATTGCAGATTACACTTTGATGCAACTTTTCTAGCAGCATCAGCTTGCTGGTCAGTTATCGCAAGGACAATGTTTGACCTGAATGTGGGCAATCGCGTTTCAGGTCAAGAAACTGCGCCAGATTCTAAATATTGATCGGTCAGTTCACTCGTCATTGTTCCTTTGTGAGTTGTTAGCAGACGTCTTTGTCTCTGGCAGAAAAAACTGATGCCATCCACGAGAAAAAAGTAATTGTCTTATCCTTATTCCAACTTTTTTCCAGGAATGATCGGGTGAAGGGTTTAAAACCATCCCACTTCCAAGTCTTGTTCTGCGTATTTTAGAAGCCAACTGCGTCGTTTAGTTACTCCGAAATCATCTTCTAACATTAACTCATCATCACTCAAAGTCACTAACTGTTTAACTGAATTTAAACCAAAAATCAAAACTTTCTGATTCAGCTTCGTCAGACAGATTGTGATGTAATAGGTCGACCACATGAGTGCAAGGCTTGTTGGTGGCCTGGTTTTAAATGAACTTTCATTTTAAGTAATTCAAAACATTCGATTCTTCAGCACAATTACGGACATTTCTAAGTGGAAGATTGCCCCTCATGACGTCATCCATTCCTTGGAACGTGAAAAGTTGTGTCTTTGTGGAGAGAATAACGACCTCAGTGTTTTTGTCTTTTGCAGCTGCTTGTGGCCCGTGGACATTCTGTGCTTTGGTCCCAGCATTATGATGCAGAAATCCTCACTCTGTAACAAAGAGGTCTCCATTCTTGTGTTGCGCTGCTGTTGCATTGAAGCCATTATGTTGAAATTGTATTATGCCCTGTTGGATGCCATATTACAATTACGATGGTATTACATTTGTATTGCTTTGCATTCGATTTTACGCCAGCTGTTGACAAAGAGATTCGTCATCATAAAAAAAAATAGGAAGCTTCTCTTAAAACATTGAATGGGTTGACGATGACTTGTGGTGAATCACTCGGAGCTTCTCAATTACTTCCGATGAGTCAACGCTAGTCACAGAATTTCATATCAAAAACTGACAATCGCAGACATGCGATTCATAAAACCTGGCTTACAATCGATAAGTTACCATATTTATTGAGAATGTAGAATTTATCTGGTTGATACGTTACTTGGTGAGGTGATGACGACATGATGTTGATAATGACGGCGATGCAATTACCTGCATAAAATAATTAACAAGTTACATAAATTACAATAAATAATAATATTATTAATTTTGTGTTAAATACATTAAACTGGTCATTTGTAGAGCAAAAACAGATGTTTCCGTAATTGCTTCAAGGCAGACTTGGTTTGAGTTACAATAAAAAATGTTGTTGATACTGTTTAACAAATACTAATAATGCAATATACTATTTCATTAATTAATTTCATTAATGTCCTTAATCCGATGTCACTAGTGCAACAACTCCGAGTATAAGTTGTCGTAGAAGAACAACAAGAATAACTTCCTTTATTTGTAGGAAAAAACAAATCAAATCAGCAACAAATCAGTCAACAAAAATAAACAATAAATCAGTCACAAATCTAAAACGAACCACTTAAGCACAAAAGTTCAACCAGGGAGAATTACTGCTGATGGACTCCCATTAATAATAACAACAATAATGTTGTCAAGTTGTTGATTAAGACATTATTATTAAAAATTAATATTATTTATATTTTTATTATTATTATTATTTTAATTAAACGAGGCATTTGTTGAGGATTAAATACGACCTGAAGTTAAGTTCTGGGTAGTCAAAGGTCATTTGAATATTGAAGAATTATTATTAATATATAAAATGCATAATATAAATATTAATATATGTAATATAATATATAATATAATATACATACAAATATGTAATAAATTATAACTATTTTTACAATAACTATTTTTGAGGACCGAAGGAGATTCATCATTATCCATTATATTATATTATATTATATTATATTATATTCCTCAATATTATATTATCAACAATAATAATAATAAATTAATCGACAACAATAATAATAAATTAATCAACAATAATAATAATAAATTAATCGACAACAATAATAATAAATTAATCAACAATAATAATAATAAATTAATCGACAACAATAATAATAATAAATTAATCAACAATAATAATAATAAATTAATCAACAATAATAATAATAAATTAATCAACAATAATACTAATAAATTAATCAACAATAATAATAATAAATTAATCAACAATAATACTAATAAATTAATCAACAATAATAATAATAAATTANATCAACAATAATACTAATAAATTAATCAACAATAATAATAAATTAATCAACAATAATAATAATAAATTAATCAACAATAATAATAATAAATTAATCAACAATAATACTAATAAATTAATCAATAATAATAATAATTAATTAATTAACAACCGAACGTCAGTCAAGGCACGTGGCTCCAGGAAGAAATAAAGTGGATGTCACAAATATTTTTAATCAATCGATCGATCACCGGATTGAGTGATTGGATCCTTAAACAGGGATCAATATCGCCTCATCACCTCTTCAAGGGGAACTTCAGTGTTTGAAAACCTTTTCATTGAATGTCGGTTCGTAAGCCTCACTTCAATCTGCCTGAGTGAAGTAAATATTATTCTTATTTACATCATAAATATTCATTCCCTTCGACACGATAATTATTACCAGCATTTATTTATATTATTTATTTTATTTATTAATATTAATTATTTTATTTATTTATATTAATTATTTTATTTATTTATATTAATTATTTTATTTATTTATATTAATTATTTTATTTATTTATATTAATTAATTAATTTATTTATATTAATTAAACAGAAACACAAGAATGTCCAATTGAGTGGTGCTTACGGGAGAAGCCAACGTTGGTTTTCAACTCGTAATTTGTGTTGTGTTGTTGAGTTGTTGAGTTGTCATAATTTGTGTTGTGTTGAAGTTGTATTTATAAATAAGTGTGAAATCATTTATTTTTTATTAATTCAATTTTTGTTGTTATTCGAGAAAATCATTTAGTCTTTAAACAAACCACCGTTTGTCCAAATATTCATTTATAAATGATTAAACATAGTTTTTAAAGATTTATTGATTAAATATGTAATCTATTATTAAATATAATATCTATTATTAAATGTGAAATATTATTTTAATCAGCATGCGTCCATTCACTGATGGACAAATGATAAATGGATGCCTTGTTCTTCGGTGATAAACGCTTTCAAAAGAAAATTGAGGAGTCCACGAGTGTGTTGCGTGTGCTTCGTGATCAGCCACTGCAGTTGTTCAAGATTTACTTTCTATCAACATTATTATGTTGGTCAAAATATATGTTGTATTCATACAATATGGTTATACGTTATGTTAGATGCAATCTGATTTGTTTACATCTTATGCTGAATACAATCTTATGTGGTTACATCTTATGTTGAATACAATCTTATGTGTTTACATCTTATGTTGAATACAATCTTATGTGTTTATATCTTATATTGAATACAATCTTATGTGTTTATATCTTATGCTGAATACAATCTTATGTGTTTACATCTTATGTTGAATACAATCTTATGTGTTTATATCTTATGCTGAATACAATCTTATGTGGTTACATCTTATGTTGAATACAATCTTACGTGTTTATATCTTATGTTGAATACAATCTTATGTGTTTACATCTTATGTTGAAGACAATCTTATGTGTTTACATCTTATGTTGAATGCAATCTGATGTGATCTGACACATGTACGGCAGATATGAAACCCGATTTAAAATTCAAGTTGTGAGGTCTGTTTTCATCGATGTGTGAGAGTTCAATGATTGATTATTTATCGTGAGATGACCACTTTAAGCTGCTGCAATGCAAAGGCAACAGGCATGTAATTAAAATATAATTTATTTCGTTTATGTTTTAATCCTTGTAATCAACACCGTAAGTTGAAATTCAAAACCTTTAAGAATTGCTCTGAAGATATTAATTTGGAAAGTTCGCTATTAATGGTAATATTGATAATAAATATAAGCAAGTAATGTTAAGTGGTGAGAGCTATTTAACTCGTGACCGATAAAATTCTTTCCTCTAAAGTTGAATTTGATTGAAGGCTGCTGATTGAAAGCAGACACATCTGATGAAACTCGTCAGGTTGTGACGAGCACTGAGACTTCTCAGTGATTACAAGGACCAGTCCTGAGTTCAGATGTAAGCGAATGACTTGAAATAAATATCAAGTTCATGTGAATTATTTCTTACAAAAACGAATTAAGCGCTTAAGAATGAGAAGTTGAAGTTAAATTCTTTATAAAGTTGGAGCCATTTAATTTAATTAATTTCGAATTATCAATTAATATTCTTAGTGATTTGATTTTATTTCGAGACAAATAGTTGATTAAAAATGCCCCTTTATTAAATATTCTACGTAAAAATGAATCCTCAAAATGATGATTGCAAATTAGTGTTGGTGTCTTCAAAAATTGTTGAACAGGTTTTATGACAGTTGTTATGTTTATGACAAAAAAATAACAAGCGCATAGAAAGTATAAAAGTTACAAAATTCTCCATTGGAGCTCATGCACAACAAATATTCTTTAATTAAAAGTTCGCTAAATTTACAAAGTCCAAGTAAGATTGTAGACTCTTTTTTCTGCTAAAAGTCCTAAAAGTGAAGCCAAACAAAACTTTGAAAATGGAGAAATTTTTGTTTTATTTCGTTGATAGAAATTGTACGAAATGAATGTAATTACATTTTACGAGGCCATAATTTATTTGTTTATAATATAACTTGTTTATTTATTTGCTGTTAATTATCAATGAAATTGTAAAACAAAATTTTGTGTCATGGGGAAATCAAAAGTGCTCTCGTGACACCTGGTGAATTTATTTAGTTTTTGACTTATCACATCCCCATAATTTGTTGGGTTTTATTTTAGTTGTTACGTTAAAAAGTTATTTCTTCATTATATTCAATTTAATGTTTAAAAAATACCCAAAAAGCCACAACTCTTTAAAAGGACTTAATTTATCACTATAATTAATTAATTTATTTAATATGACAGTAAGTTTATTTATAATTATATTTAACTTATTTGATAAATAATCTATTTATAGTATGATAATTATTTTATTCATGATGACATGTAATTTATTTATTACGAGTAAGTTTATTTATTGTGGTAATTAGTTTATGTATTGTGATAATCTTGATTAATCATCATGAATTTCTTGTGCTAATTAATTTATTACGATAATTACTTTATTCTGGAAAATTAATTTATTTATTACGTTAAGCAATTTATATATCAGATTGATTATTTATTTATTCAATATTTATTTATTATTGCAATTAATTTATTTATTATTGCAATTAATTTATTTGTTAGACAATTAATTTATTTACAGTGTTGATTAATTTAATTATTGGGATAATTAGTTTATTTATTAAGCCTTCTAAAATTATTTGTTAGAAAATTTAAGAATTTTTAAGAATTCCTGTAAGTGGGGTTCACGTGATCTTATGTCATCGGTCGTTTGAATTACTGACTGAGATGATTTATTAACCTTAAATAATATTTGTCAAAAATGTTATTATCTCCAATCTTATTAATTTGTATTATTAAACATTAACTTATTATTAACTATAATATTTAGAAAAAATTATCAAAAAATGACTATTATTATATAATGACATCAACCATGACGTTGCTGTTAAAATATGTTCTGGGTAACAATGGCAAAACCTCCGACGACAACAACAACAACAATAATAATAATAATAATAATAATAATATTAAATAAAAATAACAAGAATGATACACGACCCCGACCGACAGGTGGGTCTCCAAAAGGTGAGCTATTGAAAAGATTCGATTGCTTCAATGGCTGCTAAGTTTGGAGCACTGAGACTGACGAGATGCAGACGACTGAAGAGGAGTTCACTGAAAGTTCAACAGTTCAGCAGGTGAAAACAAGCCAGCATGGTTTGTGGGATATGCATGTGGAGCGCTAGAAAAGCTTGTGTACAGTACAGTTGAACGATGTCTTCACACGCGCATAAACCACGTGCATGTGCGTGCACAAGCAGGACCGTGTTGATTAATTCGCATACGTCACAATTCGTAATCACCTGTTTTTGAGATCAACAAACAACAAAGTTCATAAAAGAAAAAAATTAAGAAAGTATTTTATTGAAATTTAAACGACCAACTTTACATTCAATTCAAACGCTGAAAACAGATTTTCTTGACAAAAAAAATTAAATAGTGGGCGGCATGAAAAAGTGACCATGGTTTCCTTGAAGTTGAGAAGAAGGAAGTGGATTCTGGGCAGGAGTTTCCCACGAAAGGAGCAGACGAGAAGGAGTTGCTAATCATGTCAGTTGCTTCTATTTACGACCTGCAGCAGTGTTGTGCACAGGCCTCGTACACGAGTCATTACAGCAGCTTCAACGTTCAGCTGCCTTGAACGCTCGAATCGTTAGTTCGGTGCACTTCCCCTGCCCTCTCTCGAGGGGGACGTTTGCGGGTCACGAACATGGCCCCCGCTCGGATGTCGAGGCTCATTTACCTGTTGTCCCGATGGTGGGTCTCGGTTCTGAAGAGGAGCCCGGATGAGTGGATGCAGGCACTCGCTCGCGCACCGAGTTCGCCTCGAGCATAATTTATGTTAATGAGCAACTGCTGTGTAGCGCGCTGTAACGGGCCTGGCGAACGAACGAACCTCGTTGGTCTGTGATTGTTCGAAGCTTAAATAGGTTCGTGTGCTGGATGAATGGTTGAGTTGAATGGATGCTCGCATCCAAACTATGCCACTCAACGTTCTGTCCTGAGTCGACGGGCGCAAGGATCGAAATAATTTTACTCCGAGGGACCCTTTATATAACCAGCACGCACACCCGCTCTTACTCTAGCGAACGTCGCTACGTCGGTCGAAGAACAATGGATGTGTTCGTAGCCACCTTATAGTCGTGGTTGTGTGCGCGTGTTTCTTGCTGCCTTCCAACCAACTAGTCGGTCAGAAAAATGTTTTGAGCGCCGCTTGCAATAAAGAGAGCGAAGAAGATAATATGAAGTCGACGGATAACAGCGAAAGAGCATCTGCAGATGTCACAAGGAGTGCTCCCCACGTCGTCTCCGTCAGTGTGAAGTATATTTTTCATTGCCTTGCTTCTCTCGTTTTGTTTCTATTAGCCCCGTTCGTTATCTTGTCGTTTGTTTTACCACTCCGGCCGGTTATTCATTGACATTGTCTGGCAGTATGAATCCTTTTCTGATTGTCAGATATCGCGATGTTTGGATTTGAGGTGATGTTCGCTTGTATTGTTCATCCCCACTCGGAGATGCGACCGATCGAAACCCCGATTACGCTTTTCGAACGTATTTTCCAGTCACAAAAAAGAATTTGACCCGCTCTAAAGACACCCAAACTCCTGCGTTTATGTAGAAGGCGTGCGTTTCAACTTCTCACTCACGTGCACGAAACCGTGTGTTCTTGTGCGCCTTAAAAGTATAAAAGAACAGACCGTCAAAAGATTTATTCACTCATGCATGCAAACATTTATCCATCTTATTTTCGCCGAAAGAGCCCTGAACGCCTTATGAAACTTCTAGGATGGGACGCGCATCGATGTGCCTCACCGGAAGCCGTAGACAACTTTTACCAACTATTAGTTTGTGCTCAGCCATACTCTAACCAGAGTGCCTAATTTGTGTCGCTGTTCTTTTTTTCCAGAATTTTTCCCCTGCACCAAGTCCCAACGGAAAAGCTCCAGCATTTAGCAGTCACAACAGCACTTTCTACAGACCTGGTTGGTTTTGTAACACATCTTAAATGAAAATCATTGTTGATGATTCATGCTATTGTTATTCAGGTGGAGTGATAAACGTTCCAGTGAACGAGGTCCATCAACACCAGTCAGGCTATAGCGGCTCCCTGGATCCCCATGCAATTAACCTGTTGAATTACAACATGGCCATCAAGTCTCTACCCTTGAGGCCAAGACCAATGGGTCCAACAAATATGAACCACCAAAACTTTGCCATGCATCAACCTTGGCAGGCTGCACAGTACAGTTTGCCAAACAGCAACACTCAGGTCTCCTACAACATGCAATGTAAGCCCATCAATGGCTTTCTCTCCCAAAACTTTTTCCAAAAAGTCAACCACGAAGGAATGCAGGGGATGCAAGGCATGCACACCTTCCAAGACCAGATCAGTCTTCCTCAAGTTCCCCCCCAACAACCCCCCATCGCCGAATCAGTATTGCCTTCGGAACATATGCAAAATCCATCGAAAAAAGATATTTTGAAAAAAACACTCCTGGAGAAGTCTAAAGAAAATGCCAAGAATGCAGCTCGGACGGCTTGTCTGTCGCCGGTCTCGGATTGCGACATCGAGAGTTCCAATAGCAATTCAGAATTTGCATCGAAAAAGTGTAAGTGATTGTTGCAACACATCAAAAGTGCCAATCTCAATGTATCAGCCTTTCATTGTAGCTTCAAGCAAAGGAAAGAAAACATCCAGTGCAGTCCCTCCTCAACAAGAGACACAGGCAAGAAGACTTAAAAAGAAAGTTTGCTTGACAAATTTTGAGAATAGCTTTTGCTTTCAGATGTCTCAAAGTGGTATTTTTGAAAAACTGGCATCTCTGGGTTCAGAACATAATCGAAAATACTTTCTGAGTCAGTTGTTCAGTTTCATGAATGTCAATTGCACCCCCATAAAAGTCATGCCCGTCGTGTGTCGACAGACCGTGGACCTCTATCGTTTGTACAACATAGTCAAAGAGTTCGGTGGGTTGGAAAAGGTTCGTGGACTCGACGGTCGTCGTCCAAATTTCCATTGATCATAGATTTATCTTCTTCTAGGTTTGTAAAATGAAACAATGGAGAGACGTCAGTTCGGCACTTGGTTTTGGGGGTTCCACTAGTGCTGGATTTGCATTGAAAAAAAATTATTGTAAATATTTGTTTGCTTACGAATGTAAATACGACAGAGACGACATCGATCCGAATCCGATATTGGTGTCACTCGATTTGCTTTCAAAGTTGGAAACAAAAAAAAAGCCCCAAGGTAATGCATTTAACATAAAGTAATATCTGATGACCAGGAATGCGGTAGCAGAATTGTTAATTATTTCAAAGCAGAATCAAGCCAACCGTCAGATACTCTTTTAAAGGAAGACTCTTTATCTCAAGATTCATTTTCTGAGCTGTCAAATGGTTTGGAAGAATATGGATCAGTTTTTGAAAAACCAACTGACATGCCAGTATATCTGAATTTTGGTGGCATTATGAATGCCAATGGTTTGCCAAATACAGAAAAGAATGTCGAATACACGAAACCAACCAGGTTTAAAAGAAGAAAACTCATTCACCATGACTGTGGTAGTTTGTTTTTTTCCAGCAATAATGAAGTTTTTATTTGAATTAATCATTTTATTACTTCTTTTAGGTAATACAAGCATTCAGAAATTGATAAAGTCTCTTTCATCAGGCTTACTTTGTGAGATGAGTTGGGCCTTAGACTGTCTGTCAGTTATCACTTATGATCCATCTGCACCACCTCTGAATTTGTCCAAGTTCCCTAAATTGATGAATATACTGCTCGAATTGATGGCATCTTCTTTGGATAAACTGATAACAAATAGCAATGATTCCCAGTCGAAAAGTAAAGAGAAACTGCAAGACCAACTAAACATTTACTTTCCTAAAGAAGAAAGTGGGGAACACCTTATCCTCACAGGATACCAATGCATAAACTGTGAAAGTGAAGGATTTTACACCAAAAGACATTGTAGCCACAAATTGAGTTTGGTAAAGAAAAATCCTGAATCTTTTGAGAACGATGGAAACAAAAAGCTAAATTTGAACATTCCTGACGATGTGTCTGACATACCTAGGAGAATTATAGATCAAATAGTGGATCATGAAATCAAACAAGAAATATCAGAACCTGGTGAAGATCTGTTCAATGTCTCAAATGACATTCTGAAGGACTTAGGAAAGAAATGCATATGCATTAGCAATATTTTGAGAAATTTGGCTTCAATGCCATGGAACGAAAAGGAGATGGCTGCCAGCCCGATCTTGTTAATGTTTCTAAGTTTTGTTTTACACTTTAACCATCACCACTTTGAGAAAACGCCCTCACGAAATGCAGAAGGTGTCGAAGTTGCTGAAGAAGTAAAAGAAACATGTCTTCCTAATTCTTCCTGTATTGATGAAAGTTTCTGGTGGTGGAGCACTGTTGTCAACATCCGATCAAACTGCATCGTTATCTTGTCTTACATTGCAAGTCATATAAACCTATCATCTCTGCATGGTGACATCTGTTATAAGTTGTGTAGAGGTTTGCTCCATTGGGGGGTTTGCCAGTCTTCAGAAGCTCACGACTTACACTCAGGATTAAACATTTCCATTCAACGAATAGCCCTTGAGGCTCTCTCAAAAATGTGCATATCAAGATCTAATGTAGATTTTATTGTGGCAACTCCTCCGTTTTATTTGGTAATTAATTTTGTCACGTACGCTGTCAAAATTTTACACCAAAACGACTCCGACATTGTCAGAGACATCCTCCTTGGAATACTCAGTAGAATGGTCGAGGCTGAAAGCAACATAGCCAGAGCATTAGCCATTGACGGCAGCACAGCATTCATTCTCCTTGGTCTAATTGATGAGTACATAGATCCAAGTATTCTAGAGTCTGCCGTTTCTAGTGATGTCTTTGCATATGACAATAATCCGGCCAAGACTAGTTCTTATACTGCCTGTAAAGCCGCAGAAATTCTTTGTCAATTGTCACGGGTGCCCGAGAATATACAATACTTGCTAAGATTCAAGAAACATCTGCTCGAAATGGTCACGTCTGTTATAGATGACGATGTACTGACTGCCCTCATTTCCGAAACGTTAGCGGCCGTTTGTTAAGATTTTACTTGTTATTTTTTTAAGAGATGGACAGAAACTTGTTATTGAGATTTTTGTGTTTATGTTTATTAATTTTGGTCTCTAAAAAAAATTAAATTTGGTGGGCAGTAGCAGCAGGGCTGGGGTGATGCCCCGGGTTGAGTTGAAGGTCAGATGGGATTTAAGGCCATGCCTTGAAGCAGAGGGCTTATTTAAATTTGAGGGTCATTGGCAGATTAGCTGGGCACCCATGGATTTGGGTAAGGTCACCAAATTTATTTCAAGCCATGAGTGACATTGAGCAGGTTTGAGTAATCCCCACACTGCAACCCATCAATGAGTCAATAAGCAAAATTCCAGATGAGGTAGTGCAACACCTTATGACCAGGTGCACACCTCCCTTGAAATACCTTTATCCAAAATATTGAAAGCAGGAATTGCAATAGGGCCAAGCAAACCTTAACCATTTTCAAAGTCACTAATCAATTACAATGGCCATGGAAGCAAAAGGTGCCCCATTATACAGAGCTCCAAAAGCTGTTGATCATGCTGACTCGAATATGGCCAATCCGCCATCCATTCAGCCGCTAAAACCCTGCAGATTCTTAAGATCATAAAATTTCAGAGCCTCAAACCCAACATTTCCTATGGGTAATTTCAAAAAACCGATTGGCGACTCAGATTAAACCATAGATAAATCTTGTGTTTTATGTAATTGCTTACAAATCCTAATTACCGTCATCTACTCGGCTACGGGAGTGCACTAAAAATTATATCTCTGATCCTCCAAACATCTTCAGTAATGGACACCCACCAAAGCAAATTGAAACAAAGACAAAGGGCACAAGTTGACTGCAGTTTACTAAATCATAATTATGAATAGGAAACATGAGTTTATTAGACCTTCTCCACAAGTGCTCTGTATAACCCATTTTGTCTACCAATGATACTTAGTGTGGTGATGTCCCATAATCCCTGCAAAGAGAAGCAAACCACAATTATGCAACCAGCAAAAAGCAATCATTTCAAAAATGTTAACGTACTGTATCTGGGATACTGGTTGACATAGCCAAATAGAGAATACAGCATGGCTACTTGGATGAATGGAGCAAGGCTTGCCTTCTTAGTCAAGAGCCATTTCATTCTCCAGCGCCATGATCCTAACAAAAGACAAGGAATTTATTTGTTTCCGCTAAACTCAACATTGATCAAAGCATAAAGACTATGACCTCTAGTTACACAACTAATCATGTCCAAGGGATGATAGCTGCGACGGCTCAACCATGCCCTCAACTCTCCCAGCTTCACTTGTGTAAATTTAATATCAGCTGAAAGCAAATTAATAAACATTAATAGCAAGTAAGCAAGCAAACAAATTACAAATGTTGTCATGGTTACCAATTTTATTAAAACATAAAATAAGTTTAAGCCAAAATCTTATTGTTTCAATGACGTTTGATATTGCCATGTCAAAAAAAATATATTTACAAACACAAACTACCAAATCCTTAGTGCATCAGTAGTTTCTAGTTTTTTAATGATAATGTCCAGATATCAAGAAAAATTGTCAGCCGTACAATGCCCAACTTTAGATGACCTTTTTTTAGCGTAATTTTAGATGACCTTGAAAAACATAACACTAACCTTTTCCATAATAACGGCTCGGATAATATGGTCCATGTATCTTGGGATTGTATTCAGGCGGATATTCCCCGATCCTAAATTTCTGTCTAAACAGCTCTAATAAACTCTCCATATTCCACCCTTCGAAATGCTACCGAAACACAAGGCCTCAGTCTAGCAGTAACCAAAGAATACTGTGAAGTAAAAATTGATTTGATGTAATTATAAACTCATAGTTCGTAAAATAACAATTAATTATTTGCTTAATTAAAAATAATTAATTAAATGTTTTTGTACGTAATAATTGCTCCAATCGAGAGTGCTTAATATTGCGATATCAATGTAAAATTTGTTTTTTTTTAAACAGTATTAATATTTATTAATTTTAAAAATCAATAAATATGTGGCTAAAACCAATAGCCAATAATTATTGAAATGATTAAAACAATAATTAAAAGTCCGTGTTGTTCGACAATATCGGTCTACATGCTTCAAATCGACCAAATCATTTATGAATTTGATGCCTCTATGTAGAAGATACATGATTGCCGCAACAGTGCTAGACTTAATGTTAATCAATATGTTGTGTCAGCTGCAATGTGTCGATAGAAACTTTGTTATAGAAAGACTGTAGTCAAATTCCTTAATTGCTTATTCAGTTGTTTATTAGACTATTAACTGATGTTTTCGTTTACTTCCATAATTTTCAATAATTACATTAAAATTTCGAGTTAATAAAATATGACAAATTACGCGTTGCAAGGAATGGATCAAGGAGACAGATGTACTGTAGAGAAGGGAATTGCAGTAATCGAGGCGAGAGAGAACGACACTGCGAGCAAAGGCAAAAGTTGTGTCGACGGAGAGGAATGGACGGATATGCCGAATTGCCCAGATGAGGCGATTGCATGATTTGACATGATGGAGGCAGAATGTTCTTTAAAGCTGAGGTGAGAATCAAAAGTAGCTTGGCGGGAGAGCTTGGATCGAGACAAGACTTTTTAAGAAGGGGAGAACTTGGGCCCTTTTGAAGATAGAGGGAAAAGTGCCAGTGCTGAAAGAGAGGTTTGCGAGTTTAGAGAGAATTGAGATAGGATTAGAGCACATTTCTTGAGCATAGGAGTGGGGAGAAAGTCAAGAGGAGATGACTTGTTGGGCAGTGAACGAATGAGCTTAAGAACCTCTTCTGAAGACACAGGTTGGAGGACTGAGATTGGGATGCCTGGTAGGGAAAGGAGATATGGGTGATAAGGCGAGGGTGTTGGCGATTGATTCATGAATTTTGGTGATCTTTGAAATGAAAAATTAATTGAATGAGTTAACAAGAGTGGAGCACTCATCTTCTGTGTAGTATTGAATCGGACGACTGTGAAGGAGTTTGTGGGTTAGGGTTAGGGAGGAATGCGCCACATGGAACGGGGATTAGCATCCGAGTTCCTCCTTGATGAAGGAGGCCCTGGAGTTTAGGATTATAAATTATAAGAATCTAAGACCTTTTGGTGATGATTTGCCATATGATTCTATTATAGAATTACGTAATATTAACGAGATGGTGAATGATGAAGTCAAACAAAATAGCATGTTATAATCTTTTTCATTTTGAATTGTTTTCCAAATCAAATTAATTTCATAATTTATTCCAAATTCCATATTAATATGTTATTATCAATAGGTGGAACATCCATTGAGAATACTACAAGAAGAATTACGATGAGAGGGCATGAATGTAAGGAAAGCAATTACTTTGAAGAATAATTACTTCAGCACGAGAGTATCTGTGGAACTTGAACAATAGGCGACAATATATTCAGACTCAGTGGAACTTTTTCAAATAGGACCATCGAAATCAGTCTATTTAAACCACTATAAATTAATGTTATGTTAAGGAAATATTGATATAGTGAAATAGTGAGTCTTAATTTATATGTCTTATTTATCTTGGGGATCAGATTAGGTGGGCGTTTTGTTGGTAATGCGTCGTCAATTGAGGCGGCATTGCGTCAATGGCCCGACAGGAGCCTTTGAACATCCGACGTTTAGCCGTCGGAGGTGCCACATCGAACCGACCGATCGCGGGACGTTGGCTCGATGAAAAATGTTGACGCGGATAACTCTCCAACCATCAACGGTGTCATTTATATAGAAACTAAAAATAACAATTTGAGAAAATAATTGTTTATGCGACTTATTTTATCTTAATTTCACAAAATGATCGTTTTAAGCGTCTTTGTGAAAATCTTAAACAGTGTTTTTTATTCAGAGCACACAGCTCAAGCTTCATAAAAAGTTATTGACGTCTGAGGAGTCAAACATTCGTGCGATAAATTTCCACTTGAAAATTGTTTCTCGGAACACTTAGTGGTACTGAACTGGCAATGAAATGCCTCGTTAACGCTCTGGAAGAGCTTGCAACGCAGACAACATTACTTTATTTATTTGGTAATTGTCTAGAAATATTTTCATTAAGAGGTTCGAAATATTTTAAATTGATAATCATGTTCTTCGTTTTCCCGATAAGATCACCATAATTTTTCACCTTCTATTTGAATAAAGTGCTCCTGGAAACAATGGCTACACGAGCGCACCGAAATGGAACACGAAGGGTATTGAATCAAAATAAAAACTTTCTGTGTGGTTCGGATGCGTCCTCTTAAAGTTGAGATGAGCAGAGGGAGACCTCGTCACCCCCCCATGTAAGGACTGATTGGATTCTCCCAGGCAGTTGTTCCTGAGAACATTTTTCTGTTATATGAGTTCGAAACAAGCGCTCATCTCTCCATTCACCAGATACTCTCTCCAGAACTCCATTGACTTTTTTTCTAGCCAGAAAATCCACTTTTCATTAGCGAGATCGTGTCGGATAGGAAGCTCATCCAACAACTTTTGTATCTCACAAATTTGCTCGTAACTCAGGATTTTGTTGGCGTTTATGGACTGAAACCCTACTGACGATAATTTTCATTTCGAATATTTCAAGTGAAACTCAACACATGAATGACGTCTCTTAAATACCTGAGATTTCCTGCAATCAAATGTCGATTTAATTTACCGCCAATGCCAGTTTGAAGCTCCGCTACATTGAAGCTTATTTGCTCCTTCAATAGCATGATTAGTGCTGAAAATTTGAGACTGAAAGGATGTCGACATTTCTGAAAAGAAGCTTTTCTGCTTGATTCATCAACTAAATTAGGAGGATGGAGTCAATGGACTCTTAATAAACACAAGCGGATATTTTCTGATCGCCACCGAACGCTATAAAACAGGGCCCGGAGTCGCCTTTAGTCGAGGTCTTTCAGTTGAGTTCAAGCACCTTGTGACGTCTGCTACTCACAATTGGTGAGTTTGAGGGTTTTCATATCTTAACAGATTAAAGAGTCGTTGAAAATAAAACCGGTAAAAACTATACATACGTTGAAAATTGTACCGGTAAACAATTATGTAATTTTACATAAATGAGGAAAAAAAAAGTAAAAGTGCATAAATAATCAAAATAAATTATAATAATATTCATTTATAATCAATTATTTTGTATATAAAATTGGTATCCTCTCTGAAATGGACACAATTTTTAAAATATTATATATATATATATATATAGAATTATGTATAAAACATGTATAATATATATAACTTGAAGACATTTTTTGGTCTCAAATGCCAATATTTTACTTGAACGCTTAACAATTTAATAAATTTAAATAGCATTTTTTCATTAAATATTTATATAATCAAATCTTCCGATGACAAGAGGACTTAATGGGATGCATGAAGATAAAATATGTGGACATATTTGTTACATTTAAAACATTAGATTTATTGGTCGAGATATTAAGACCTTAGCATCAGTTTTTATTTTCCTGCTTTAGATTTTTTCAGGAGGCACAAATCCTTCAAACATCCTGTAAATTATTTCTTGACACCTGCTTTCAATAGCTCTGCAAAACGTTTTTAATCCTCGTTCCAAAAATTAAGTGATTTCTCAACTGCTCCGTTGAATTCTTGCAGTGATGATCTAAATTCACTCCCGTTATTAGATTAGCTTTTGTGCGGCGTAAGATGCGTTGATTATTATTGTTATTTTTATTTTTATCACTGAAAAGTTTCATTTGGAAAACCAAGGTTCCCATGCGCTCAATTTTATTATTTTTGTTAGTTTCTTAAATTTTTACGCTATATATGTTCTAAATTTGTCCGAATCGGGCTTCTAATCCTGGAAGACAGCAACTCCTTTGGCAAAGTATTCCAAATGTTCGGGGTTTCAAGTCAGACACAACCATCAAACCTGCTTTCAACAATTCATCTAAAAATGAGTTTATTAATTTTTAATGTTTTCAATAATTAATAACATTTTTTTAAGAGGCATCGAACAGTTGCTGGTATGTTGTCGCGGTTAGTGCAAGCCAATTTAATTAAATGCTAATTAATCAGATACCTTATCTGAATAAGCTATGAGAATTTATATGAGATAATATTGATGAATTTTATAATCTTTGCCTCGATAATTAAAAGGCAAACAGAGAAAATAAGCAGTAGGGAGCTTCATGACATGTGCCAGTGGATCGAATATCTATCATGCTGCTCTTATAATTAACTTACGTCACATAATTTAGCAGGGGAGAATTCGAGGTAAAACAGCATCATTCAAGGTGGAGAAATCACGTGCCCGAGTGTTTGATTGTTTTAGCGCCACATGCAAGCGCAGATTCATTCGATCCAAAAGTTCTTTTCGCGAAGAAATAATTTACTCTACTAAAAAAAAACAAAAAACATTTCCGTCAATAAAGTGGATTTTTTTTTATTTTCCTCATCTCGATTAACTTTGTTCCATTCGGGTTTGATTTACTAGCAACTCACTAACTTGAAAATCATTATTTTCAGACTTTCAACTATTTCAAAGAGCAGAGGACTCGATGAAAATGGTTAAAGCACTACACGTGATCATGTTCTGCGTTTCTGTCATTGGAGCAGCATGTCAGCACTTCCCAGAGCTCATACACAGACACAACAAATTCTTCGACCGCCTGCCACAGATGGAATTCCTCGAGGATCCAACCTACCACTACCTCCACAGAGGGAAAATCGTCGACAGCGCCCCAGTAATCGACTATTACCTAAAAAAGAGGAGGTTGCTTCGTAGCGACCTAGGCAAAAGATTGTACGACACTTCAAGCCAGGAAGATGCTGCTGATGCCTCTCCAGGTGACGTCACTCTGAGCGCCGAAGTGTTGTCCGAAATGGAAGGCGATAGAGGGAAGAGGTCTAATGAAAACATTTGGAAGCTGTGGCAACTCAAGGAGGGTTGGAAGAAGCGACCGATGCTCAGGGGTGACCTCGGAAAGAGGCAGATGATCCGCAGCGATCTCGGATGAAAGGAATGTTAAGAGATTACAATCTATATTTCGACTTAAACTTGCAATATCAGTTAAACAATGTTGGTTGCGATAATAAATTGAAATTTATTCCATAAATTATCGAGAAAGACGCTACCCGCAAACAACAAAAAGTGGCCATTAAAATGTTTCCATCATTCAGCAAGGAGTCCATTCCTGGCAGGTACTTGTGTTTCCATCAAATTGACTCTTACAAAAAGGCAGACCGTTCCGGTCGGATGAAATTTGAGTAATCGTTCCTAAGCGAGCGCCTCGAACGAATAGTGAAATATCAAAATAAATATATTGTTGTTCTTATTGTCATAAAGTATGAGGTAATCCCCTTATATACAGGAGCTCGAAAGAATTCTTTTGAATAAATTTGGCAACCGGTAACTTTTACGAGGCCCGACCGAAATGCGATCGAGCGACCGAGCGGTGCTCGGAATAATTTAGGGTGAGCTTAGAAAAGTGAAAATTAGCAAGTAATTCAAATGAATACCTTGAAATGAATGAAAGCATATATTTGCAATCAAGCCACTGGCCTGAAAGACCAAACAAACAAGTACAATATCAAAAGAGTACAAATAGAAAATTAATTGAAACATTATTTTTTTTATAAATAATGAATTTCAAATTCTATTTACAATACAATTGACTGCCAAATATGAAATGAATGAAAACAACTCAAGCAAGAGCACCTGACAAGAACATCGAATAACAGGCCCCATATTGTAAAGTAGCACTACAGTGTATTGATATGCAATGACCTATTTTTATTCTCGACACAGATAGAGAGCAGTGGCTACGCAGTGAACCTTTCATGCCCGAAACACTAAAAGGACTAGTCCTTCCAAGGTAAGGATGTAAGCGTTCTGTACACAGTCCGGAGTTCGATCAACGAACTCGGGCGGCCACTACGACATCCGACGTCGACGACCGGACGTCGCGTTCGGTAGGAGCAGAATAAAATTGTCCCTGGCATTTATCTGGAGGCAAGAATGATGATGACGACAACGATGATGATGTTGCAGGTTCAAAAGAAAGGAAGGTTCATGTGAGACCACTTCTGTTGAGATTCCAAGTGTGACCAGACAATCGACTCTGAATACTGTCTCAGACATGGCCAGTAATTGACTAAATATACAAATTAAAACATCCAATGTCACTGATGTACTGAGCATAAAATACATCTCGTTGATTTGAGAAGTGAATTTATTTCCTACCCTGGTACTTGAGAACAGTGAGAAGAGTCTTGACACTTTGTTGGCAGGGTGGTCGACACAGTTCACTGGGTGCTATGAGACTCAACTGATAATGTTAAGCATTTTAATATTATTATTAACATTTTCTAAAAAAGATTTGTTGCACTGCTACAATCAAATGAAGGCAACAAACAGGCTCGTTGAGGAGTGCCTTGAGGCATGCAAGGGCGGATTCGGCCAGAGGAACCAGCTCGTAGCCTCCCTCCAAAAGAAGGACGATCTTCTGATTTGCCAGAGACATCAATTGCCTCGTCATGTACCCAAAACCTTCGAGCAAAATAAGAATTCCTTCATCTTCTGAATTATTGCCGAGAGATCGTGAAACTCACATTCCGGAGACAAATTGTAACCCCCGAGTGGAGCGGGATGACCTTTGGCGGCATCGAATCCGGCGGACACCATCACGATCTCGGGTTGGAACTCTCGTGCTATCGGCATGACGATGGATCTGAAAAAGTGAACCTGACGATTCTAAAAAACTTCAAATTATTTTATTTGAAAGTTCATGAAAGTATGCGATGTTGCACTCTGAAGTTGATGAAACATTACATTCACACAACTACACATAATTACCATTTGCACTACAAAACTTTATTGTTTCAAGAAATATGTGCTCACCTGAAGGCTGCCAAATATTCTGCATCTGCCATTGGAACCTCGCACCAGCCGACGTTGACGTTGAATCCCTCTCCTTTGTCAATGCCGCACTCGCCAGGATCTCCGGTTCCAGGGAAAAAGTTTCCATTGTCGTAGCGATGTAGAGAAATGTACAGCACCCTGGGATCTGCATAAAAGAGCTGCTGGGTGGAATTTCCATGGTGGACATCCCAATCCAGAATCAAAATCCTCTGCATGTGGAGCTTGTCAAGAAGTTGCTTGGTCGCTATCCCAATAGAGTTGAAATAGCAGAAGCCCCTGTTAATGTCAGGCCACCATTAAATAATGACAATTCCGAGAATGTTTGCTAAGCATTAAAAACATTTACTGACATCGCTTGCATGTCCTCGGCATGATGTCCCGGCGGTCTGATGATGGCGAAACCATTTTTAACTTCACCAATTGCCACTTTGTGTGACAGTTCAATGGCACAACCAGCAGCCTGGAACAAGCAAAACACAAATCAAAGCTTAAAGACAGGTCGTTCGACATCGCGATTCTAACAATTCTGGCAGCTGTTGCAGTGTGATACTCGTTCCACACGGTGTCCGAATCAACCCCGACTCCACCGCAAGGTAACTGGCAAAATCTGAGAGCGAATGATTCTGAAAAAATATTGGTCACTTAGAACTAAAATTAGCCAAAAGCAGTGAATGGGCTTAAAAATCCAACCGTAGACTAGGTCCCTCGGTCGATTCGCGCTCCCGTACATTTGCACGTAAGCTTCGCTATGGCACGTCTCGAGTTCTTCTTTCATGGCTCTCCTTGATTTTATGAGCTGTTTAATAATGTTAATTAATGTTAACGAAATATTGTCCACATCATTCAATCGTTGTGCCGGTCATCATCCAACGTCTGTAATTAACAAGAGCAGTTACATCTTGAGGGTTCAAATGCAAAAGACTCCTAAACAAGATCGAGTATCAAACCTGGCATTTTTCAATGTATCCACTCTCCTTGAAATGTGACCAGATGGCAGTCAATCTTTCCGGCTTCTCGGGGTGGCAGGAATTGTTCTGACAACAGCAGGCATGTTTCAACATGTTCAAATCATAAACCAGAGCTACAAAATTTAAAGGAAAACTACTTTTACTCAATTAGAGCTTTTCAATTTATTTTCATGTCTTTTCGCTAAATCGATTCATAACGTAAGATATCATAATTATAAAACTAAATATTATTCTGTAATGTCACTGCAAATTGGCTTACCAGTGCCCGATCGGTTCCGGACGGCGTCGTCGACCACGATGACATCGACTTCTTCCTCTGATTCCACAGAGCAACCAAGATGTTCCTTGTAGATAAAAATTGGAATCATTACAACACATTACAATATCACTACAAACTGCTTGTAATTGATTCTTTACACTCAAATATATTGCTTCCAAAATGAATATTCACTTCTCAGAAAAACAAATTCATAATTTCACCATTCATGGCTTCTTGATTTCAACCAAAATCCCACTTATTTTAAAAAATATTTAATTCACAGCTAAAGTCATTTTTTTAGATTCAATTTTTATGGAAACAGCTGTCTTTTCTAAGTTTCTGGATGCAAACCAGATTTCATTTACCAAAATCTTTGCAAGAGTGTGGTAATGCACGTTCAGCTCTTACCTTAAGTTACGTAGAATTCTGGCATATGAAATCTGTAGGCTTAACACTTGAAAGTTTAAATCCTACTCGGAGCTTTTTATTTTACTAATTTCAATGATGTTATAATATCATTTTTTTTCTTTATAAATCACATAAGTTTGTTGAGAAGCATTAACTGTAATAAGGATCAACACTACAATGAGAACCTACCCCATCTAAATTCCCATCTATTACAACCATTGTGACCATTTGCCACTAAAAGTATGGTCTTCAATACTTCAAACAGTTATCCTCGACCAATTAAATCTGTTAGAAACAATGGTGGATTTAGGGTCATTTCACCTGCAAGGGAATCTGCCTTTCCACTGATTCATCCACATTTTCCATCAAAGTCTTTCCTCCCACCTGCTGAAAAGATTTGAATGTTTATTTACTGAAATGAGACTGCAGAATCAACAGGGCAAATGGCTCACCTGTTTGAAGAAGTATTTATTTGGATCCTTCTGAAGGTACTCGTGAGACTTCAGAAGTTGTTGCTGGAGGAGCAGCTGAACCGGCAAAGGAATGGGCTCCGATCTCGTTCGGGGCAATGAAGATCTGGACGTGCATCGGGATATACGTTTTACGTTAAAAACGAGAGAAAGATTTTGAACAAAATCTATAACTAAAGAGAAGCCTGATATGTTAGGCATCAATTTGAAAAATGTATCACATTCGTAGGAAAGAGATAAAAGCATGCAGCATTGTCCGATTGAATATGAATATATGTAATTATATTAAATAATAATATTGAATATGAGCACACAATATATAAAAATATTATGTAGTAATATTGAATATGAATAAAAAAATAAAAATAATGCAAAATAAAAAGATATTAAATACTAAGATTTCATGGAATCATTTTATTTATTGTTGCAATATATATATATAATGAAAATAAAATGAACATATTTCACAATCAAATATTCAATATTACTATTAAATGAAAGTGTATATATATATATATATATATCTGGTATATCACAACTAACCTTGCCAACATGAGAGCCTGCACATAAGCTTCAGTGAGGCTGATTGCATCCGTACCACCCTGCAAAGAGGGGACGCCTGCCGAAAGTCCCGAGTACAAACTCGTCAGAGAAGCCGTGTCCCCCCCACAGCCGGAATCGCCGGACGGTTTATTTCCGGACATGGCCGCGATGTCGCGAGTCGAGATCGGAAATCCTCCCCTGCCTCCGACTATGGGGAGACTCCCGTAGTGGCCGGGCGCCATCAGCTCCTTCTTCAAACCTTGAAGGCCCTTCAAGAGAATGGAATGAACGATGAGTCAGTGAACATAAGATTGGGAGGACGGATCATCGTTCCTTAGTCTCCAGGGACACAATGCGGTGCCAATGTTTGTTAATGCAAAGTCTGGTGTGCTTTGAGATTCGTCATCTGTTTAGCTGTTCAGGCCACTGCTAAGTGAATGATACTGTGATGTATTAATAGCAACACCAATAGTTAAATTTGTAAAAGTATCTTTAACACTGATTTGTCAGTGAGATGTCACAATTGTACGAGTAACATTTTTAGTGGGAGAACAGTAAATCCAACTAATTATCTCTGAGTTCGTGGAGTATGACTCATCACACTAAAAATAACACAGGTATCCATGATACCATAATTTCTCAAATTATCATCTCTTTTTCATATATTAAAATCAATAATTTCTTATTCAACTGAATTACTTTCAAAAACTCATTTCATCCACCAATGCACCTTACAATTAATCTTAAATATCAGCATGAAATGTCTCAATCGCAAGCCTCAAAATCAGAGCAATTTAGAAAACTTGTCACTAAATGACTTCAATAAGCTTAAATATTGTATTAATTAAACATTACGTATTGGCAACGTGAAGAACGCCCCAAGAACGAGTCGCAACTTTCGCTACAAAAGTGCGATGAAGATGCGCAGATCCGAGAAACGTTCCGAGTCCAAACCGGGCTTTAAGTCGAACGACGTCAACGTCCGTCGGTCGATTCCGTTCGATGATTCCACGTAAATTTGAGGACTTTTTAAAATCATAATTGCAAATGAAATTTAAAATAAATGATAGAATAACTGCGACAAGGATAAATTAAATGTCATCATTTTTATGGTAATTCAAACGTCTTCGCCGTTCCCTACGAAAGGATGATGGATAATGAGGGTTTCGCGGAATCGATTCGAGGAGCACCTTGAAACTCACCATGGCAACCAGCTGCGAGTTGTAATTATCTCCTAACTGGACATTCTTAGCCTCCTCTTGAATCCTGTTTTCCAATACCTGGGGACCTTTGCTTTCCTAAAAGCCAAAACACGTGCAACGACAATTAGGTTTACGTTGCAATTAAAAACGTTAACATTATTACGGCGAGATGGCCGACGCGAAATCAAACGTGCACGTGAAAAAGGTACGCAGAGGTGCATGCGAGTGCACGACGCGGACGCGAATGCAACACAACGGCAAATGGATTTCTAACGTCGACCGAAGACCCGTGGGAATCGAAGAGCGGAGGAGAATTCGGGGAGGAATCGTGGTCCACTGAAAAATAATAATTGAAGCAGTTGATTAATTATTAATCATTCTTACAGATTTAACCGATTAACGAGAATAAAAAATTAGGAGCAATTCAAAATCAATTTATGCTATTGCTTTCTGGGAAAGGAAATTAAAAGCCAGTGCAATGCTGATAATTTAAAACTCGACCGAGGAATCGAGGTCTACGTCTAAGTCTCACTTGCCTAATAATATTACGCTTCAAAAAAATTTGACATAATTTGGTAGATTACTTTAAAAAGAAATTGATTAAAATTGTGGAGATGCTGAGTATTCCGACTTTTACTCCGAGTAAACCGACATGAATCCACCAGCTGCATAAACTTAACCGATGGAGATATCAATGGAGGATATCGATGGAGAATATCGTTATGTTATCAACAGTGACAACCTCATCAACTGGTGAAGCAGTTAAACCAATGAAATAGATTTTTGTTGTCCCCTCATTGAGAACTAACTAATGTTAATTATTAAAGTTAATTACCTCATATGACTCATCAGTCTGGGACTCTACTTCATGCCTAACTACACCTAAGAGGCGACGGTACCGACAGAAATCTTCAAATAATGACCCCAAGGAGGGTTATTGTCGGAACGATGGCGATCGATGTATTTCGAAAAGAAAATTTCCTACAAAAATGGGTAATAATTACGCATGGCAAGGTTTTTCTTCCTGTACATTTCCCTCCTTTTCAACTGCGGGTTGTTCCTCTGCATGACTCGCTGCCTCAGCGACATCTTGCAGGACTTCATCTTCAACGTTGGTTCAGAAACTGTGAATTAAGGACTAGGTTAATGACGAAAGTCAAATTAAATGCATCTCAAAGAAGAAAGGACACTGAATCAGAAATCTTAACTAACACAGACATACGTACACATGCACACAAACTAATAAATTAAGGAGGTAAGCAGTTAGTTCAAAATGCATACACTGCTGCTATGCATATTTGAAAGAAGCCAGCATATCTTGCCTCACAAAATCTCATAAAACTCTTGGTAGGACGCGACCCCATACCGACCTGTTTTACGAAGAGGGTACTCGTCTTCGAAGCGGTTCAACACGTGCAAAGGGGGGGACCACTTGGTATTGGTCGGAGGAGAGTGCTGGTCCAACGAACTGTGCTGGGTGGACCTGGATCAAATTATATGAAAATATTAGTATGCTTAATAAATGAATAATTTAGTACTTCGTATTTTTACCACTGTCTCAATTCGGGGGGAGAATCCGTGGTGGCTTGATGCTCCGCTCGACTCTTGTTCAGGAGGCATTCCCTTAGTTTCAGTTTCACTGCAGTGGAGGCAACAGCACCTGCACAGAAGCAATTGTAGAGCTAATGATTGAAATGAAAGCAGTACAGGATGCATACTCTCATCTGTCTTCCTCTTCTTCTTGTACTTCATCATTTGTTCCTCCTCAATCTTCTTCTTCAACTCTGCAGACATTTCCTCCTTTTGCTGGTGTTGTCCCAACAACTGGAGATGTAAGCAAAATAAAATAAATAGTTTCCAGACAACATGCATCAAATATTTTGTGAACAACATCTACATTATTATTATTGTTATTAATATAATTATTATTTTTATTAATATTAATTATTATTATTATCACTATCATTATTATTATTATTATTATTATTATTACTTTAAATGTCATTGCTGAGCAACAGGAAGTAAATTTCAGGAAACCTTGAGATATTCTTGAACCTTGACTTGTTGCTCATTATCCAGGAGTCTGCACTGTTCTTCAAACTGTCTGCTCAAAATTTCCTTCTGTATCAAAAACTGCTTCTCCAGCAAGGTGATTCGGGCCTGCACCACGGGATTAGAAATCCCGAAGGGGATCCCGGAAAGAACGGAGACGTTAGAAGGGCCTAAAAGTAAAGGAGCCATTTTTTACGTGAAATTAAATGAATTTATGGGATTCCTGCGGAACTATTGAAAAGAATCCACAGCATTAATACAAAGAGATACTCATTTCCATTAGGTATCTACTGTCCACTCAAAATGTTAAGATGCAGTGGTTGCATAGACATCATTAAAAATCAAACATCTTTTTTTTTGTTTTAAAGAAAATAAATGTTCTCTTTTTATTGCATTATTTATATATTTTCGAATTTGCTCTAATTTCTTGTTTTTTTAAACCACTCCTCCTTGAGATTCCATTGGGTACATTCTTAGATGGAAATGTCTAAACTGTGTCTACACAGAGGACTTTAATCAAATAAATAATGATGAGAATGTCTAACAATAGCAACACCTTACAATTGTTAGGATATGGCATCAACTATTATTTAAAAAAATAACAACTTTTCCTCTTAATACTGAAATCAATAAATTCCATTGACTTTAAAAGTCATCAAATCCCATAATGTTTCAAGCAACAAGTGCAGCAAACATGATTATTTTAAATAACTTAATATAGTAACAAACAAAGCCAACATTGAGTTCATGATTTCTGTTTTATATTTGACCTCGATACAAACAGTACAAAGAGAACAAACATCTTAGCATATCGTAGTTCTGAGACAAACAGAACAAAATGAAATGAGCATACTTCCTAAACAAAAGGAAAAGTTTCTCAACTGGTAAATCAAGATATTAGCAAGCAATTTTATCTGAGAATGTGGTGATTATTCATGGCACATAAATTCCAGACAAGTTCATGATAACAGATGTCATCAACAAGCAAAGCACTCCATTTGAATTACCCAAAGCACAAAAAGAAACCAGGCATGAAATTTTTAGATGTCCAAGGTTGTTGAGTAATATCACTTGCTTTGAAGTTGGAGGCAGATTACTTGTAAAAACTGCCACAAATCATTATTTTAATGGGCAGAAAAACATGCTGGTGGTAACAGGAAGTTCAAGAGTTCAGGTTCAAGAGGTGATAAGGAATCACATCAGAATTATTTAGAATGCCTTTCAATTGATTATGGTCTTATTATATATGGATTAATCTGATTCAAATATAACACTGTATTGCCATAATTTTGCCACGAGGCTCAACGCTGGCCATCAAATTGAAAAACTTTTGTATCAGATGTACTTAGAATGTAGAATTGTCTCTGTTTATTGATATGTTTGTAAGAGAGAATCACATTCACTCTTATAAATCCATTCATTCCAACATTCTGTACATTAAATAAAATAATCTTTTCTAAACAGATGAACTCAGCTTTGCCTTTGCAACATAGCTCAAGAAAAAAATGAGGACACTTGCATTTGAAGAGTCACCTCACAATTATTACACCGAGGTGCCTTAACAGCAACCTAAAGATGCAAAAAAAAAACAATTATCAAGTTGGAAGTAATCTTTAAGATGACTGCATCATTGTCAATGGACAAACAGTTTACCACTCATTTACAAATTTCAAGCACAAGGAGATTCACAATAGCATGAAATCATAGGCAGATTGAGACCCACATAACATCTGGGTTATCAGTAGCTCACTTTTCCAATACACCAGAATCCAGGCCTGATACTCTCAAGTACAATTCAATGACCTCAATTTCTTGAAGGATTCTGGCCGATCATAAAATAGGTCGGCCAATCAAAGGTATTTAATAAGCATTAATATAAGTTGACCACCGATGCAGTTTATTTAACATTCAGTCGATGGAGCTAGAATTTGGTCCACTAGTTGAACAAGCATTTCATAATCAAAGGAGGTTGTGGCTGATTAAATGTTGCGAACAAATCCTGTTTTCATGAAGCCATCCTGTGGCACAAGTGAAATGTTATTAATTTTTATAAATCCATTGAAGCTTAGAGTTTCTTATTCGTTTTAAATATACAACTTTCTCATTGAATCCTAGCCAAAAGAGGATATTTCATCAGGCAAGTGACTCACTGATAAGAAGATAAATGTAATTCTGCAACAAAACCAATCAACAAATTTATCCTCAAGAGGTTTTGAAATATTAAAATTCTTCAAAAAGGAAAGTCCTATATGGAAATAGTTAGTAAATTAATTTGTACACACCATACATACATGTTCATACATTGGAGAGCCTTCAAGTGATTTGACAATAAATCAATGTACTGAATTCTGTACTTCCCTTATGGTTAAATCGTGCCTATTCACTCGCTACTTTGCGATAAACTTCTAGGCAAACGTTGACATCACAAATATTTTACAAGATGACAAAGCACATTTTTAGAGAACAATCATCATTTAGTCATCAGTTGTCCGTAATATCTATAAAAAGAAAGTAGCCCAAATCACAAGTCTCAAGAAATTCTACTTCAATTAACCTCCTCAAGACATGCCCGAGTGTTTCATGCGGAGATCTTAAATTACCTTAAATAACTCAGCTACACCGACCATTCTAAAGCATAAATGATTAAAAAACCAAAGAATCCAAGTATGAACTTAACATATTTATATAGAAATTGAACTTAATGTACAACCTGCAATTTGCATGGGATGCTCAGTTTGCATATCCCCATCTGATGCAGCTTCATTGCTGGGTGATGCCAATGGATCTGAATAAACAAAAAATCAGTAACTAAAGAGCTAGTTAATAACAATCACTGGTTGTAAGTTATTTATTTACATATGGTCAATTGACATGAACATACTAATGTTTTGATACATTGCCAAAAGACAGAACAAGTAGAAATTTGTTTTCTAGGCACTTAAGTTAAGTTAATATCTTTTCAATGAACTTTAATTTAAGGCATATCAAAGTTTTAAGCTACTCTTAAAGACAAGAAAGTAAGTTACATGCTATAAATAAATTTCACCAACAATTACAATAATAAGTAATCAAATAAGAATAATCCAATTTACAGAGTGCCTAGCTAAAGATGTTGTTTATTAACTTTACATTGCTAGGTGATTAGGATGGTGCAACTGGATTGTATCTATGCTGCCATCGTGTGAGAGGCGAAAAAGTAGCAACAAGGTGCTCGGCCATTTATGCAACACCTGTTGCAGGCTTGCCTGTGGCTGTGACCAAAAACGAGTTATTTGAATGTTGAACTGAGGAATGCAACCAACTTGCATGCCATTAGAATAAAATACTAAAGCAATCAAAATTCAGCACTTGAAGACTGCTCCAAGAGTGATTGAACTTCCACCACCTGTTCCTTATTTTGAAAATCCAATTCAGATCTCAACAACTTCCAACTATATGTAAAGTGGCTGGCAGCAAACAAGGATCCAATCAAATTGTAAAAATATCACTAACTACCTGAAGTATTGCTGTTGTTTAGATGTCACTAAATTCTAGAACATTTGTAAATTTTGCTAAGAAATTCATTACATTCAAGAATTGTGGAATATTCTCAAACAATTATCTGATAGAGTGAAATCACTTATCAGCCTGCAACTGACTTCAAAAATTCAAACTCATTCTCATCTGGATCAACACTACAGGGAGAAAATTAGGTTTATTGTTGTTGTTGTTGTCATCATCATCATCGTCGTCGTCATCTTTATGTCACTAGAAATGACTGACTATATTGACCTGGTATCATAATTATGCAACCTCCTAAGATTGGCATAATTAAGTCAGAGTAAATTATACTGTTAGAAAAATACATAATAAATTCTTAACAAACTACACAGGCAGTTAAATTAAAACTTGATAATTTACCAAGTTAATATAACAAAGTAAAATATGAGGAGGATGAATCTACTGATCAATCTAATTACAAGGCTCAATGCTGTTTGTAATTCAACACCACAATATCTCATTTCCCTCAACTTTTCCCTCAACTCCCTCAATTGAGATTTTTCATCCCATTTAAATACGTTGAAATAAAAAGCAGACGACTCCCTACATGGATTTCGTCTCTCTTAACTCCCAGCACAACTAACATGGTATGGAATTTGCTTCTTAAACTTAAAGCCACATGAATTCAAAGCATTCATTTTAGATCGATAAGTTATATCGGATAATAGGAAGCTCCGCCAAACATAAAGTTGAAAACTGCACCTTGCCTAAAACAGGAACAAGAATTATGATGGTTTATAGTCACATTTGAAAAAATTTAGGATTCGAAGAGAACATTACAAAGTACATGTCAAATGTATCTATTTATGAGGAGGCCATATCCTCCATTAATACTAAATAATTACAAGAAAAATAAGAAAAAACCATTTATTTGCGTATTCAACAGAAGATAGTCCTTAAAAAAACGCTACATCCATATATTCGCATTTGTCCAAGCAACATTTGCCAGCTGAATTATCTCAGATTAATTTTCTGAACTGGAGCACCCCAGCACCACAAATGTGAGTCAGTTGACTAATTGAAATGCAATGGAAATATAAATCAATTAAAAACAAATAAATAAAATCAAATAAAACAAATCAATTAGAAAATATTAGATAAAACGAGAACTCAAATAACTCTGTTATTGTGAAAAAGGTATGCGCATAAAAATATGATAAAATATTTGAAAGCTCCTTGGTGTAACCAGCAGGCAAACAGGGCTTGCACATCAATTGAAACTCAGAAGACAATTTCATAAAAACAGCCTCAAAATAAATCTTGAGTATGTCATCCACTCGTAGAGGTCTCCGAAACAGGGCAAATCTAATTTTAGAAACAAGATAAGACAATCCCAAAATAAAAACTGACTGGAGAAGTAGATTTAATCCTAATTGTTTCGAGGAATTAAAAGCATTTCCTCATTCCCATCGACGCGGACTAGTAATCGGGCAAATCATCGATTTAATTAAAATTATATTCCACGATTAATTCCATTAACTGAGAATCAAATTTATCAATTAAAGATGTCAATAAATAATCAATCAACATTATAAAATGCCTACATTAAATTACTGGGATAAAAATAAAATATTTGTAAAAATAAGAATAAAAGCCAAATGCATTTAAAAACGGAACCTCCGTCGTGATCTGTATTTAGCTCTCCTCAATCCCCGACATATACACGAGAAAACAATGATTTGAGCATGCTTGCTGTTACTAAATATTGATATTTGTTTGAGCTAAAAATAGCACCCATTCA
Source organism: Hirudo medicinalis (assembly GCA_011800805.1). Classification (NCBI taxonomy): domain Eukaryota; kingdom Metazoa; phylum Annelida; class Clitellata; order Hirudinida; family Hirudinidae; genus Hirudo; species Hirudo medicinalis. The sequence continues at coordinate 56,353 of MPNW01000030.1, forward strand.
CAAAAATAATGTAGTTTTGCTACAACAACTCTGAAGTATATTTAATAACAGAATTTTGAAACTTATTAAGATTGAACTTCTTTAGATCATCTCATTGCATTCTTACAAACTTCAAATGAAAAACTTAGCTTTAATCGAAAGAAGATTGTTGTCATGCATACTGTATTTTATAATTAATTATTATTACATTTATTGAGGCAAAAGCAATTCATCGCTTGCATTTTACTACTTAACATCAAATTAACATATTATGCAATAAATGAGATCAACTTGACAAATCTACTCCAACAAAATGCACACATTTGCATGAAACAAAGAACCTCCAACTAAATCAGAAAACATGTCCTAAGCTATGAAAAGTAATTTACAATAAACTCTTAATATGAGTACGGTCAGTAGAGCCACATTTAAATATTTACCAATCCTTTTTTACAATTGCACTTCAGAAAGCTGGTTGAGATCTAGAACAATGGCTTAATTTAAACCAAGAAAATAAAACCATGAAATATATTTGTGAGATCAAATTAACCTGAGCCCGAGCTGGATGCAGTCGTCAGAACTCGGCAGGGGGATGTGGATCTGGCATCTTGATGAGCATGCACTTTGGAACTGTCTTTTGAGGCTTGTTGTTGGTTAGATTGAAACACATCGACGGCAACTCTTGATATTTGATCGAGAGTTACATCTTTAACTTTCTTGCACGATGTATCCATCATTGGATTATGGTTTTAACCACATTCAGATGTTTTAACTAGGAACTGTATCTATCAGCAATACACTGATATATGAGAAGCAATGTAAGTGATCTTCGTCAATGACTACCTTCCACGCTTATTTCAGTTGCCGCCAATCCCAATAAATAGTTAAAAATCAATAACCATTTCTAGCAAACTACACTCCCAAGATCGCTAACACAATACTGCTCGCCATCTCCCGATGATTAAAAACAGCATCCGGGCTACTTTCTTCCTCCAAAACAACTACGGCGAGCTAAAAATAGATTTTTTTTCTTATATTGGTGTGACTTCAGATGATGTAAGAGTCACTCCTGTATAATTTAACTTTTCCGGGAAATTAAGAATAATTTTGTGAAAATAATCAAAAGACGTTTAGACTCATCGGAAAACCCTAAGCAATTATCTTGCATTACTTATCATACAGAAAGTAATCTGTCACCGCAACACAAAGACTGTTGCCGTCGATCGCCCATCGACATTTTTGGCTTAAGCAAATCATCATTACCCCTTAGATGTCGATCTAGTTCATTCTCATGCCTCGAAAAGCGTAAATACTTGACGACTAACCCAAAGCGTTTATTAATCTATTTAAGCGCTTTTAATTCTGCCTTTCAAGCAATAGCACCGTCTCATACAATTCTGTCTGTGGGAACAAATCGACTGCTAAGACTTCGACCAACTGGAACTCCTTGCCAACAACTCTCTTCGATGGCTGTCTGGTCAGACTAAAACACAACACTTTTACAATATCACTCCATCAGGACATAGAGTAACATAAGAGGTGCTTACTCGACAATGTTTTGGAGGGCAGCAGTCAATTTGCATGACACGTAAACAAGCCTGTTGATGAAGGAAGCTTTCCTTATTACTTTGATGACATCTGAATCTAAAAAAACATGGTAGAATGCATTATTTAACACTTACTTAAATACATATATATTTGAACAAATAAACGCAAATGTTAAAAAAAAACCAACGAGGCCAGCTCTCGGTGGATCCAACACCACAACCACTTCTTCATTGTGGCCAAGTTTCTTGACAATCCCAGGAAGCACATCTTCAACCTTCCCAGCAATGAACTCAACATTCTGAATCCCTGTGATCAAAAGTCACCATCGCAATTAAGTGAAAATTATAAACATGTAGAAAACAGAAGAAACCATTTAAGTCAGCATTGGTTTTAGCATCTTTTATGGCTTGAGTGTTAACTTCAATTCCTATGACCTTTTTAACTTTCTGAAATGGCATTCAGGATTTTAAATACTTTTTACTAATAACTGTAACAGTGGTATAAATCCTATGCCTGAACTTGATAGGCATTCCATTAAAATTAATTATCGAGAACAACTCACATAATAATATGTTAGCAAAACTAAAAGCCCCTACTCCACCTTACCTTAGCCATTGTTAAGCCGATCGTGCCCGTACCACAGCAAGCATCCACCAAGACAACATTTGAGTTCAGTTTGAACATATCACTTATAGCAGAATACAAAATTTCTGTTGCTGGTGTGTTGACTAAACAAAAACAACACAATTTTACTTGAAATTTAAATATTCATTTATAAATTTAAAAAACCAATCCTAAAAAAATACAAAAAAAACCTTGGAAAAATGACAGAGGAGAAATTTGGAACTTCATATTGAGTAAGTTTTCCACTATGAACTAAGAAGAAAAAAATTGTGCCATTAGCAATTGAAAAATCTGGCACATTAAAAATTCTACCTCATCACCAATCAAGTGGAGAGGGGGTACCTCTTCATACCTATAATAAAAAGAATTGTTCATATCTTGGTCAAAATCATTCCCACTTTTTCGGTCCAATGTAAATGCATCTATTAACTTAAAATGCAATGATATGCGAGTTGCATAAATTTGGAGCGCAAATCATTGAGATCACAAAAGATCAAAGTTACCTTTCTTTTCGATCAGATTCAAACTGAATGTAGAGAGAGGTGACAGGAGAGGCTTCTGAAGACAACAGTTCTTGGTAATATTGCTTGAACTTCTCTGCTTCTGATTTCAATTCCTCCTATTTAAACAAACACAAATGAAAATAAACATCGAGCCTCTTTTTCAAAATAAAATGCAGTAACTAACATCACTGAGTTGCTGAGGATGACAAACAAGGTTGAGAAGAACTTGCGAATTGTTTAATGATGTTCTGATCAAGGCATGCTTCCAAAAACCTTTCCTTGTGCAGGGGTTGAAAGAAGAAACCCCAGTTCTTGAGTCAAGGTATTTCTGGATCTCCTGAAAGTTGAATGAAGCATGTCAGCTAAAACACAGCTTCAATGCTATCTTACAACTGACTTGGAGAACTGTCTTCATGACACCAGGTATGTTAATACAATCTTTCGCAGAAACCACAGTCAAATCACCATTCTTGTAGCTGCCCATTCGGAAACCAATGATGCCATCTGGAGAAATCAATTAGTAAGAAATTGAAAATCCTACTATCTTAAGTGACAAATGCAAGCAATTTATAGAATTTGATCAGAGGATATCACACAATTTATTATAATTATATATATATTTAATTTATATTATAATAATTATTATTCCTTATGTAATAATAATACATAAATCCTGTAATCACACCTTTTCCATCAATGCCAATTCCAATGGTAAATTCACATTTGTTTCTATATTCTCTTGTCACAGGCTAGAAAAAAAACATTGAGATGACATTTCTGATAGCCAACAACTTAAACAAGTATAACTCACTGAAGGACTCAACGGATGGAGCTTGCAACACAAACCATCATATTTCAACCTGGTAAAATCACTTTGACATTGAAATATTCACCATTACTGACAGCAGGTTTAGTGCAATAGCCAGCTTAGCATGCATTCTGCCAATCTCACGTGCTGGCATCGACAGTCAACATGCACAATCATGGAATTACTTTGAATGGAAATAATATTTACTGTTTCTCTGCAATTGCAAAAGACATTGCCTCATTGTTGATAGCTATTTCCTTTGTCAGCCTCCTCAACTGCACATCTATGGCTTTTGTTTTGTTCTAAAAATACAAAATCATTCATCTAATCACTATGCTTATTTTTCTTGTAAACATTATTATTTATTGATTATATACCATGCAACATATTATAATTATTGCATTACTTTATTATACAAATTAATTACAAACAGTCCAAGCATTTGAATTTTAGTTGTTTAACCTCGAGTTGATCTTCATAAGGTAGTTTCCACAGTGGTGTAACAACATCGTTCAGTCTTTTGTCGGATTTAAAGAGAAGCACATGACTCATGTGTTGAGTGAAATTGTAAAAATGCTTACTTAGAATTAAGGTACTCATCTTCAACCAGTTTTGGCCTTTTTGGACCTGCATCGTTTTCTTGATCTGTCAATAACGACGTTATCTTTTTTGTTAAGTTGAGATCTAGTCATTATAAAAAGAATAGACAGTTCATTATTTTGCCTCCCCCACCCACAAATTAAATAAATTCCATGTGCCACATTCTAACCAAGATAAATTTTTTGCTTCTGATCAGCTTTAACTATTTTTGGAACTATTATCATGCGAATAAATTTGTATTTTATGGACTTCTATTCATTGCATCTTATCGGGCAACTAACAGAATAAAGGGAGGAAGGTTAAGTTAATGAAATATCAGATGCAAAGACAATGTAAGAGAAGTTTAGCAGTACAACAGAAATCTCATTACCAACAATTAATATCACCAAAATCAGTCTCACTAATAATGACAAACCTGTCTCAAGTTTCCTTTTCAAGAGAAGAGGATCTGCATTAGCAGCTGCTTCCTTTAAGATAAAAACATTGAAATATTTTTAAATGCAAAACTAACAAATAATGAATTTGCCCACCTTCACCATAACTGCCTTGTTCTTCCAAATGTATCCCTGCAGGATTTGAATGGCTTCTTTCTTATCTTCATCATTTCTGATTAAGAACATCAGTACGTGATTATGATTCTTCCTCAACACAAATGTCATATATTTTAAGGCTCATGCCCACCTAAAAGTGACATAGGCGTAGCGCCCTTGTCCAATACTCTTAACTTTACATGGCTTGACTTTCAAATGAATCAATTTCTTCTTAAGTTGCTGTAACACATATATTCGATTAGCAGCTTGTAAAACTTTTAAAATAAAAGGTCAACATGTAATCCATCATTCACTGAATTGTACACCTATTACTTCATTACCGTAACTAAATCAAACCTAAAATTGAATCCAACTACAAAACAATTTATGTTAATCCCATTCTAACCGCAATCCCAAATTTTCTTGGTAAATTTGACAATTCGAGTTTAAAGTTTTCAGAAGAAAAATCCCCTCTATCTAGATATGCATAAGGATCAATCTCGTTGTCATTTTTATCAATCGGTTCAGAAGGGTTGAGTTTTTCATTGACAATGCCCTCGTTGCTAGAGCTTTCCATATTAATTACGATAAACAGGCAAGCAAACTCGCGAATTCCCTTAATAACGCTGTGAAGAAGGGGCACGTGTAAACATTTTACAATTTAATAGCAACTGACATTCAATATGCGTTGTATTTAAAATCATATAAAGTAGATTTAATTAAAACTTTGAATGTTTTATTTTTAATATCAATCACCAGTAAATATTAATACATGTAATTAGTGCTTCTTAAATTGTAATCATGTAGTTTGAAATTATTCATGTTTAATTATTTAGGTAACGATGTGGTCATCGTAGTTGTAAGACAAAATTTATGCCAACACTGTTTTCTGACCGCAGGTAATCAATGCCAAGAGTCAAGAAAGAACTTCCATGTAGTAAATTGTTTCGTCGAGTATGAGTTCTATTTTGCAAACTCTTTATTTTCTAACTTTAAAATTTTTATTCGGAGAATAAGATCTAACAGATGACAATAATGATAACGAATCCATATTTGATTAAAGTGGCGTATATTGAACATCAAGACTGAGTAGCTTTCCTCGAAGAGAAACGTTTTTAAAGCGGTGTGAAACCTTGCTGGATCACTGTTCAATTTTGAAAGGGGAAGTTTGTTCCTTATTTGCGGGCCATCAACGACAATGGATCTGCCATCCTGCGTTGCATGTCTAGTTGATAATTTGACGAGAGAGTCTTTGGCTGCTGATTTGAGCCCTCACCTTCCTAGAATAATGATAATGATTCCGAGCTTGACTATAGTGGCGTCTGTCCAAAAAGAACTTCAAGACACAATATTCGTAGCTTTCCCTGAAGAGGAATGTTTTCATATTGTTGGCCAAATGACGGGCAAAAAACAACTCACGGGCAGCGACTTTTGACCACCCCTACCCTTACCCCTAACCCTACCCTATCTCATGACCCTGGAAAAGCCGTTGCTTGTGAGTTGGTTTTTGCCAGTCACATCTCCAACCATCATGTCTTCAGGACAGAGTGAAACCCGACTTAGTAATTGAAGGGAGGGAGCCTTCATCCGTTGTACAGGGTTTTGTAGTTGGAGGGAGGGGGTTGTTAACCATCAGCCGGGGGAGATTCTGGTCATCTGATGGCCTTTTTTTGCTTGTCCATGAACAAATTTGCACTTAACGTAGTTGCTTGTAAGTTCACATTTCCCAATGGGAGTGCAGCAACTGGGAAGGGGGGTGGGGGGTGTAAATAATTCCCTGGTATGCAGGGATGAAAAACGGCACTAGGTCACCTGACCTTAAAAGAGACTTGAATACAAGTATAAATATCTTGTATTCTATTCTTTGGCGAATACCACAATGTGCTAGGTCCAATGCCGATCAATGAGGAAAGAGGTTTTAATCTCAAGATTCCGACTAGGCAGATGCACTTTGAACAGTTACATGCACAAAATGGGACTGCTAGAAAGCGGAAAATGTCGAATATGCTCGAACGAAAAAGAGACGATCAGATATTTTCTCCTGAATTGTTCGGACCAAAAAATCCTAAGGAGAAGAATCAGACTCCAAGCTTCAAACCCAATCGGTAGACTTAAAAACCATGCTCAACAGCAATGTTAGCATTGGGATATCTACGAGGAGCAGCTCAATTTCATTCCACTCGAATGATCCAGTTAAAAATATAATTGTGTAAAAGGCAGGGATGCCGACAGAAATTTTGGAACCCTAGGAACAGAGACCACGGCCCCTATGTTACGTCAATTTGGTAATGGAAAAGCAAAACAATGTTATGATTTGTAAAATTTAATTAGATTCAACTCAGGGCGGGCCCCTGGGCACTTTTCCCCTATTCCCTCTCAGCGACCCTGGTAGAAGGGATCGGCAAACATTTGGAAAAGACACAGGCATTTATTCATTTCTTTAATCTCAACAAAAAAAACTTTTAGTTTGTTTTTAGGATTCGCCTTACAAAGCATTGTGCTTGTAGTAATTGTTATTAATGAAGAAATAATAGTTGTTTTTTTTTAAAATCTTTCTTAAGCTGAAGAGCCCGATACTATGGATTATATTATTTATTTACATATCAATTTGTCAACTTTTTCAATTTAAATCTCTTCGACTGGCAGCATGTGTATAAAGATTACCATAGATCACACTCGAATAAATAAACATTACTTGCAAAGAATTCAAAGCAATTCGTTGACAGGAAAAAGCCTCGAGCAAATGAGGTGCGACATTGTTCAGCTTTAGAATGTTGACTGCGAAAGCGGAGGGGGCACTCATTTCACGCTCCTAATGACTGGCAAAGTCAATTAAAGGTGTCGGATTGACGCCAGTCACGACCATAATGTCACATTCAGGGAGTTCTTTTCCACTTTTCACTTCTTTCCAGTCCTTAGAGGTATTGTTTTTGAAGTGAAATATTTCTGGCCTGGAAATGTGTCGGTCGGTTGAACCAATTGTTTGTAGACATCAAACGAACTCCAACAATCTGTCAGCGGAGATTTTTTTATGTCCACTTATTAACTTCCTAACAATATCGAGTGACCGCCCACCCTTTCATCTTCCACGTTCCTCTAGGACCCCCTGCAAACATGATTGTTTGACCTGATCAACGATTTTTGCGATCACATGCTGATGTCTTTCTTAAAAATCAAGAGACTCAACGAAAGCGAGACTGTTTTCTATGTATAAATTATTGGCTTTTATTTTACGAAAGAACATAGTTAAAAGCAAATTGTATGCCCTTATAGAAATAATGTAACACAATATCGGTTAGGAAAATAAAAATAGTGTGACTCAATATAATGTTTTTCCGATGGTCAGTCATCTGCACTTCGTACCTTGGCATTTTTAGATGAATCCCGGAGGAGGCAGATAGGTTAGAGGGGGAAAACAAGAGGGAAATATCGAATTCAAATAAGGATTGACAGTCGATTCATTGAAGTGATTTCCAATAACAGAACTGCATGAAGTGGACGTAGACAGAGAAGCAGATGATTTCAGGAGGTCTTGAGAGGAGCAAACGTCGGAGATAGCCAAGTGCAACGTTTCAATCTGTTCAGAACATCTCTCGTCCTTTCTACGTTCTTGAGAAAGTGCAAGTGACTGTGTCTGGTAGCATTCTGCTAAAAGTTTTCTCATTTCTTCAACAGAATTATTGAGCATAATGATGTAATTTTTGGCTAGAAGTAGCGTCGCAATCTTTGAGAGTTTACGAACAGAAGGACCCTGAGCGTATGGCATGACTTCTCGAAGTGCATCGAGAGCTGAGTTCAGATCGTGCATTCGTTTTCTCTCCCGACTGTTGACTTTCAGCCGTAATTCTTGCAGCTCTTTTGAATCTTGTCCAACGTCTTGCCGTCTGACAGAATGACATTTTTTGTACTTTTCTTTCGCTCGGTATTTTTTGGAGTTAAATTTTGTCGAAGCATCGTTCGACGAAAGTTGAAGCGATCCGCATTCTTCGGTAACCTTGTGATTGCTTGAAGTTTCTGAATGGCAATCTTTCAACAGGTTTTCTAAGTCAAACGACTTGACGCTCATGGCTGCTAATAAACAATGTCTGGCATACGTACGGAACAAGTCAACTTATGCTACGTATTTGATCAGTAAATCCATCCTATTGGATGATGTTGGATCCGCAAGATTGCAGCTCATTGGTCAGTTGTAGTCAGTGGGTCAACAGACCGTATCAATGTAGTCATGAACACATGCACTCAGAAAAAATACTTTTTCAAGGAATTTTTGGGTTGTTTAAAACTTAACACATCTTAAAAAAAGTATCATAAAAGATTTAAATGAGAGTTATTACTGTTGTTATTGTGCACTTATCACATAAATGGAAATTAGAATTGCACATCATAAACTACGCTTATCCAATTCTTGAACGTTGCAATTTGTAACATCGGATTTTCTCCAAACAAGCAAAAAGTAAAATGCTTTTGCGAGATTTGATCCTTTAAGCAGCTTGACAGGAAACATGGAAAAGTGTAGGACACGCAGGATAAACGCCCCCTCCTTTCAATAGCCATATGTCACCAGCACCGAGACAATTAGCAGTGTTCACCATGGGAGTTGAGAGCAGCATTTTCTTATTTGAAAAATCTGTTTCCTCCTTTTAAAATTACCTCGCCTGCTCGGGAACGGCTCAGAAATAACTGGCCATAAGGACCTATTTAAATGAATTTCTGGATTTATAATAATTAAGCTATGTTTTGTTTGGTGCTGTTTTCCGCATGGAGTATCATTGCTAGTGAATGAATCGAATGCAGAATTTCCCTCAAATAAAACGGATTTTTCTAATTCTACTTCAATTTATAGTTAGTTTTGTCGATCCACAAGCCTCAGGCGCCAGACTGTCTTTGACTACATTTAGTTGTGGGAATAAAAAATCGTCAAAAGGCCTTGCAGCATTTTACCAACTAGTTCAGGAAAAAATTCGAACAAACAAAGAAAGCCAATTTTGGTGGTTGTGATTGACTTCAAGTCAAAGGAAGCAGTTGTATGAGTGTTTGAATCATTAGGATGGTATCAGCAGTATGATGTGCAAATATAAAGTTCATGTAGGCAGGGTTTCATGGACGTCATTTTAATTATTTCCAAAAAGAACCTCAACTCAATATTTCAAAAATAAATTTAAAAATAGCTTAATAATCTTTCCTCATTTGGTCGTCAGCATCTTTTATGCTTCATCATCAAAGGAAAGAGGGGCAACCAGAGTCATGGAGGACAACTGTTCACCAAACCCAGACAAGGCAGAGAAAAAAACTCTTAATCACTTTAATCAGGCATTTAAACAACAGAGAAAGTAAAACAACATGAAATAATTTGTTTAACTTGGTAATCTGAAGCTTCACGTTCAGCATGCTCATTGTTAACGTCAAGTCTTTGGTTGTCTTGGCAAATATGTTGGTCTAAAGACATTGCAGAAAGTATTTATTCTGTAGCACACAGGATTTTCATTTCTTGATTTGAACGCCTCCTTGGTTTAGAGGATCGTTGATTAGCAAAACATCACAGTTTGTGAATTGATATCTTAGATTTGAGGTTTTTTTTCTGAAAATATTGCTTAAGTATAAAGATTAAGCCCGAGATAAATTGATCCAATATGACATTTAATCCAATATTTTGTGCACTGTTTCTTAGTTACCATAACAACTGAATTGCTTCTCCTCAAGTGGTGGGTAGTGGCTGTCCGGATTATAAATAATTTGTGGTTGGTTAAGAATATCTGCATCAGACATTTTCTTATATTTTTGTTTTATTTTGAAAGCGAATTAAAACTGAAAAGACAGATTTAGGATGAATAAATACACAGGGAAGGTACCTGCCGTCATTGATGAACAGATAATCGTGGAATCCCTGGAAGACAGCCATAAATACCAGCACGCGGATCAAGATTTCCTGTCTGATGTTACCTCACTAAATCTCAATTATAAGAGTGAGTGATGAGAATGTTGTGCAACTGGTGCAAAGAAATTTACTTGAAATGCAATTATTGAACTTAAATTGATTAATTAAAACTAACCTTGCAATCACATTTTGTTATTTTATTTTAATGAGATTTAAGCATGATTGCCACATCTGCAAGTCTTGATAGAAATTTTAAAATCCAAGTTGGTGAAAATAAGATGGAGTTGTTTTTATTTTTCCATTTCACCCTCCAGATATTCTAAAAATCAGTAACATCTGGTTTTTAAAAAATTTAACAAAATTACAATTGAACAACAATTTAATTGAGAAAATAGAAGGACTGAAGGAACTCACAAATCTTGTTTGGCTTGGTAATGTTTAAATAGTTTTAAAGCAAACAATGAATTTTAATATTTAAGCATTTTGGCAGATCTATCATTTAACAACATCAAACAAATCGAAGGCATGGACAGTTTAACGAAACTCAGAGATTTATCCTTGTTTAATAACAAAATTGAGAAACTTGAAGACATGGATGCCTTGATTGATCTACAATTGTTATCTGTGGGCAACAATAACATCAAAGATTTCAGCAATGTAAATATTTTTAACATTTGTTGGCTGAATTAGTTAAGGATAATAATTCATTAACTTGTATAACTAGTTATGTTTTTCATGATGGGCAGATAATTTACTTGAGAAGATTCAAAGCTTTGAATTCATTAACGTTAGAAGGAAATCCGCTATCAACAGCTGAGAACTACAGAAGTTATACCATCGCTTTACTGTCTTGCCTGGTTTATTTAGATTATTCTGCCATTGATGAAAACCTGGTTATTAGGAATGATTCTTACATTTAAAAAATGATTGGATTAATTTGATTTTTTATCACCTGCAGAAAGAAAATGCCAGACAAACGTATGAAATGGACATCGAAAAGTTAGAGCAAGCTGAAGTTGAAGCCGATGCTCTTCAAAGAAGCTCCAAAGAAAATTCTCTTGCTCTGGAAAAGGCATTTTATGATGCATTATTTTCAATAATTTACATTCTAATTGTTTGATTAATCCTGTTTATAATTAATGCAGGAGGCATTTGTCGATAAAATAAAAGGAAGTTTTATTATGGAAGTAATGTTTGCAAATGATGAAGATGGAAAGCTGTTAAGCACCATTCCACCAAATAAGACTGCCTCAGATGAATATGCTTTTTTCAAATTTATAAATATTATTTTTATAAATTTTTAAATTATTTCCCTTACAAAAACATTTGTAGCAAACTCAAGTTGCAATTTTCCTTAACAATTAAAACATATTTTAAAAGCTTAAATTCATGCTGTGAGCAACTGCATCAATATGGAATGAAAATATATGAAGAAAGACAAAATGAAATATCAGAATTTGAAAAATTTCTTGCTGAAATCAGGCAGCAGAACAAGGAGCAAGCAACCATTGAAATAAACAAATTCACGTCCTCCAATAGTTGTGTAAGGAAGCTCAATGCTTAATAAAAACAAGAATAACCATTGATTCTTTAATCTTATAACAGGCTTTACACAATCTACTTTTGAATCCAAATGCCAAAGAAGAGGTTGATGGTGAGAAATTAGAAGATCTGAAAATGGCCCTATTACTCTTGGAAGTTCAACTTGTTGATCAAGTTGAGGTGCCAACGAGTCCTCTTAATCTTTTGAACAAAATTTATATTATTATTCAAATTGTTTCATAGGAGTCAATGAAGGAATTCATCCAAAACTTGAGTGAAATCATTAATGATTTCATCAATCAAGTCAGATTCAGACTGCAGGAGTGCAGGCATTTGGAATCCATTCATTACAATAAAATACTGAGTGAAAGTGCCACAGTATCGGACAAAGTCCTAACTAATAAAATGGATGATGAGTTCCTTACTGGAAACCTAGCAAATGTGAAATCATGTTAATTTCTAAAGCTGACAAAGCAACTATTACTTAGTTTGCAATTAAATTCAGATTCTCATGGACAAAGATTCTCTTCAAAGTTCTGCAAAGTCCTCCCATGAAATCCACATCCAAATTCTTGAAAACATAGAAGATGAAATCATAAGCAAGTCAAATACATGGATGAAAAACTACCTGGAAAATACTCAAAAGAATGAAATTTTGAGGAACAGGAATAGGATCCTCGAGATCATCCATCTCATCAATTCTTTGCAAGAAGACTTTCATGTTGTCGAGCCATAATTTCACCTCAGCTTCACAAATTACTAATTCTTAGGGAACTTGTTGAACAAAGTAAAATATATGCTAAAAGAAGCTTAATCTTTGATTAAATTATTTAGCACTGGGACACTTTATGACGTTATATGCCTCGTGAGACTCTCAAAAAACTGGCTGCTGTTACTAAAGCAATGGATGATTTCATTCAACTTATGACTACAACAAACAATTTTTATTGAAACGTTTTTGGTGGGAATCAAGTTTTCTCATAATGTTTATCTCCAACAAATGTACAAAAGTGAAAGAATAGTTAAATACGAGTTATTTACATCAACAGTTTACATTTCTTAAACACAATTAATTGAATTAAACTTAGAAGAATTTAGAAGATATCAAGAAACACAAAAATTATTTGTTTCTTTTGAATGAGTTTGTTTTCAACTTAGGCATGTTGATTGGCCTTAAGTAAGGATTGTCAATCTGACCACTTGAGTCAGAAAATTCCATAGGCTTTCTAAAAGTAGCTTCATCTTGACTCGATCGTTCTCTCGCATCATTGCCAATGGTCTTCCACTCATCATCCTGAGATTCATTGTCTTTTCCCAGCAATGCATCTAAATATGACTTTGGCTTTGGTTTGTTGGCTATTAAAGGAAAAGCATAGGGCTCATCTGAAAACAAATTTTCATTGTCCCCAGTCTTGGCTAAAAACTTGGTAAGAGCCAGTTCAGTATCTCCTTTCTGACCAGCAATTTTCTCACGAATTACTTTGTATTCAGAAACTGGTGCTTTTTGAGTGAGAGTTCTGATGTAAGTGTGAGGGTCAGGAAATGATGGTAAATGTGACGGTACAAAAGGTGGAAATGCTTCCGTTTGACCGACTTGAAGTATCCTTGATTCATTAGGTACATTGCCGTGTGTAGCTCTTGGCAGGGGTATCTGATTAGGTCTTTTAGCAAATGTAATTATTCCTTCAATATTTGATCCTATCTCCACAAGCGCTGAAATGACATCAGTGACCATTGGATCCGTTCTTCCTGCTACCTCAGCAAATGACTTAGTGCTGACGGCCAATTCGACCATATAGCACTGCATTAGTTCTGTCAGCAGTTCCAAACATGGCCCTTCAATTTTTTCAAATCCTGCCTCAAGAGCCAATGCGGCAATCGAGGTTTTTAACGGATTTTTCGAGAGTGTTCGCGGAGCGTGCATTTTCCTTTATTTATTCAAACATTCACGGGTGCACTATACAACAAATGTCAGACTTCGCTATAAATATACAACAACAATAGATAAAACAACTAAAATATGCAATGATAAGCATCGATTTCTGCAAACGTTAAATATTAATATTTCACACGCGCTTGCTTATGTTTTCAGCTTCTTTTCAATATAAATAAATAATTTAGATTATACTTAATGTCACCTTCTATAATAACTGCCAGGTACTGCATCGCAGTAACGATGTTCCGAGCACCTGCGGCTGGCTGCGCGCGACCCCTGGATGATCCTAACCTAGTCTATGGAGTCCTTTAACAAGGGCTTTCTACATAAAACCGAAAGCGAGAACTCACCTCAAATTAAGTATGGGTTATATACTCAACTCAGCCACGCAAAATCAACCACAATTTTCATTCAAATGATAACCAAGTACAAATTAAATCTCATCAGGAACGCCATTCCAGCCTTTGCCACAAGGGGTCCGTTTCCCCAAAAATTACGTCCCCGAATGTCATCTGAATATGGTTACGTTTTCCGTCACTATATCGTGCCATATTAGCTTGGAAGACCTAAATTAGTACATTATTTTTGCCTATCTGTAATTTATTATACAAATTAGGTCTTTAGACCAATCAAATGTTACATGATTCAGTTTATGGGATAAGGGACTACATAATTTAAGAGAACTGCTAAAGATTAACTTTTGGAGGATGGTGGAAGACCTATAAATGGTGGTTGGGCTTCACACATGACATTTAGTGGCTCTCCAAGCACATATTATGGATACTAAGCCAACTAAATAAGTACGTTTCCATAATTCTTCATAACATTTTATTGAACTGAGTTGCATTTTCTTCTGTGTTTTGTGATCCAGTTTTTGGATTTTGCAGTGCATGTAGTATTATACCTGACAAATATATCAAGCAAACTCAATCAACAAAATCCAAAATCTAAATACCGATACTAATTCAGATATTAATGTCACCTGTAGTAATATGTAACAGCATCAATTTTACCTGTAGCTACAGAGACATTGAGACAACCAATCAAATTTGGCTGGTTGGCAGCAGGAATTGTTATGTGCTTATGACAAAGAACTTCCGTGGACTTGCTCATGCCTTTTTCTTCATTGCCTTCAACATAAAATGGCATGAATACTTTGCAAGCTAATGAGTAAAGACACAAAGATAGGATGATGACACCAGTTTTGCCATGAATTAATGCTGCTCCCGAATGCTATTTACCATCCAAGATTTATTATTAATCTTGGCACATGCAAATTATATTTTAAACATATTAAAATATCCAACATTCCATACATAGTCAAACTTTCTAAGGTAAAAGTGATTGTTTGGTAAAAAAAAATTGTTCGTACCAAAGATGATTGCAATCTTTTTATCAGTGATGCTGTTAGCATCCTCCAACTTCAGATTGTTTGTTCCATCAGATAATGAAGTTCCAATCAGCAACCATTCTTCCCTAAAATTCTCCTACAATCAATTCATGGTATTATTCAGATTATACAATTAAATCATGTATTAAATCCAGATAAGATATGCAAACCAATAAAAACTCAGCCAAATCAGGAACACTGTAAATGTCAGTCAACTCAAGGGCTCCTGAGCTTGCCTTGCTAACTGTGGCTGTCAATCCACAACTAAGAAGTTGTTGCATGGGTTTTATCATCAAAAGTATGCCGCTTAGCAGATGTGACATTAATATAACTAATAATAATTATATAAATAATAATAATAATAGTGCCTCACCTGTTTTTGTTACTGGTTAAAACTTTAGTGTAACCAAAGTAATAACAAGATCTCAGAATGGAACCAAAGTTCTGTGGATCCTGAAACAAATGAAAACAAACTGCTATTAAATTGAATTTATGAGGAGGCATAGACATTTTCAAAACCTGGATGCCGTCCAATATCACAAAACGCCTCTCTTTATTTAATTCCAAGATGGTATTGCTAAAATAAAATCACAAAGATCCAAAAGGTTGTGAAGGTTAGAAATACACTATTATTCCATATTCATTTTATAGAGTTAGAACAACATTCAGTTTCTATCATTCTGTTAATGGTCCTTGAGAAGCGTGGAACACTAACACCAGTTTGTCGGTAATCAGAGAACACAAAAATTACTAAAAGCTTGATGTAATAACCTGATAGAATGCTGAACAAATAATTTCCCTGCATCGAGACAGAAACCCTGTATGAGAATCCATAAATTCACTTTATTTCCAAACATTTCCAAACATTTTCAAAAAATAAAATTTCAACCTGGTGTGGTCTATCATCTGAGAGAGCAGAAAGAACAAAGTTTTTTTGGATTGATCGAGGAATGGATAATTTCTCTGCCATGTCAAGAATATCTATGACTTCATTTTACTTGAATCCAAGATATTTTCATTGACATACAAATGATTGAAAGACCTTCGTTGAGCCATGAGAGCAATTCTCACTGGATGGATGCCATACAGTACTTCACCTATTATGTCAGACTTAAAGTGTCTGAAAGACGTACACATTAAATTTAGGCATCCCAATCAAATTCAATCAATTTCCTTGGCAATTCAATCATTAAAACCAAATATTTAATAAAAATGTAAAATTCCTTGTATAGATAAGTTACAATTTTTCAAATCATTTACTTAGCATGCATGTAAATTTGTTCATGTCTTCTGTCTTTTTTGAAACCTTTATTAAGTACATCTGTGAAAATAATTTTGGATAACTAACATTAAACAAATGAAATACTATGAAAACAACATAACTAAGCCTCTCTTTTAATGTTTCTAGGAAATCTTATACAAATAAAGTAATCTTACAGGTTATATAACTAGAAGTATATATGTAAGCTTCAGTAAGATTCAATCTGAAAATTTAGCTTTAGATACAATAGAAATAAAAACTATTAATAATAACTATTAACTTAAAACTTAATAACTTTCACTGCAACAAAAATCATAAGAAGAGAATTAGATGCAGCAAATATGTTCTTAAGTAATTTATAAAAAAAATACACTGTTTGTGGTCCAATTCTCTGAGGGTGATTTGACCACATTAATATTTCAACCTCCAGTTATAAGAGGTTGATTTAAAAATAATAGATTTATTGTAAAATTCATCTCTAGCAGATTCGTTTTTTCTTTAATTTTGATTTCTGCAAACCCTTCCCGAACATGTGTTTGCCAGAAAAGCTAGCTCGGTGTAAAGACAGAAGCACTCCTCTTGTGCCCTTGCTATTCTTTATTCCATTTGTGATGGGATCTCTTCATCAATCTATGCGATAGCTGCCTAACAGTTTGAGCACAACTACTAGTGTTGATCTGCAACGTCTTTGATATTGGAAAATATGCGATCTTTGACTTCTTGGCATTGATTGTGAAACTTCCTC
This sequence comes from Hirudo medicinalis, assembly GCA_011800805.1. Taxonomy (NCBI): domain Eukaryota; kingdom Metazoa; phylum Annelida; class Clitellata; order Hirudinida; family Hirudinidae; genus Hirudo; species Hirudo medicinalis. The sequence continues at coordinate 73,694 of MPNW01000030.1, forward strand.
AAGCATCCCTTACACATTATCATATCTTCATCTTCTGAAATCCAATTCAATGTGCTCTAGCACAGTTGATTCAAAAATAACTAGCTGGTCTTCTCCTATTGAACTAGATGCATGAATGGATATGTAGAATTCTATAAAGAGAGCCCTGGGTCACTCTTGTTGGCAGAGGTTTTAAGTATACCTACTGGCAATAATAATAGCTTTTCTCAACTGGTTGGCCTTACGCAAATGTAAAAAACGTCTTTAAAATTAAAATAAAAGTGAGTAAAACTTTGACCAACCGCGGCTAGAAGAAATAGGTCTTGATATCGCTTTTGAGAATTCTTTAGCAACGCTAACCAAAACTTTGTACGGAGAAAACATTTTAATAAATCCCGCAAAAACAATAATAATACTCACAATAATATGAACCGATTATCAACCAAAACAACCAAGAAATATGAATTAGAATGTCTTTCAATTGTGGTAGTTAAAAAAATTAAATTAACATACCTTGTTTTTAATTTTTGTATATTCATTTTGGAATTCATAGCTTACTATTAAAATTTTTTCTAAAACTACCTAGATTAGCCTACTAGTGCCGATTAATATCAGGACGGCTTTTTTTTACTAAAAATTATTTATGCATATCTACAACCAGAACCTTAGAAAAACAATATAATTCATGACTTTCCGACATGAAGGATTTCCAAACATTAATTGTAGGAACCTTATCAGTTAAGCTTAAGCCTGCAGGCACTAATGTTGTAATTATATTAATGTGTAATAATAAGCTAATATTACGTTAATTAAATTAGTTTATTTTATTCATATTGCGCCATATGCACAGCATTAGAGACGATTTTTTTGTTAACCATCTACACAGTTCTCCTTCCAAAGAGCGCTTGCGGCTGTGCAACTGTGCAGGCCGTTTCGAATAAAGAGATCGATTCTGCTCCGCTCAATTTTCCTTAAAATTAACTGATGACCTTTATAAGTTATCAAGGTGGTAGTTTACCACCTGCATAATCCAGCCTAGCTAGCAGCTTCCTGCAAAGTTACTCAAACACCAAAAGAAAAGTGTTTATAAACAGGACACGACTACTAATCTCCCTAGTGTTTCTCATATCCAAAATATGAAACGATTTCATTGTAGCAAGATCATCTCACCCACCACACAATGCTGTGGTGGACGGGCTTCACACACATCAATTCAGTCAACCAAGTTCAGATTTGTTTAAGACATTATTGAACCCACTTATGATTGGGTATTTGCATATGGGGGAAAAATTTACTGGCATTTAACCTGTCAACAGCAAAAACTGAATTTAATAATAGGATCATGTCAGTCATGTCAAATACACAGGAATGCAAACTCGTCTCATAGCATTTATTATGAATAATGCTGCAAATAAATTAGTTTTATGAAAAATTCCTTAACATCCTAAAACTGATCACATGACATTTAAAGAGAGACCTCCAGGTTAGGAAGTACTTGAATCAGCTTCTAAATTAACAACTCAATCAGTCTTGTAATTCCTGCCAACAGTTGCCTAAAAATGATCGGTTTATCAATATTTTGGTGCAGAGTTTCTTAGCAGCGAGGAAGAACAAAAAAAAAATCTATTCAAAAATAATGAACATTTTAAAATTAAATTGCAATAAATCATCAATTTAGGTTTTGTGGCTCCAAGGCACAAACAGAAATAAAAGATATAATCAAATAGGTTTTTAGATGCAAACTATCATGATGGTGACAACAAAAGCTGTGAATGTAGTTTCTTGAGTTGGAATACTGGAATTATAATGAATAATTGAAATTACATTGATGTGCTTCAGTTTAAGATGATTAGCAAACATGATTAAGGCATACAGTAAAGTCAACCAGCCAACACCATTGCTTTGCAAGAAACACATAAAATTGAAAGTATAAACTTTTCTAACAACAAAGAAAATTCCAAACGGACCACTTAGTGTCGAGAAACATTTTTTGGCATTGTTTCTGTTCTCACTTAAAAATAATTTTCGTGCAAAACTTGGAATGAATATTGAAGCACATTGCTAACACAAAAATGAAGAAAAAGAATGTTTGGACAAAAAATAACTGGTTCTTAGAACAGGGGATCGCTTTTGATCGCGTTATTGCTGACGTGACAAAACAACAATCTGAGGTAACTTGCACACAAGTGTCACTGAGAAACAAACAATTGACCTAATTAGATCAACAACTTTGTTACCAAGAATAAACGTAAGTTTCTCCACAAAAGAGATCCAAATAATGGCTCTGATATCCACTCATTTGCAAATATTTAATAAAAAGTCATGGCAATATTTCTGCATTTCCAGTTATACAAACAAGTCATTTGCCTAAGTTATGAAAATGTATACAAAGTGGGCAAAACATTTCATATGCAACTAAATATTTTTTAACTATGCAACTTACACACAAGTTAAGTTAGAAAGCAGGACTTACAATGAAAATAAGAGTATTAATTTTCAATTCAAACAGTACTTTCACTTTCAAATTTTTGAACAGAAGCTTCCTGAGAAGGTGAGAGTGCAGCCATTCCCTGATTGCTGAGTGCACTCTCCTTGTCCTTGTTCAACAGAGGTTCACCGGTAAGAGTCTCGTAATGGTTGTGATGATGAAGGTGATGTTGATGATTATGATTCCCATTGCATTCCTTTGTGTTTCCAACATTTGAATGGAAAGGTTTGATTGAGGCCAGCTGAGTGGAATCTTTGTCGAAACATGCTTTTTGCTTCCCTTGTTTTAATCTCCTGAAAAAAGACCATCAGGTGAATGATAGGACACTTCAGACCATCCTTAAGTTTTCTTGGTAACTTCAAACAATTCACACAAACTTCCTAATGCTCAGAACCACAGCGAGAGCTGCCGACACAAGGACAACGGTGACCACAATGCCGATTATCATGCCGCAGAGATCGGCCGATGCGACTTCAGATGATTCTCACTTTCTGAACAAAAATGGTAATTTTTTTTTAAATAAAATTTTGATTAAACATGTTAATGCACAACCCCTTCTTAGAGAGTAGTTTTGAAAGTTTTGAGACAGCAGACGACTGTTCTGTGCTTATCAATTTATTGCACTAAGTAAATAAGTGCATCACATGAAAAGTTATTGTATAATTAATTTAGAAAAGTTAAAGAACTGCAAAACTATTTTCCCAGAAATAATCAAACACCTGGAGGAAAGTGTGAAAACCAAGAATTTTTAATATTTCCTATCAAAGTTGTGCACACATCGAGGTTGAAATGCTTGAATGATAAATAACATATCTCATAGGCCTTGCAAACCATTATTTCTCGAGTCAATGAAGGAATTTTTGTAATTGTACTTAAAACAACTTTTTTTTAAATAAATTAATAAAAAGAGATCACTAAAATTCTAAACAGGTGATGACACAAATACAAGACATTTGCAAAAGAATTTCACTTAATAAAACTACCATATTTGGCCTCTACGTGGAGAACACCACTATTAGCACTTTCAATTTCGCCCAACACAGAGGAGACTTGTATGAGGTATCCCCGATCATTCGTGTAGTTTTCAAGAACATAGAATGGGGTTGAACCTGTTAAAAATGGTTCAAAATTAAATTCAAGTAACCAGGAGGATGGCAAGTTCAAACCACCGTGAACAAAGTCGTGGGACCAATGGGCATCGTGACCGTTCGAATCGGTCGTGTAGGAAATCTTGAAGCACACGTCGCCGTCGATCATCTGCGGAAAGGTCCAACTGATGTTGAGCCTGTCATCACCCAAATAAATGAACTGGATGTCTCTAGGGACTGGTAAACCTGGATGGAAATTTTTCGAATTAATTGTGATTAGTGATAGATTAGTGATAGATTAGTGACACTTACCCGTGGAGCACGTGATTACGTCGCTCAGCCATCCCTTCTCCCCGTGGACTCCAAAGTAATAATTTGTTAAAGGCCACAGATTGCTTACATAAATGTTATTGCTGGAAAGTGTACAATTATTTGCATCAGGTTTCTCTAATATATAAGCTTAAGAACATTTTAAAGCACCTCGCGAGTAAATCTAAAAGCAACCATTGAGGGCACGAGAATTTATCTTGATGGGCATAAACTCCGTAACAGATTTTGAAGTCGCCCTCGTCTAAAGCTCCGGAAGAAGCAGTCAGAGACAGCAAGACTGTCGTGTCATTCAAAGCTTCTCCTTTCAACTTCAACAAACTTTCGCTCGGATGCTTTCCTGGGGTTGCTGTTCGGCAATTAAAATTCTCGACTGCACTCAACTTAAGAATGCAATTGCGCATTATTTCTCTATTTAACAATGAGACGCAAAGAACCTGCGAACCTTACAATTTACAATTAAAGGTCAACAACATCGGAACTCCCGAGAATGAGCTCATTGTATATTAATATTAATTTTATATTTATTAATTTTAATATTCTCATTCCTTACTTGGCTGCACAGGAGTGAAAAATGAGGCATTTGCTGGTATTCCCGTGCCGACCTTCGACATCGACTGAACTTGGAGTTCATAAAACCGATTCGGTTCTGGTTAAAATTGAAAATTATTCTTGTAATGAATGGAAAATCTGTAGAATCAAAGACAATTCGACTTGCCAAGATTGCCGAGTAAATACGATCGATCGGATTCCCTCGTGAAGTACCTCGACAACTTCTTGCCGGGACTCTGGCACTGGATGCGAAAACCGTACAATTCGACGCTGCCTGAGAAGTGCTTGACCCGCCAGCTTATCAGGGCAGAAGAGGAGTTGAACACTTCCACGTGAAGGTCCTCAGGGAAGTACACTGGTACACAAATATTGTTTATTTCAAAGAAACCAGACATAACTTTCATTGAAATTCTGAATCATGCATCTCTACATCAAGAACTCAAAGTTACAAATAAATGCTTATTTTACAGTTGTACTGAAAAACTCATATTAGCCATGTTAAATTTAATTGAGGATAAATTGCATTAAATTAAAACATAGAATTTAATTTTGAAAACGACAATAAAGACATTCGTACGAGGACTGTACTGGTCTGCACTTAAAAATATGGCCTGCCACTGATCAGGCTCCAGATCTTCGAGGTTTGGAAATCCGACTTTGGTGCCCGAAAGTACCACGATGTCGTACCTATTTTCAGGCATCAGATCTGTAACATCAACAAAGCGTAAAGAATAATGTTAGATGAATATTAATGTTCCTAATAATAAGGATTTATGAAAGCAATAATCAAATAAAATAATCCAATTTATTAAATAAAATCACACATAAATGCCCTTAAAAATTTGAATATTTCCTGGTTGGTGATAAATGTGCATTCACACTTCTTCAGCAGATCATTTTGACACTGAGTGATTGTAGCACCTACTAAGTGATTGCAGCACCTACTACAAAACACTTTCCTTGTTGAACTCACTTTATTTTGTTTAACAACGACTTGCACAGATCTAATTTTTATGCAACAATGGATCGTTCCATTCACAGAAACTACGTACGACTACCAAAGCAGTCGTGACACGTTCAAACCAAGTACCGTTGAATATGCTTTTAAAATTTATGAAAATTCTGAGGCAAAGTGAGATGCTTTTCATGTAGAACACTTTCCACTTAAAATCGACCAGAAAACTTTACATAAAAAACTTTCACAATATCAGGTCCGATTACAGGGTACAATCTGAACTTCAAGTTGGCGAATAATTAAGCTAAATAAACATCAATAAGAAATTACTCATTTATTCATGTTTTGGAATAAAAAAAAAACAGTCACGCTCCTGAAAAAAAAAGTTGAAGGCCAACCTCTCAACGTTATGTTGTAAACGGATCCGTCCACTCCGAACGTCTTCGTGTGAGAATGCCTGAAATTTCTGAGGAGAACCTTGTGCGCCACAATGACTCCGTTGGCTTGCCTGCCCGTCAGTTCCTTCCACCGAACGGCGATGCTGGACGAATCCTCGGCCTTCAGGGTCACTTGCGGAACGGACAGCGGAACTGACGAGAAAGTTATTGCGACCGTTCGTTACGCATTTAAAGAAACACGTAGCTTCAAGAAGCAATCGATTTGCAACCTTCCTCGTTGGTCATCTGACTGACCCAATCCGAAGGATCGCTGGATTCGCCGTCGGCATGAGCCCTGACGTAGAAGGTGTAATTCGTGAATGGCAGCAAGTGGATTATTGTTTCTTTTGTCCGTTCAGTGGGCAGCTGCAATTCCCTGCTGTCTGTAATAAAAAGACAATGTTCGAACAATTGAAACGAAGGGATATGAAGAACAGAATGCTACCTTGGGATGACCAGTAATGAATAGAATAAGTAGCCATTCCTTTGAAGTTGTCAGGAGGATCCCATGATAATTCAATCTCTCTCTTCAAGGCTGCTTTGGCTTTTAAATTTTGTGGTGGAGCTAGCAGAAATACTGTAAGGAGATGATAATGATGATGATGCTGATGATGAGTACAACAAAATGTTCATGATAATGATGATGAGTACTTTTAAAATGTTCATGGTCATAAAAAAATAATAAACTAAATTAACTGCAAGCGAGAATAATTTTTCAATTGCAAATCCAAGAACAGGAATGACAAGTTGACTATTACCAAGAAATAATAAACATTCACCTGGCTTGAAAGTGGACACAAAGAATGTGACGTCGATGGCATCAAATTGGTTGAACATTAGGCACTGAAAAACACCAGAGTCTGAAGGAATGGAGTGATGAACGAGCATTTCCGATTGGTGGACGAAGCCGCTCTGCTCCGTTAAGAAGTTCACCACGATCCTGTCACTCTGCGGCAACATCTTTCCATTTTTGAACCACCTCACCTCAGGAATGGGATGACCAATGAAGTGTGAAGTCAAGTTGAACATCTTGCCCGTTCTGATATTGACGGACATCTCTCTAGGCACCAGAAGTGATGGTGGTGCTGTGGCACAAACATCAAGTGACCATCACCATCATCACCATAATGGTAATCAATAATAATCATCAGCATCATCATCAAAACACACTAGTTAGAGATCTTAATATCGTAGGAGGACCAACCGAAAACCATCAAGGTAATCTCTGATGAAAGCAGCTCATTTTCTGAACTTTGGCAAGTATAAAGACCAGAATCAAAAAGCGTGGTATTTGCAAAGGACAAACTCGATCCTAATTTCACAATGTCCTCTAGTCTATTTCGGCCTCTGTACCATATGGAATGAGAATAACTCCAAAGACACTCCAAAACCACTGGTTTGCCCATCAAGACCTCCACCTGTTTCATGCTACTCAGCTGTCTCATGATCCGTGGACTGTCTAAAAAAGAAATTAGAAGGTCTAAATGAATTAAAGGAATAATAATAACAATATTAAATATCATAAAACATTATAAAATATTGAATCAAACGACATCACAAAAATAATGGATTGATACGATGTTAATTGATGAAAACCGCAGATTGGCACGAGATGCAGGTGATTCTAAAGATAAAATGTCAAGTTAAAGGATGTTACGAAAGATATTATGAAAGACAATATGAAAGATAATATGAAAGATATTATGAAAGATAATATGAAAGATATTATGAAAGATATTATGAAAGATAATATGAAAAATAATATGAAAGATAATATGAAAAATAATATGAAAGATAATATGAAAAATAATATGAAAGATAATATGAAAGATATTATGAAAGATATTATGAAAGATATTATGAAAGACATCACAAAAGATATTATGAAAGATAATGGAGATGTTATAAAAGATATTAGAGATTATTAACAATAAACAAATAACCTGGTCGAGATATGACAACTCTAAATGTGGCAGCGAGCACTTCTCCGGCCTTGTTTGAGGCGTGACATTTATAAAGACCTTCATCTTCCATTGTGACATCTCTTATGTGCAAATTATTGGAAGGCAATTGGGTAATCCTGAAAAAAATGTGGACAAAAAAAAATCAGAAAAATGAATAAATTTATGAATAAAGCCTACCAAACCTCTCAGTGAATGGAATTGCTTGAGAATTTTTGGTCCAAAAGGCTTTGGGCAATGGTGTCCCCTTTACATGACAAGGTAGCAACATATTGTCGCCATCTCTAGCATTCTGCTCGATAATGATATCTTCTTGCATCGCTTGTATTACTGGAAAAGTGGTTATGAAAGCAATAAAAATGATAAGCTTATAAAAATGATAATCTTAATTATAAAAAGATCTCTTTATAAAACTGTTGATCATCACAGTCAAAATGATTTTTAAAGTTCATATAAATTAAGGAGAGATTACAAATTTTACATGCATTTTCATTGCATATTTGCAAGGAAAAGTACAAGTTTCATCTTTTTTAAACTCATGTTTGATGTTCATAAAATAAAATCAAATCAAAACTCTATTTATGACAAGGCGATATTACAGAAACTGTACATCACTGAAGGAGGTGAAATTGACCCTGGTAATAAAAATAACGGCCAACAAGTCCCCAACGGTCTTCAAGTTAACATGTCTTATTCTGCCGTACTCCCTTATCTGGAAGAGTTCACCTTTCTCTTAATAATTCTCTTAATATATCCTCCTTCCAAATCTCAGATCTATCATATCTAAAACAAAATTTATAGATGTGTCACTAAAGTTTTGCAATAGCGATGGAGTTATTGGCAATTCCAATGTAGCAAGGCAGTGGATACTCATCCTCATAAAAACTTATAATTTTATAATATTTTAAATATATGTCATCCAAAACAACTGAAATATTTATAAATGTTTAAATAAAAAAAAGAGCATTTTATAAGAAACTTCACTTTTCCAACATTATTTAAATACTTTTGGGTTTATTATTGAAATTAAAATTCTTATAAAATAAAGGAATTAAATTTCTTCTTAGTTTAACCGCTCTCTTGCAAAATGCTCATTGGATATGAAGTATCGCAAATCCCAAAACTTTTGGATCGGTACCAAGTTATTTTTAGCTTCATTAATGATAATAATGCAAAAGTACAATATAAATTAACTGTTGTTATTAATGCATTTCTTCCGAAAGAAAATTGTCTGACTAATCCAGTTGTTGAAGTTCTCCAGATATAAAATTTGTTGCACACTTCAAACATTAAAAAACTTATCTTACGAATTTCTGAGACAAACTTAGGCGCGTAATGCCTCCAAACAATGCGTTTTCCCAGGATGCTTATTATAAGTAACAATTTTAACGCTTCAAGAATAAAGAATTATTAACCCTTAATAAGAAAATATCCTCATGAATTAAAATAACATCAAAGTTATCGTCATCATTGTAACATCTCAATGTCAAAATTTCATTTGCATTTTTAAAACATTCAAAAAGACAATGGTACAAATTAGGTATCGTGTGTAGTTGTTGTCATTGCACTAACACAAAGAAATCAAACATCTCACATATCTAAACAAATGTTGCGGTAAAATAATTTTATTTAGAATTTGTATGATATGTTTAGAATAATAACAATAACTATTATTTAAGTTAATAATGATGATGATCATGATGATAACATTAATTAATTACAGCACATGACAGTGTGCATAGTGTCAGAAATGCCCATCACACTCAAGAATTATGCCTGCTAAATTTTGTGACTGATTTTTGAACAAAAGAATTTAAGACCTGCTGCTTCAACAGTAACACTCCTGCTGAGCCTTGCAATCTGCCCAGAACTGACCATGCAAAGGTATTCACCCTCGTCAGACTTGTCGAAGCTAATGATCTGCAGGGAGCCATTCTGCAAGAGGCGCTGGTTTTCTGTTGGTTCGAGGACGAATCCATTGACATACCATGTGACTTTTGGAGGGGCATTATTGCTGAAGTGTGCCAAACAATCCAAAATGATGGCTGATCCTAGCAAGACCACATCACCTCTTGGCTCATGCTCGAAAGTGATGTCGAGTTTGTCCACTCTTGCCTGAGAGTCTAAAATTATTTTGGATGTTAAGTAAAAGTTGTTTTAAATAAAGAAAAGCATGGTAGATTTTTAGCATTAACCTACCCTGGTTTGGAATCTAAGCAGCTAATTCAATAGAAATATTTCACTGGCTGTCAAAAGAAAGCTTGCAAATAATTGTTATAATGCATTTCTCAGTTATTCACGAACTGACAGATCGCTCATTTAGTCACCATCCAGCACTTTCAGCCTTGAATTGTTAGAATGTCTATAAACTGGTATTCTAAATATGCTTAATTTTCAACAATGAATAAGGTGAAGCTACAGGATACTTTCAGTTTAGTTCTCATAAAAATTATGGTTTGGAATGCAAACATTTTCATTTAACATTATTATTACTTATTTATTCCATTTAATACATTATTGCAAATTGAAAAATGCACAATAGAAAAGAATAGTAATTATTAATAAAAAGCCCAACAACTAGAAGGCAATGCCTAAAAAAGAATAAAATTCTAGAAAAACTAAAATAAAATCCAGAAATGATATTTTCTACTATCTTTTAAGATAGCTCTCATTAATCTTCTGGGGAGGGATGTGATGTCGATCAATAAATCTCAGGCTCTGTAAGTGTTGTGTTTGCAATTCAAACACTTGCACTCAATTAAGTGGCCTTGATGGTTATACCTTGCACAACTTTAATACATTACAAGAAAAAAGTGTGTTTGCACACATGTACAGAGAGGTGCACAGTTGCTGCTGCACGGAAGAGCATTACTTGCGACTCCACCATCTTCACTGACGAAGGTCAGTGCAAATTAAATGCAAATCTTTGATCCAAAGTAACAGTTTAATTAATTTTTTTAAATCATGACTAATATTACCTAAATCATTAGAGACTTATCCCCATTTTCTGTAGAGCTCTCACATGTAGATTTCAAAATCATGTAAACCAATAACGTAATTACAAGATAAGATTAAGTAATAATCATTGAGTTGATAATAACTGAAAAAATTCTTTCAAGTTGAGACTAAAGCAATAAGAATTATTTGAAGATGTGTTTTACTAGATTAATTTTGTTAACTAATTTTTAAACAAATAACTATCATTAAATTAAACTTTATAATTACTTTCCAATTTCCAGAGGCATAAACTGACCATATAAAATCTTTTAATTGCAGGGAAAATATCAAATATCATAGCAAACATTTCTATAAAAATGTGAATGTATTGAGATATCTTCAAAGGCCTAAGAATATTTTTAAGAGGTTATTAAAATAATTACGTAGCATTCGGTACAATTTAACTGAAAATTTAAAATTGACATTAAAATTAGTTCCTTTACACTTTCATTGGAAAATGTGATAAAACTTTGTTATAAGGAATCAAAAATAACTTTTACTGACCACTGGAGCAGCCCAATATGACGAAAACTGCCGCAATATAGAATCCTTTCGAGGTTTTAGAATGCATAAGAGTTTACGAAAAAACAGCAGCGAACGACATTAGTCTTCGAATTCAAATAAACAAAAGATTAAAGTTGAAATGACTATGACTACACGCTCTCCAAACGTTTTGTCACTGTTTATCAAATTAAATTACAGGCTCAAGCGCAACGAAGGATATTGTAGCAATCATTAGTGAAGCGCATTAATATCTTGTGATTTCGAGTTGTTCCGGCGCTTATAAGGATCAGTTCTCACTTAATTTTTTTTTATTCATTGGCCATAATTGACTCATTTTTTCCTGAGCAATATTGATATGAAGGAGACAATAGACTCTCCAGTGACAAAGGAAATGTCATGTAATGGATTTAAAATATATATGTATATATACGTGTGTACTCCTCTCAAGCCCCGGATCATAAAGTACTTTCTCAGTTCAGATTCTCAACAAATTTATCTGAACCATTTGCCTTGTATTCAACATCTCTTCATTTTCATGTTTGGTTGCTATATGAGCCAAAATGGTTTCATTTTGAAGATACCTTATGTTCTTAGAATTGATAAGCTGAAACATTCTTTCGGTCTTAAGGTCCACAGTGAGCAGGCCCGGATTTAAGCCTGTTCAGGGTGTGCCATTGCACAGGGGCTTCCGCCAACCAAAGGAAAAAATTTCGACTTGCATTTCAGAGTGATTAACATAGATTTATTGCAATCATAAATGTCGCGTGCACAATCTGACAGTGCTAAGCTAAGCACATAGTATTATTATTATGATCTGAGTAAAGTCTCCTCCTGTATTGAACGTATAGTGTTGAAGTGGTGAAACTATCCGCGATTTCATCTTCGCAAATTCGGTTACCATGAACTCAAAGTTGATCTCAACGCTACTCACCACGTATAGGTGAGAGAACTGATCATGGCACAATGGTTTGCGAAGTCTGTTCTTTAAGACTTTCATCTTTGAGAATGAACACTTCGCACTACAATTGCTGACCATAAGAACGAGATACATGCGGAGAGCTATATCCGCATTGGAAATGTTCCCTGAACTCGTTTCTGTATTTATTGGTCTAGGCTCTTGTTCTGCCCTTGTAACTTTAGGGCAATTGCCAATCGGCCATGGCGACTAGCCTCTGTGGATGTTTTTCTGACACTTCCACTTATATTTCTCTTATATCAAGATCAATGCTGTTCATTGTTACTCCACCAACTAATTGTTGATACTCAAGGTAAAAGGAAATACGCTATTCCAAATTAAGGGCTTGTCGATTTTGTCTGTATACGACCAAGTCAGTAATACTAACTTTTGTTTCATTTAACACTAAACTTTAAATATGGAAGTAATTTAAGCTACCTCCAAGTTTCCTTCCTCCTTGGTTTATTAACTTTTCCAAAATTCTCCTGTTATTAGGAGAATAATAACCTCCTAATAGGTTATTAGGAGGTTATTAGGTTATTGGGAAACTGACGATCTTTTTTGCAAGTTAAGGTTTCGTACAAAATATCGTAAAGGGTGTGTTAATTATGCTATTGTTTTGTAGGTTAAATTCCATATGGAATCATAGCAGTCACGCCATACGGCTACTCCATATCGGCTGTGCTCGCATTGTCCAGAATATGGCTGTCTCCGTCCTGAACGCAGGGAGCGGTGTCGTTCTCCCTCGATTCCCCCGGAAGGGTAGAATTATGATCCCTGATTTGTTGCCGTAACCTCCTCGCACGGTCTTCCGGATCCCCCGAATCGTTACCTGAGGGTTTCACCGGTCTTTCAGGCGTTTTGCCATTGACGTGCCCGGTGTATATGTTCCTCGACTACTTGATGGTGTGTGCCACGATGAGTTTCCTCACCTAAGATGGTGAGAACGGAATCGTTCTCATCCGGCCTAGTCCCTAGGGCTCCTACAATGGCCCTCATCGTCGTGTTGTAGCTCGATTCCTAGCTTCTTAAATGAATTCCACTAGGAATAATCTGTCAGAGGAAGTCCTGCGCTAAAATGAAATACTATTATTTCATTGATGATATCATAATGAAACTTTTTGTTACGTCTACAAGTCGTTATAGTTAATGAATACAGGTTATTCGAAAGTATCTGGGAAATAATGCAAAGCGTGTCGGAAGAGATTACCAAGAAACCTGGTTTAATGCTGGGAAACTGTTCAAGAAAATAAGGAACATGGCAATGTTATTAAAGTCGATTAAGGTGGCATGGAATTATGTTGATGGGGGTTGGAGGCGAGGCATTAATCAAGAGCTTGCGGTGCATGTCTTACATGGCTGCTACAGGCATCACCAAGGATGCCAACTTTTGACCTTTTTCTGCTAGATCAAAGCAAAATTGAAATATTCTAACTTCATTGTACGCATTCATTGACAAAAGTCAATGGGTGACAGCTACTCAGGCGGCCGAAATAGATCACGACGCCGAGGCCGTCACTTGGTTTTCTGGGATGTACGCCTTCAATGGTGGTGTTACTACGGGGAAAAAAGGGATGAATGTGGTGGGAAGTGGGTCCTTTGACCCCGGCAAAAAAGGCGTTTTTAAAGGCAGTTATTTAAACTTAATGCAAAAACTTTCCTGAATATGGCGATTCATATCACCTTGTAACAGGTCTCAATCTAGTTATTGAGATTTTAAATGTTCAACGTGCATAAAACATCCTCACCAAATATTTAATAATTTATTAAAGCATCAGTTGTTTGATTATTTAAAAAAGTTCATTCAAACAATATAGTAATAATATAGCTAAATTTAAGTTACTAAGTGCTTGATATTCGTCATATATAATATCTTTGCGAAACCATGTCTCGGCAACATATTTTGGATCGCTTAGAAGGCTATTGGAGTCTCCGCAACCGCTGAAAGTATTATTTATTTGTTATACTTTTATTTGATTAACTCGCTTAAGAGACATTTAATTGAAAATTTTGAATCTTGGTGTACGACTGATTTTTACTCCAACGTGATGTGTTTGTTGCTGCCGCTTTCTAGTTTTCTTAATTAAATAATTACAAAAGGAAAACAAATAGTTGACCGAGAAGTTGTCACATACTCATGAATCTAACAAATTCATGAATTGTACTTAAATTATATGCCTGAAATTATTGCATATACTTTATGGATTCTTAGTAATCAATTTAAAATTTCTTAAAGATTCAAACCGTGCCAATCCTCTGCAATGAGCTCTGACAAGAAACCAGTTGACTTAGAGCTTAAAAAGGTTAATAACCATGATAATTTCAGTTGCCTAATTAAGTAATATTGGTTTTCTTTATTTGGTTTAACAATAGAGAATTAACAATTGCTTTTACATGCATTCCAGGCTTTCCAGGAGCTACAAGTAAAAATGATTTCAACATCTCAGCAGCTCAAAGTTTCAGATCTACAAATTGAACAGCTTAAGAAGCAGATAACTCATTCACAATTGGTGGGTAGAGATCTGGAAACATTACCCTCTGAAGCATCCTGCTACAAGAGCATAGGCAGAATGTCAGTACATAAACATTTCATGATTATTCTTGATCCATGAATGATTACCATATGTGTTCCTTTAAGGTTTCTGAAAATGCCTTTGACAGAAATTAAGGATGGAATGAGGAAGGAAATAAAGGAGCATGAGGAGAAGATAAAAAGCATTGAAGTTTGTACTTAATAACTATTTATAATTTGAAGTTTTATTTCTCATTAAAAATTCCTGCTTTTGCAGGGCACTAAGTCATATTTGGAAAGAACTTTGAAAGAGAGTGAAGAGAATTTGAGAGAAATGGTCATAGTGAAGCAGAGGGAACAAATTCGTTAAAAATTAAATTTGATTTGAACTACCACATTTGTTCATGTTTTATTTAGTGCTGGTATCCCTGATTTAAGTTTTCACAAATACACCGAGTCTTCTGAAATACTCCTTCACTAACCCTAAATGTGTTGATGGGTTCTGAGAATATTAAAGATACTAAAATACGCTCCAGATTCGCTTGGAAGTTTTAGCAACCACAGTTGCCACAAGCAATGATTTTTCTGACTACATGTTTTTGGAACCATCATTTCGTGACTAAGGCCATGCTGCTAGGTAGTTCATCAAGGTGCATGTTGAACCTGTGAACCTCAGCATCTCATTATATTATTCATAATTACAAGGAGCCTTCATTTTCCCATCATGCTGCACTGCTGCCAGCATCGTGTTGCTTGCTGGATGCTTCAAGATTGCAAATATTTATTGCAAAGTAAAGCAAAAGGCAAGTAATAATTTACCAAATAATATTTTTGTGAAGAGTTTCTGTTATTACTTAACAATAATATAATATTACATAATGTTATAATTACATATGGCACTTCTAGAAGGAGCCAAATCAATCATTTTTTTAAAATGCTAGTTTATTGAACTTAATTGTAGTTTGGTCAGGAGTCAATCAAAATTGTCTTTCACTGTGAAATGTCCATTGACTCATTCCCCGCAGTAAATTCGGTTTTGCAGGTATCAAAATCAGCGATCTGTAAAATCACATGATTGCAATGCTGTGTGTTTGTAAAACTGATTGGCACATGCTTTGTTAACCTTTCCGGGAGCCAAAGTTTCATATCTGTGTCTCAGAGTTTGGAGTTCGTATTCGCAGTTTGTGAGTGCCAGCTTCAACTCATATAAAAGCACCATATCTTGCCGTAATTCATTGAAATCAGTGACAATTTCCTGGGTTGGAGTTGGGTTTGCATCTGAAACATTAGGCATTTAAGATAATTTCCGAATTGTGTAATTTGTGGAGAAACCAGCAAAATTACCTATTCCGAATTCTTCCAACATCTGTTCAATAGCTTTTGTTTTTTTCTGGCCGAGGGAGATTGGAAGCTTCATCTAAGTAAGAGATCATGCAAACAGATTTGCATTACAAATTAAATAATAAAGAAAGGTAGTAATTCCTTGTAATTCTTAAATGGATCAAAAGTTTGTATGATTTTTGCCTCACCTTTTGGCTTCTGAGGTAAACTCCAGACTGTTTGAGATCAGGGAACTTAATGCTCGTTGTTTCAAGAGAGAACTGCAGAAAAGAAAGTGATCTTGATGCAATCTACAGGGACTCAACTCTCAGCATCCACTTACAGAATTATCACGAGCTTTGTGCGGTAAAACTTTCTTTGACATTTTCCGCTCGGTTCTCCTGCCATCCGAGTTGTTGTCGGCTGCCGTGATCAACTTCTGCAGGTCAAGGGCCTTCTTTTCTCTTTCTTTCTTTCTTTGTTCAATCTTCTTCAACTCTTGCACCAATCTTTCCTCTTCTTCAATCTAGGATAAAAATACTTATCAGTTAGATTTGCAATTGATAAATGGTGAAAATAATGTTGGTTGTCCAACTTGTTCTTCTGTTCTGTGGAAGAGCTTTTCTAACTGCTCCTTCCTTCGTCTTTCATGATTGGCATCAAAACATCTAATTTTCTGATCAAGACTTGGATTTCTTAACTGCTTAGGAGTAAAATAAAGGTAAAATATCTCACATATGATAAGTTCCAATTTTTTTTTACCTTGGTAAGTATTTTACAAATGTTGTAATATCTCTCCTTCAAGTCTTCCATAGATCTGTGTTTTGGAAATTTAATGGAATCCCACCTGTCCTGAATGATCACAAATCTAATAAAAAGAAAATCATTATAATAAGAATAATGAAGAAATGATCACAAAATGCTCAACAAATGACTGCATACCTCAAGTCAAAACGTTTACACAGCTCCAATAGGTGGTCTGTTTCTTGCTTGGTCCAGTTTGAGCAGAGAAGATGTTGCTGATATTCGAGATCCGAATAAGTGGGAACATCAATGATTTTGTTGAATCTAACAAAAGGATATTCAAGACCTTCATCTGCCACCCTCCTCCAATGATGAAATATTGCCCCATCCTGTTCATAAAGATCATTATATTTCTTCATCAAAATTACAATACCAAAATTCAAATATTTTTTATTCATAACGATTTAATAAAAACTTAACCTTTCTTGCAGGGTTTGTGAATGGAGTCCATCTCCAAGGACGTACTTTACTTCTGCCAATCTTTGCCTTCATCTGCTTGTATCCAAGATTGCTATCTGTTGGAAAAATGGGAGGAGCATCTCTAGGGAAGTAAAAAACACCATTAATAGGTTTTTTTCAGTCAACTTTTACTCATTTCCATTTGTTGGTGATAATTCCAAGCAAAAATAGAAAGCAAACATATCACAAACTTGTTGTCAGTCCACAGCAGGCCCCACAACTCTCTGTGCATTCCTTCAGGTCTCTTGATATTTGCCTCTGCTTTCTTTGCCTTTTTCTAAATTGAAAACACATAAGCTATTTGATAATAATTGAAGTTGGTTTAAGAATCTCAATCATACATCACACATCAATGTTTAGATAAACAGATGAACAGTTACAATGATTAAAAGAGAACTATTTTCTAAATTTCATTTGGTGGAAAATTATGACAAAATCACAAATTTTGGTTTATCACTGCATGTCAAATCACTTTTATTCATCCAGATGTTTTAAATTTGAGGATAATTAGGTTTTTCATGTTGTGAAACTACAAGTAATGCAGTAAAAATAATCACTTTGATCCTTAAGGGTGTCTTTTTCAAGAAGATTTAGTAATTGGACTTATACTATTCAGAAACAACACTGTTGTTATTCAAAGCCATGCAAATATTAATTATTGTAAAAAAGAAAACATTTGATTCAGAAAAGTTATAAGCATGTTCAGTTAGATTACAATTTAATTGCACTAAAAAACAATTCAACTAAAACTTACTTTTTTATTTTCACCAAACAACGTCTCCCTGGTTATAGTTTCTTCCTTTTCTTCTGGAAGATCTAAATCCAGTATGTCCCTCAAATCGCTTCCCATGGCCATGTTTCAAGCGAATCCTGCATATCGTAATATAATGGTTAGTTATCATTTGTCCTGCAGGTGCTAGCCTCTATTTTGCAAAAATTAGACCAAGGTGAATTATGGATAAAGCCTCTAGACGTTCGTTCCTTTGTATACAACTTCATATTTAGCATTTAGGTGGCTCGACGTGAATAAGGGTCGTCAATAACATTATGTAACCTCATGTACCTCAAAATTAGCACAAAGAACAAGGATTGTAATTTTTCAGATGGTTTGTTGAGTCCGTGAAATGAGTATAAACAAATGCCTATCGCTCAAAAGTTATAAATACAATATTTGTACTGATAGATTGTAAAGGATTTAAAAATTTATTTATAGTTAATTAATTTGATTTGTCAATTTATTTCTATATAAATAAAGCACAATAGAGATGATTAAGAGCAACGTGATAAGACATAACAATTATTTAAAGTGTTAAAACCCAGTTACGAATTAGCGGCGAAATATCTAAACAGAAAGTATTTGCATATAAAAATTGTTTATTTTGCTCAAAAATAAAACCTGTGTTCAGCCCAAGTAATTTCTGTCTAAGGCAACCTAGTTACAAACGTATTGCAGTTTAAAGTTGACTAAATGGTGTCAACGTCATTATGTGTAAAAATTTCGATTCTATTAAGATATAAAATCCAGAATATGTCTAAGATATATAACATTTCTCTCGGGGCGTTTAAACTTTTATCATTAATCGGAAAAGGAACTTTTAGCAACGTAAGCTCATCAACATAACATTTAGTTAAACATTGTTGAATGCTTTAATTGGTGGAACAAATTTCAGCTGGTACTAGGAGTTCACAAAGAAAGTGGGGCGCGCTATGCCATTAAATTTCTGCCACACAATAAACATAGCAGAAATAAACATTCGAAAGAAATTGAAGTCTTGAGGAAGCTAGCATCGTCTCAGCACCCTTTCATACTTCAATATCAATGCGCATTCCAGACATTGGTAAAGAAATAACTACATCGAAGATGCATTGTTACTTAATTAAAATTTGTTAAAGTAGAACCATATTTGTATCGTTGTCGAATATCTGGAGGGATACGATTTGGGAAAGCACATGAAGCATCACCTGAGCTTTTCTTGGACGAAAGTAACCTTTTATGCCGCTTGCGTCTTGCTGGCTTTAGAACATCTACACCTCAAAGTACAACTTGCACATTGGTAAATGTTAACAATAGCAGACTTTTTTTTAAAGCCATAATTGTTACATTATAATAATTGTTTCACTTGCTTAATAATTTAATAATACTAGCGACCGTAATAGTTTGTATGGATTAGGGTATTGCAACAAGTTTTTATTCGAATTTTATAATTGCACCATCCCATGCTATTACCTAGAACATAATAATTTAATAACATAATAATTTCCTCATCAATCGCATCTTGAAACCCTGGAACTCTATGCCCCAGATATTATCAGCTCCACAACCCATAGTAGATTTAAAGCCTGCATTTCCAACGCTGATCTAACAAAATATCTAACAATTTAATGACTTCAAATTCTTAAATTTCTGTGCACTCTACATCTTTACATTGACCGATTCCAATTTGCGTTAGTGGTCACGTGTGACCCTCTTTTTGGTTGAAATAAATAAATAAGCTTGCTAAATAACCATATTTTAATATATTTTGTAAAGGTTTAACCCCCGCTAGCAGTTATTCGTTAAATATAATAACATTATTTAATGTTTTAAATATTTTTACAATAAAATCACAATGCACAACCCATGCAAATTACACATTAAACAATACAAGAACACATTAATTATTGGTAATTACAAATTGTTCAGTGTTTCTTTATTGAAATTTGGTTATGTTCGACGACCTCCATCAAGTACTGTTTCTGTGTTTCACCATTGATGATACGGTTGACAAAATCTAATTAGTTTAATAAATCGTTCGGATGGATCATTTATCACCTTCACATGACGTACAAACATTTCCCCTCGCGGTAATCTGGATCAGATTTTCACAATGACTTACTGTAAGCCAGGCAGTATTGCAGAGGCTAGTGATTGGACCGTCGCAGCCGACCTGGAGGATTGAGACACTATCCCAAATTAATTAGGCAGGAGGCCGACTGTTGTTTTCGCATCGTCGTCGTCAGACACTTTCGTTTTGGTAGAGTTGACGGTACCGTGGGAGGATAGGATCGAAGCGAGTAATGTGCTAAAAACGGAGAAATACTTTGATCTAGCGAATATCTGGAAGATAGCGGATTTCGGGTAAAGTTAATGCCCGTTGAAGTTGGGGCGAGGGGTTTGGTTGGGAAGTCGGCCTACACATTCCTCACTCAAACCGGTTTATCGAGCCGGGAAAGAACTATAATAAAAATGTCGGGGGCCGCGAAGGCGGCTTCATGCTGGATTTGGGAGATGATAGGCCGTAAGCGATGCTAAGAAAGGAGAGAAATGGTGTTTGGTTGTTGAAGAGGTGGCGCGCGCATTCGCAAAATGACATAAAAGGCGAATGAGCGTTTAATGCGATATATGTCCGGCCCAATCAAGCCTGAGAAGAGCAAGGGACAAAATAAATCCGCTGGAGTTGAGTTCCATGCTTATCAATACTGCTAGTGTGGAGTTAATATACCAGTGGATTTATAAAAACCGCCGAAATCTGATTTGACCATCTATCACATTATGAACGTTGTTGTTGTCTTTGTTGCTTTTACCTTCTGTTGTCTTCGTTGTTGTCCTATTCATCACGTTATGCTGAGGACATTAATAAAATACTACTACTAATGCGATATATGCGAGCGGCTGGTGAGCAGCAATTTTCAGTGAAGGCGATCGCTTTAAAGAAAATAAAACGCTCAGTTTGTATTGTATGTTATCAGGGGCGGATATAGAACACTTTGGCGGGGGGCCGCACACTTGAACCTAGACCCCTTAGGGTCACCCCTAAATCGCTTGCTGACGCAAATATCAGCCGGCGGATATTTTATAGCCATTTTGCTTATTATTGTACTTTTGAACCTTTAAAAAATTAATTTAAAAAATTCAAATTTATTCAAAGTGAAAGTTTTATAAAAAGGCAAGACGATATGGGCCCAATCTACAAAATTGTCAACTTTTGTCTCTGCTGGTATTTCAATATCTTGATTTATGTTCTTAAGAGATAGCCCATTTAGTCTGTCAGCTGTCATTGTAGATCGAAGATAACTTTTTAACCTTTTGAGAGTCGAAAAACTTCTTTCATTGCTAGCTGTTGTGGATGGTCTGAAAGCCGAAATGAATAAAATTATTCTAACATTTGGGTATAAATCATTGTCTGGCCAATGTAGAGAATCTACAAAATTTGATATTGCTCCCCTAACATCTTTATCTTCATGCCATCTTACCCACCATTGCTCATACTCTGATTGTTAGCCATGTATCGATGACAAGTCTGGAAAAGCGTCTGCAATCATCCTCAGCTGATCACTGGACAATGCTTCAGGATTTTTCAACATAACAGATGGCACCAACCTAGAGGCCAATGTAATGTCACTGTGTCTTCGACTAAAGCGCTCTTCAAGTCCCTGGATCATATTTTCGCTTCTTTGTTTTTTATTTGACATATTTAATGATAACGATTTCTGCGAAATTAATTGAGAGGGAGTAGAAAAGCGAATAGTAGTAAAGTAGAGAGAGTAAAGTCGCCGTGGTGCCTTATATAGGCACTCAGAAAGGATGGTGGTAGCTCCTGACACAAGGGAATCGTGGTCATGTGCTGGGTGTAGCAAATAGCCTCATCTTGCACGTTAAGGGCGAAGTTCAGAATCCTGCTCATGAGCTAGGTGTGTGTGTTATGTACAAGCTTTGGTCACAAGTAGGACGAAGTTCATTTGCCACTGAATCCATTAATGAACTGTGACTAAAGCTTATCAGTGGATTGTTGAGGTTGAAGGCTGGGGTAGTATTGCCGGTTTGAATCTGTCTATTGAGACAGTGCCACTATGTGTTGATTACAAAATACTAATATTTTCATCCAAAGTCCTAAATTATTGAAATAAGTAGATTTTTTCTTAGACTTTAAAAATCACGGGGGCATGGCCCTCCCCGGCCACCACCCCTAAATCCGTCACTGTATGTTATTGATTGTCAAAGGCCGCCGCGTGCCTTTCGTCGATAATCACGTAATGGGTGATGTATTGAAGGTTGCTTAAGTAGGAAAATAGCCGACAGGGACATCCGCCTGATCAACGGGTGTGGCCCAGCCCCGAGAACATAAGGAGTTTGGGACGAAACGTTACGATGATGGAGTCACTCCTCTTATGTAAATGTAAATGTAAATGTACTTCATTTATATAGCGCCATATGCATAGCGTCAGAGGCGCTTCTTGTCAACCATTTATATAGCGCTCCTTCCCAAGGGCGCTTGCGGCAGTGCAGGCTGGGTTTCGAACACGACACATTACGACTGTTGCCATTAACGCCGTATGCAGGAACGTAACCCATTCGGCCAACCTGCACGCTCTTATGTTGATTATGTTGAAAATATTTAGTTATTTATTATTGTTTACTTAGTTTATTTTTTTAAAAGCGATGTTGCATAATGTCTTTGGTTGTTTGGCGTCTTTTGGTTTGTATAAAGTTCTCGCTCGCATGTTTTTGGATTTGTTCTCGAGTTTTTGACGAAAGATTATTGCAATTTGATAAACAAAACTCCAAAAACTTTTAATAGATTACTCCCTGTCAGTACGCTCCATGGTAGGAGTTTCTAAATACTAACATTAACTAATAGTGGTTTAAGAAGACTAATGTCTGTGTGATAAATCACTCCAGACCTAGTTCCAGACCACTGTGTATTAGGAAACTTTCACTGAAGAGGAATTTTGCTTTAATAAATTGTCTTTACAACTTAATGCATTTTTTGTCTGATTTTCATATTTGTGATGTCAAACCTGAGAACATCGTGCTGGACAGAGATGGGTATGCAAAGCTTGTCGATATGGGAAGTGCTGAAATTGGCCCATCAAACGTTTTGCAAGTTGTGGAAAAATTTGTATGTTATTGGACCAGTTTTGTGAAACTGCAATGTCGAGATATTTGGCAATTTGCCAAAACCGTTCAAGAGATGGTTGAAAATAAAGTTTATAGAGAGGTATTCTATTTTTTGGGACTTTGTTGGACTTCGGTGATTTTTTTCGTTAAAAATTGTCAATATCTTGACGTTTATCTCAATGGTAGTTTAAATATTATATATAATGATTATTAGTTGAGCTATAAAGGATTAAATAATTTTTTTAAATAATCACTTTAAATATAATTCAATAAATTAACTAGCTTTGAAAACACTTTAATTGGAAATGCGTTACAACAGGAGACTGACGGTGAATTGGAAGATGCCAAGAACTTCATAAGATATGTGAGACAAATTAATTAAGTCTTGCTTTTTGGTGAAGTTAAAACTTTTTGTAATATGCGCAATCAACGAAGGGCCTATTGCTGGAAAAATCTGATAACTTGGAAAAATCCCATTACGATCGGATGAAAACTCACCCGTTTTTCAAAGTAATTGCGACCATTTGTTTGAAGTTTTTAATCATAGCGTAAGCGCAAATTTATTAAAAACTGTTTGACATGCCTTACCACTGAAGAGCATCGACTGGAGTGAGCTTTTACATCGATCCACAGAAGCTCCCAATTTCAAAATTCATGATGTAAGTATGTCAAAACATTCAACGATTTTCTTAGCGCCAAACTTGACAATTTATTATGAGTCTTTTACTAGTAATTTCGGTTACGAACATACCGCTAAGGATACGGTGGAAAGAAGGGCTGCCGCTTCGGGCGCTGTGCTCAGGATGGCGCCAAAATTGGATATCAAATTAATAATGTTATACAATTTTGATACATGATTCATGACCAGTTTACATTTTAAAACAAAATGTAAGCTAGAATTCTTATTAGCCTTCATACTTGTTTATGGCTCAGCTTCAGCTTAGCCCGGGGCGCCGAAACCCCTAGCCTGGCCAATGATAGTGGTCGCAATAGATCTATCGAGTGCAAATGATTGATTTTACACTTTCCAACAGACAGAGGCTGATTCTCGCCCATTCTTCAAATTACTCGATGATATCACAAGCAATCCCAATGGAATGTTCATTCCTTTGCCAGGCGTCGACGTAGTCGACTGGTATGATGACGAGCAGAGCTAACGCCCAGATACAGCTTAGTTTAACACACTCAACAATCAGACTCGTTTTAACTCACTCAATATTAAAATAAGATTCGTTATGTTATGTGCGTTGAAAATATTAAATATAGTAAAGAGCGAGAGCAGATCACCTAGTAAAATTGCCCGATTGAGAATGCACGATGTATTTTTCAATTGAGTTCAACGCTCTCAGCTCAAAGGAGCTGGCAACAAATATAAAATTATAATCTAAAAAAAATTCACGTGGTCGAAGTAGAATACCGGTACCACCAACCAAAGCAAGTATGATCGGCTGGGATATTGATGAAACCCTACTCGAAAATGATATCACATCGCTACAGCACGGAACCACCTTTTAACTCATTACTTACCAAAAGCAAAGCTAAATGAAAAATAAAGCGAAGAATAAGCTAGTTTTTAGTGATCTTCATGATTCGATGTCTCTGTAAGCTTTGTAAGCCTTCTCAGCAACTTCAAGAAGGTTCTTAAACTCCTGTTCTCCACTCTTTTTAGCCAGTTTATGGAGCATGCCGTTAGAGTCTTGCAAAAGCACGTGCGGGATTCCATAATCCTTTATTTCACCAGCTTCCAAAACCTGGAATAATATGCCAGTGTTCATAAAGGGATAAGTCACAAACTAATAAGCATTATCAGACAAACCATGATCTTGTCATAATCAATGACTGTGCTTAGTCTATGGGCTATAGACAAAACTGTGCACTCAGAGAATTCCTCCCTTATCTTTTTCTGAATTTGTGAGTCTGTACTAATATTAAAAATGAGATAAATACTTTTTTCCACAATTACTCAAAAATTGTTTTATGAGTCAATGTGTTGGAGGAGCATGGACCAGCCATGACCACCTCCTTTATACAGAAATGAGTTTTACACCATGTTCTGTGGGAGTATCTTGCAAAACTAGAAATTAGTGGCTGTATTAGTTCATGATATACAGATCTCCAATACAGATCTCCTTTAATACTTTTCAAAATAATTAGCCCCAAACTGATTAGAAACATTTTAAAGCTAGCAACTGAATACATAGAATATAATTGACCAAAATACAAATAGTATGTTCAGTGAAATTTTACGATCCAGAGATTAATATCAATTAATTAATATTTGAGTTAGAATAATAGTAATAGTAATAGTAATAATAATAATAATAATAATAATAATAATAATAATAATAATAATAATAATAATTTGCAGCACTGACATTCTATCGACGTTAGAAGTAGCCTCATCAATTATGAGAATCTTATTGCTCTCCAGGAGTGCTCTGGCCATGCAAAGCAGTTGCCTCTGACCAGCACTCATGTTGGTCCCTCCTTCCTGCA